>CARXXK010000003.1:35274772-35611998 GCA_949089665.1 Macrosiphum euphorbiae | reverse complement strand
ATTATTTAGTTTTTTTTTATATGCCATTGAATCAAATCATTTTAAAAATTATGGTGAACGTATATTTATTAATTTAAATAGTTAATTTATTTTATTAAATGCGATTTGTCTAACATTTTTTAATTAATTTTGAATATTTAAGTATAAGTAAATTATACGTATAGCTATAATACGTTTTTGAAATTTAAAATGTACGATTCCTTGATTTACTTATACAGTTACAACAACTCGATTTCATTTCGAATTGTTTAATAGTTAAATTAGATAGGCGTAGGTAATTACTTCTAGTGTATACATAAACAATATAATATATTATATGTAAATGACTTAGTATTTTGTTTTATGTTATTTTAAAAATCTAAAACATAATATCATCATAGTTATATTCGTTTGTTCGAAATCTTAGGAATTTAAGCCTTCATCATTTTCCTTGTTTTTAAAATTATAACGAATGTAACGATGAGTGGGATAATAGACAAGGCAATCGTTTTTATTATTTGTTCTTTAATCAGTTCTCTATAACTATTACAGAAGCAGAATAGTTGTATAAAATATATTATCCTACGTAAAATATATTATTTCTCAGTAACGCTGACACTATTCTTCATTGTAAAAAAGTATATATTGTTTTTACACCAGGAAATAAAGGTTATATTATGGTTGTAATTATTCAGTGGGTAACAAAAAATATTTTTGGCTTAATCAAACCATTAGAGCAAATCATCAACAGTATAAACAAATGGTATGCTGTCCAGTAAATAGCATTGTTTCCTTTCCGGAAAGGATTTCCATTTGAACGATCGTTACCAACTGCGTGATAAGCACTACCGATTTTATTCTAATGTTTTCATGTATCGAATATTTTGGGTTAGTCAGTCGTTTCATCCCCAGATATAGTCACCCTCGATTAGTATATTTTCCAGGGGATTCTAACCCTCATACTGAATTTTACGACCTGGATCCCCCTACCGAATTTTCGAACAACCCTCAAATGGCTCAAATAATTATGCATGTGCATGATGCTCATTTTGGAAAAAATATAAATACTACCCCAAAAATGATTTTCATGCTTGCTAGGTTATTCTTAATATTTGAGCACCCCTAATTGTATTATTTTTTATTTTTTATTAAAAGAATATTTACAATCTGTAACAACATATAGGTATTATACAAAAAGCAAATTTTACCGACATTTTTTCAAAAAAACTTTATCCCACTCACCATAGATAATTTATTATATGTTCTATGACGGTATGAAGGCTCAAAATCATAATATTTACTTCGCTATTGATTCGGTATTGATTATCTTAATTCAGATGGAATTTTTGATTTAACATAATGAATATTATTTATACTTTCCTAATTTTATCTTATGTATAAGTGTATAATATTTAAAATGGATGCTATAGTTAACGCTTGTTAAATATGTATGAAATAGGTACTTACTTTGTGTTTAATTTCCTCGACTATTTTTCTAAACAATTTTAAAACATTTTTTATTTTCTATAGGTGCTACTAAAGAAATTGGAACTGCTTTGACCAGAATGTGTCTTCGTCATAGGGCTGTTGAAGCTAGAATGAAAACATTTTCAAGGTAATACTCTAATATAAATTATAAATTATATTAATACAATACACGTTATCGTGAATACACATTTTGAATCGTTTAATATTGTATGCAGTTAATTGTCTACCTATATGAAAAAAAACGTAGATATTAAATAATAATAGGTACCTATTAGTACCTTACAATAATAATTATTATACCTAATATATTCTTATTGTATACCTATACAATTTTTTTTATTAACTTATTACTATCACGATCGTCTCAATTCAATGAAGTATAATTTTATATAATTTAGTATTTACATAGATTAATATTCTCATAAAAATTCAATATTTATTTTAGGTACATATTATTTTTTTTTTATATATATATATATTTTAAATTCTTTTATATTTTAGACCTATTTAAAACTTAACCATGTTTTTATTTAAACAAGATAATAAAATGTTTGACATAAATAATATAAAATAATAATAATAATAATTTATTATAAATGCTGCAAATATAAAATAAGTCTGAATGGACTATAATTTACGTGATTTTCGAGTAATAACCATTGGCACCTATCTTCTTGTCTAAATCAAATATTGTGTATGCTTCATATGACAGGAGTTGAACGTAACCGAAACTAACACGTTTTTTTTTCTGTTGAATTCGCAGCGCAATAATGGACTGTTTGGTGGTTCCGCTTCAAGAGAAACTAGAAGATTGGAAGAAGACTATTGTCAATCTGGACAAAGAGCACGCTAAAGGTAAATAAACCCAATGTTATGTCCCCATTTTTAAAATAATATTTTCCTTAAAAACATTAAAATTAGGTATATAAAGCTAAAAAGCATGGTAAAATCTTAAAAATTCTAAAAATGGTTTTTTAAACATTGAACTGTAAAGAATGTATAGTTAGTGTGAAACATTTGAAATATAAATAATAAATATGTATTTCAATTTAAAGTCATTAATTATTGAAGATAGGGTTATTCAACCCGATGTTAATACTAAATTAAAATAAATACCAATATCAAATGTTAGATGATTAATATATTAGGTACCTATATGTATATATAAATATATATTTAATAATTATATAAAATAATATGAACTATGTAGACATGTTCAGTTTTAAAATTATTAATAAAAAAGGAATCGAATAATAGTATAACACCTAAAATAATACCTATGAGTACCATAAAAAAAAAAATATAGCCAACCCAAGAAAAGTTTTTTAAAGAATCGAGCTATAATTTATTTATAGTATATACCTAACTAGTAACTACTATATATATATATTATATTTATCTAATTCATATATATATATTCTATATTTCTGTTAATAGACTATGCTATATGATTTAAATTATGCGATGATATAAATTATTTGCTTTTATACCCTATATTTTTGCATATTTAAGCACATTCCTGATAAAAAAATCTGTAAAATACCTACATGTTTTTTGGTAAAATGTGTTATCTCTTATTAAAAGCGATAAAATTAAAGCCTATACAGTTGTAAGACAATTTGGTGCCTATTGGTCAAAAACTGAATTTGTATATTATGCGACATAATATGTGTCATTTAGATATAATCTAAATATCTGTATTAGCCTTTTCTATCTATTATAAATTATAATCTATTTATTATAGAGACCGGCACAGACCATTGTTTTTGTTCCGCACCGGCCTGAAACTTAAACTAACATTTTGTAACAGCTCAGACCCAGTCCGTATTTTTTTTTTTAATTCTGGTAGTCGTTTCCTGGGGAAAAACATAGTTTTGAATGAATGTACTAATTGTTGGTACATTGTACTACTTATAATATAATTTTCGTTAAAACGTAAATGTAAAATTTACAATACCTATAAGTTTAATTTTTGACCAATCCAACCATAAACAACCAGAATATTTTTCTTATGGCTCATAACCCGTCCGGACGTAAAAGTGTCATTAATAATTAATATTGAAACAAACTTGATTTTAAATATAGTACCTACATACCTTTGTATAGTATATTTGCACTTAATCCTAATACGATTTTTTTGTTATTTAGGTGCTATAGTAACTATAAATATCTAATTCGTTAATGTACTAAAAAAAATCTTAAAACATAATATTTCTTCATAACTCGTAAATTTTAAATTAACGAGTTTCTGTGAGCATGAATATAGGTCACACAGTGACAAGCGAATGTGTTTTCATCTCTCACGACCCAATGTAGATATTTCTTTTTAAACCGTGCCAAACGAGAGTTTTGTATGTTTTTTTACCAATTTTATGAAGTTTGCTTACAAAAGCCTACAAAATATGAATGTCGATTAACATGAATTGATTTGCCAAATTAAAGAACATGAACAATGTATTGTTAACGACACTTTTTATTCGTGGTGGCCATACACCTGCAGTTTTTAATATTATTAATTTTTATTTCCCGTGAATGAAATATTCATGATATAATAGTCCCTAGGTAGGTACTAAAATATATATGATTTTATTGATATTTCAAATTTCAATTAAATATTTTAATCTTTGAACTTAAAAATTTAATTACAAATTTTATATTAGGTATATTTTTTTAGTTTTCACCTAACGCAATTTTGTTGCCATGGTTACCTACGGAATACCACGATTTTACAAAATATGTAATATAAGTTATTTTTCCCCGAATGTGTATGGACATTTAATATAATTTATAAAAAATATTAAAATAAATTTTGTACATATATATATATATATATTAGCATACCTATTGTTACACAATGAATATAATATTTTTTGATAATCGATATTAACATGAGTAGCTATGGTATTTTCATGATATTCCAACTTAAATTTAAAAATATTTCTATTTCCAATCTATTATCTGGAAATAAAGTTTAAACATATTATATTATGTCTTCTAAAGAAATTGTACACTGATGAATTTATTAATATGGTTTATTGAGTTAAATTTGCATACATACAAGACATTTTTATGACTCAGATAAAATACGCATACTCTTTATTTTCTGTCAATAAAGCCAACTAGCATAATATTGTTGTCTTTCTTATAACGATAATGAACAAAATACTAATCCAACATTCTCGTTTACATAAATTATTTCTTGTATTGTTTATCACAGAGTTTGAATTTTTTTTTACATTTTAAATAGTTTTCCTTTTTTTATTTAAATTAAAGCCTCGATAACAGAGCCATTGGCTTGTATTACATACTTAAACTATTTAAGCTAAATTGTACAATTTGATATCTCTCTTAAATAATAAAATATTTTTAATGGAATCTTCGTTGGTGCCTAGTTATGTCGCGAAGGTGGTGGGGTATGTCGAATTTTTGTCGGGTCTCTTGTGTGTCTGCAGCATTCTCTGATAATGTGTTTGATAGAAGTTGGATAGCCAGTTTTACTTTTATTATACATATAACGGTTATAACTAGGGTTAGGATTTATATGCTCTAAAAAACTATTAAATATTTCCTAAAAAATATGCTGATATGTTGTAAAAATTACTTAAATATGCTCCAAAAAAAGTTGGTATATGCATTTATAAAAAAAATTATATAAAAACGTTTATTCAAAAAATTAGAGGTCAAAAAAATTTTAAAGTGCTAAAAATTTAAATTATAAGTCAAAAATATATTTACAACGTTTAAAACATCATTTTTAATTTAACTGACTTACCAACCAAATTAAATTGAATTCAATCTTAAAAATATCGACGAATAAAAAATTGAAGAAAAAACATTTAATTCATTTTCTGTAACAAAATTGAATAAATTATTTACTTTAGATATTTATTTTATTTTAAAATTAATTTTTTCAATTGACTTACCATTAAAATGTGAATTGCATTGGATAATCAACGTCTTTTTCAAGTTTTCGAAGATGAAAATTGTTCTTGTCCGCTATATCACGCGCGTTTAAAATTGGGTGAACATTTACGGCGATTGAAAACCAAAATTTTTACAAATAAACTCAAAAATATGCATTAAAAATCCAAAATGCTAAAATAATCATGACTTTTAAAAAATCTTCAAAATATGCAAAAATATGCAAAATAAAAATAGCACATTTTTAATTCCCAGTATATGAAACAGATTTTTATCTTACTAAGCTATCTTTTGGACTCACTAAAAAAATATGCAAAATGCTACAACATCCTAACCCTAGTTATAACCTATTCCATTATTTGGTTTGGTCTCTTATCTATGTACATAATAGTACTATATGCTTTGTATTTGTAAGTAAATAATGATTATTCTGCAATACGCATAGGTAGGTACAATAGCTTAACTGTATAATATACAGTATTAAGTATTATATTTTTTGAAATTGTATTAAATAATTTTTAGATAATGTGTATAGACTTGTATTTAAAATGAAAGTTTAAAGCAGCGTTATTTTTACTTGGTAAACGAACCTCGTATGAATATATTAAGGCTTAAAACCAAAAATGATATATTATGTATAAACCAAAATACGTTGATGATAGTTGTAGAGTCTTTTTGCTTATTTCACCTCAATGCAAGATTGTTATACTTGGTGAAATGATTTATTAGAAATTTGGAAAAAAAACTATACCGAGCAGAACTTTAACTAAAATACCTAGAGTTAAATAATCGACAAGGTTAAATTTGCTACTAGTAGGGACCACCCTTAAAATTGAAAATCGAAGTATTTTTACTGCTTCAAAAGGTGCTGGCAAAAAAAAAACACACACTCCGTTCGGAATCTGGAATCTCAGAATGAATAGTTAATTATTTTTGACATATTTTATTTAATAATTATCGTGAGTAGATGAGTGATAAATAATAATGTATTAAAATAAATATTAAAATCATAAAACTTAAGAGGTTGTCAGCGCACTATTTGTTTTCTCTCTCTGACCCGCGCACATAGACAAAACGCATTAACGCAGAATCATTTTTTCTATGTTTTTAAGTAATTTTAGAGTACGATCACCCATTACAAAAAAAATAGAGAATAATATTTTTGAAGGAATGACATACGGTTTTATATTTTATTGTTATTTGACTTTGTATTCGACTTTCAAAATAAACAAAAACATTTTGTACATTTAAATTATGTTTAAATTGTTTTGGGACAATATTTAGACAAATTGATGGGTATGTCATTCGCTCAAAAATATTATTCTCTATCTTTTTTGTTAGGTATGGGTGATTTTACTCTAAGATTACTTAAAAACATAGAAAAAATGATTCTTCGTAAATGCGTTTTGTCTATGTTGCGCGTGGGCCAGAGAGAGAAAACAAATAGTGCGCAGACATTCTCCTAACATTATGAATTCAGAATATTTAAATATCGTTTTGTGATTTAAACTTTAAATTTTTCTAAAATAAAAGTCTTATTTTGTCTATAAGTACCTACTTCTTTTTAAAATATTTTTATTAATTAATTAATGAATAAATCTTTTTGTTTAATAATTTGAAATTATATGATTAAAAAATTGCTGGCTTAATTTTACAGTAGGTATGCTTGATATTACAACAAACATAATATTATTATTTATTACCAATGAATATCATTATGAATGATTAAAATGTTTATCTTTGTGTTTAAATGCTTATTTTCCTTCTTCTCGAAATACCACTTTTGGATAACAGCCATAAGGAATTCGATGAATTTTTTCTTTTGCAATAGTACACATAATACTTATTACAAATTATAACTTAAAACGATTGCAAGACGTATAGTTTTTGTTATTGGAAGATAGTATCTACGCATTACGTCATGTCATGTGTAGACCGTATATATGATGGTTGATTTTTAGTGGCTATATAATATTAACTATATATTCTGTTTAGTATTTTTAAGTTGATTATTTTCAATGAGCCCCTATATTGTGTATGATTGACCTGGAGGATTACCGAAAAGCGAAATACAAAACTTTCCCCGGAAGTAGAGTTGATACCTAAAATATAAAAACTGTTGTTGTGGCAGCAGTTTTCTACCTGCCGATCTAATTCAACACTTAATCTTAATGTATGTTTCTCGGTTGTTATTATAACATTATACAATGCACACCGAGGACATATTGTGCCCAATATAACAAGAGGTCAATATAAGCTTAATACGCACAAAGTAAAATTCATATTAAAAAAAAATTAAACGCTCACGTAGAGAACTGGCGGCGATGGCGACGATTTTTGTCGGTTTGTAGCATTGCTGCCCGTCGACATCTGTGCGTCGGCGAGGCGCTTGGTGTAGGCGTATCGGTCCACGCGCGCACCAAACCGCTGCGGCCACGGCAACGTTGTTTTCCGCGCCGAGTCTGTTTATAATACAATAATATCTGTATAATTCTATACTTATTACCACATGTTTGGTTAAACATTTCACACGACAGATAAATAGGGAGTTTATCGATTTTTTCCACATAAACTCTTTTTGTAGACTGTTTAATGTTTATATCTAATTTTTTATAATGTAAAACTATTAAGACACCGTTCGCTTTTATAAAAAATTGTATTTTCTCAATCACGTAATAGTTTTGCAATCGCATGTGTACAAACGTTATGTTTGTTTTAAACGAAAAATATGAATACCCACAACAACAACAAATGGGTGATCCGGATTGTAATTATTGGACAAATCGATTTAATTCTATCATAAAATAATAAAGCAAATACCTATAGATACTGTTATTTGTAAAATACAACGTAATATTGTACAATATGTTTATATATATTTACAATATAGAGACTAGTGAGTGAATAACATCGATATTTATACTCATTATAATACTTAAATTATGTCATATTTTTAAAAAATATATGTATTAATAACTGGTTTTTACAGTGGAAATATTGCGAGTTATTATCAGTAACCAAATAATTAGAATACTAACAAAGAATCCGTTTTATTACAAGAGTAGTCGTATATTTAAAAACATATTTTTGAAGTTATTAACATGTTACAACTTGCAAGCTTCCATATTTCATTCAATTTATAAAATAAATGGTAAATCAAACTATTTTATAATATGTACACACTACACATACTTTTATACAAATCAAACCAAAATATCACGAATATTTCATTCCATTGAATATGAATATTATAGTCAATAATATCAGCGTACTGTTTGTTTTCTTGCTCTCTCGCACTAACATACATTGTTATTGCTATTTAATAAACTTAAAGCTAAAATATTATCTAGGGCACTTCATAAGATTTTATTGATATTTTAATTTAAAAGTGATTTATAAATATACCATAAAAATATTAAAATTCTCATAACTTGCTTTAAACTTAAAGTATCAATAATTATGAAGTTCCCTAGATAATATGCTTTCCTTTAAGTTTAATTATAGAGTCTATTAGCTCTAATATTAATTTTCACAAATAAAATCAAAAATCGGATTGGCCTGTGTTCGCGTCGTTCGGAGATAGAAAACAAATAGTGCACAGAGATCCTCTTAATCAATTTTATTCGAGAAGTATTATAGTTTGTGGTTAAAAAATGGTTGTGCAATGATTGTGAAAATAATTTATAAAAACAATCTATTAATACAGTTATGTAATCTCTGCTGTTCTATTTTCTCATCAGTTGTTCTCGAGTGTATAAAAATCGGTACCAACATTAGGTATAAAATGTACGAAGGTCGAAGACCTAATATAATATTATTTAGGTTTCCTAATATCTATTATTTAAAATAATTTATTCATTATTAACATAAAATATACATCTTCGTTACCAATTAGTAAATACAGTTCAGAAAACATTTTCAAACTTAATTCATATTTGAATTAATGATTATTTTGGAATAAAACCAGTAATCACTATTTGCATACCGTTTATGGTGCAAAGTACTTAATATACAATAATGTGTTGTATTGAACTGTAGCATGTCAAATAAGATATTACACAGAATTCAAATTAATCAAAATTTAGGTATTAAAATATACTAATTATTATTAGGTATTTACTATAAATTATGAAATTGATGAGGAACGATGCGATGAAGTACCTACAATTAATTTAGTGCATCTTAGTTGTATCTAGGGGGGGCAAAAGTAGCCTGATTACGGGGGGAATATTTAGAGGGTCCCGAAACAGAATTTTTGGTGGTAAAACGGGGGACCCAAGTCAAAACGCGACAGAGATATACTTAAATCAAATAATAAAAATAATAATAATCACTGAATAACCACGTATAAAAATAGTCGACTCGAGCCGACTTCACCCGAATGAGCGTTACATAGCCGAGCGTTTCACATTAGTTCAATTCAGTACCCACAAAAAGTGCCAAAAGCTCCTAAAGAAGTTTTCACTTCAAAAGTACAAACGCATAAGTAAAATACCTAAACAGTTTTTATATTGTATTGTTAGGAATAGAGTATTATAATATTAATAATATATTATGTAGGTAAATAATTTAATTGTTAAAAAATATATTTTTTGTATTATTGTTAATCTAAATAACATTAGTTTAAAAGTCATATTTTGTCTTTGACTGTTACAGATATGAGATAATATTATACAAAATAGTTTTGATAGCAGTGGCGGATCTAGGGGGAGGGCAAAGGGGGCATTCCCCCAAATCGCCGCAGTATTCCTTTGTTTTACACCGTCTTTAGCCAATTTTGAAACTTTTTGTACCTTTGCCCCCCCCCCATGCCCCTCCCAAAATTATGCCCTCAATCCGCCACTGTTTGATAGAAATTATAAAATTGTACTTATCAATTCGTTATTATATATAAACGATATACCATTTTGATTATTATAATTAATACTAGGTAGTAGGTACCTACCATAAATTGTAATTGTTTGTGGAAACACTCGATGTCTCGATAATTATAATATAATGTAATATAATATACTACACCGCCTATTCAAAGATATTATGTTGAATTCAATATCACGTTCTCTTTTCGGGCTTTATAATGTTATAAAATTATAAGTTATAACATATTATACCTATACTATATTATATGGAATAAAAACCGTTAATTCTTTGTCAAATAAATTACGCATCGTTGATATGAGTTATATTAGACCACACCCGGCCCTGGTGTGGTTTCGGGGCACAGAGGTGAAATTGGGTGTTTAGGGGTCCAATGTCACCTGTCTTATTTCGTCTCCCGCAGTATCTAGGACAAAAGTAAAAAATTCGTTTTTTTATTATTGCTATTTATCTCCATAATGTTAAATGTTATGTGACAGATTTAGATAATATGATATTTTTTTGGGCTTGTGTAGGTACCATTCGTGTACCCATGCGCCTACTCACTATAAGTATTATGTTCAAAACATAAAAACAATCTGCACCAAACAAACGACTCTGAAATCAAGGTTGAAGGCAAAAAGAATCAGAATATTATTTATTACAATATTACCCACCTGGCCACCTAATAACACACAGAAATAAACTAATAACCGTCCAGTATTCGCACCGATGACCGTTTTCTTGGTAATTTAAATGTAGGTAAAAATAATTTTTCTCTCCGTTCGAATTAAATATAAAGTTCCGAAAACCTATCAGATAATTTCTCACATATTTAGAAATACTTTTCTCAATAATTATTATATTTTAATTTATTCATGGTTTATATATTTATTATAACAATTTATTGATATTATACCAGCTATAGGATGATTTATTTTGTTTATTGCTATGCGTTTTATTTATTATTATAACCCTAAAAAGAATTAAAGTGATAAAACTCATTATATATTATTCTAAAGATAATTTATTAGTTATTACTTATTAATTACTTAAATATACGTGGGGGATCTGTATTTATGTGTTTATTCTGTTGAATAAATGTATAAAAAAATTAATAAATTATGTATTAATAAGTGTAATCCAGAAACGGCAGAAACATAGGTGTAATAATTTTTGTCATAAAAACATATTTAAAAGTAACTGTTGTAAATGGATAAAAAAAAATATGTATCAGTTTTTTCACAATTACATTGATGTTTAAATGTAATTTAAACCACATTTACCTATAATGTTATTTTAATTATTTATTAAATTATGATCTGCTGATTGTACTATTACCAATAACTTTTTTTATTCATTTAAATCATCGTTACTGTACATTTTTCAGAATATAAAAAAGCCAGAGCTGAGTTAAAAAAGCGGTCTACGGATACACTGCGCTTACAAAAAAAAGCACGTAAAGGTGCTAAAATGAATGAACTGCACAAAGCCTTGCAAGACGTTTCTGACAGAAAAGCTGTATTGGAAGAAACAGAAAAAAGAGCAGTTCGTGAAGCATTAATCGAAGAACGAAGTCGTTATTGTATTTTTGTAACAATTTTGAAACCAGTCCTCGTAAGTTCAATATATTTTGTTAATTGTTTACAGTAAAAAAAGTATGTTATCAACTCAATTGTCTATTTAATTGTGTAATTAGGAAGAAGAAGTGGCCATGCTTATGGAATTATCTCATTTACAAGAAGTTATGGATAAATTAGAAGCACATACCACTGAACCGTACTCATTACCTCCAGCTAGTGAACAGGTATATATAGTTGATTTATTTTTCAGCCCCATGTGTTTATTTGATACAATGTTATGTTAATTTAATTTATTCAATTTAGGGACAATTTAGTCAGATTAAATGTTATTTACAATCAGTTTTCAAAGCAAAATGAGTTTAGTGGTATAAGTTTAATTCAAAGATTTTCATCAATTTTACCTCAACTTTAAATAGATATTAATCAAATAATATTTTTAAAAACTAATTTTTTTAAATGTTATACAGTTATGTTCAAAATTTATTCATACAATGTTCCAATCAAATTCGATAAATGTCAATAAGCTTTACTTGTATTATTTTTATGAGGAGTTAAAATAAAACTTGTCAGGTGGGGTTCTAGGACTACATTTTCGTATGGGAAATAGTAGATTTATAATTAGGTTTTAACTGCGGATAATATCCCTCATTTCCTCCTCCTACCCCAATAAGGGTCACAAGAAATTTTGGTACGGGCAGCTGCCCACCCTGCCCATACGCTAGAACCGCCACTTTTAATAATAATACTAAATAACTTATACATATTTTGAAAGCAATGAATGCAATGAATGCTTCCAAATGTATAACAATAATAAAATTACTATCTCACATCTCATCTCCGTTAAATGTCTGACTTTTATAGAATACATATAATACTTACCTAATAATTAATAATTTAATAGAACTTAGAGTTTATGTAAAACTTGACGTTAGCTGTTCACCTAACAGTACATCGCGTTCACATTCATACTTTGCATGTTATTATTATATAAGATTTAATTATAACATTGGTACTTTTTAATATTTATAAAATAATAATTTAAATGAACCACCAAATTAATGTATTCATTTTTCAAAACATGAACATGAACATGTTCCTTTGAAAAAAATATAACGTAAACTTGAACAAATTCAATTTTCAAGTAGAACTTTCAGAAGATTGACTAATAATAATTCAATTAAATGTCATGAAAATGTTTGTGTAATGTTTAAGAGAAGAAAAATTTGTTATGCTAAATACTTTTTCTGTTAAAATCAATCAAATTAAACTTTCTAAACGATGTTAGTGACATTAATAAATGTATACCCATTATATTTATTTATCGCATGTTGATTTATGAAGTTTTTGTACTGTATGGAGGATACACATGAAATGTCCGTTATATATTTATTATGCCTTTCCTTTCAATTACACTTACTCCATTAAAATTGAATAGTTTTTTTTTTTTGTAAATGGGTATAACAGCACATGACTTATTTCTAATTCCCTTAACATTAAAAAATATATATTGTAAAGGTTTTAATGCATTAATGTTTATTAGGTGTTGGTTGACTATAAAGGTAGTGAAATGTCATGGACACACCAAACACCCCCAAGTAGTCCCAGTTCGTTGGGTTCACGTAAATCTAGTATGTGTTCCATCAATTCAATAAACAGCTGGTCTAGCGGCAGTACACATTCACCGAGCCATCAATACTGGAGCCGCTCATTGCTTCAGGTATTGATTCAGACAGACATTGATCGACACAAAAAAAATTATATACAATGGCATGAGTTTTTTTTTTATATATCAGCATCATTGTGTTTTTATTAATTACATTGCACAGTTGTAGTTGAATTAAGTATTATTTATAATTTTGTATGGCTCCAGGAAATAGAATTGAATGTACAAATCTTAATTAAAACATAACTATATTTTATTTAAAATTAATGCAATAACGCAATATTTAATGCAAACTTAAAACTAATTATCTATAGGTACTATTATTTTTTTTTCAATCATTGTTTATATTAATATGATGAATAATTCATAATATATATATATATATATAATCAAAAAATATTTTTAATTACTTAATGGGAAAAAATGAATGGGCATTAACCAAAAACATTCTATTTCCAAAATTTTACAAATCGAGTAAATTTTCTACTTTGAGAAAATTTAACCTGCCATAGAAATTCAACATACTAAAGTAGCTCGACAACCATAAATTAAATGCAAATTGTATTTTTAGTATTATTATTTTTATTTAAACTCTGGTACTAGGTTATTTAAAAACAAGCGTTGTATATTTTTGTTATTTATTTTTTTATTACATTTAGTTATTTTGGCATGTTTTTTTTGTGTGTGTGTGTGTATGGTAATTTAGCCAGTATCCAATGAGCTACGTTACAAAGGACCTTTACCTCCTAGTAGATTATGCAGTGCTTCATCTCGTGATTCGGGATTTACATCCCAAGACGCAATTTATACAAAACAACAATCATACTCAAAGGTGAGTGCCTAAATAAAAGACAATTGAATGTATTTGACTCCTGTATTATATTTTTTAGAACAACTAAGTACAATTTTAATATTAGGTATTGTTTTATAGTTTATTTTATATTGATATATTATTACTCTTAGGCTCCTAACTCATCTGATTCCAATAGTAGCAGTGCTGGAAGCAGTACACCATCTACACCATTTGCTAGTTCTGAAGGCGGATGTGGCACATGGCCCAATGCTCAGGAAACATTGCAATTTGAACGTGCTGCTTCAGCCATTATGAATGATGCAAGACCACACACAATTTCAGGTGCTGCCCACCATCAACGGCCAGCCCTTAGCGCGTACACATTTCAACCTGATTCTTCTTCTATTGATAAAACCCCTGTTGTCTCACCACAAGACGATTACGCTCATGTCCCCGATGTCCCGTCCAGAGATATGCACAAAAGTTATAATCCAACCTCACTAAAAACAATTGGTTTGTAAAAAAAATGTATAGTTCTTATAATCACACATTTTCTATGTTTAATTTTTGAGGAAAGAAGAAATTTTTTTATAATATTATTTTAATATTGAAATATTTGCATTCTTAATTTTTATATATTTTATAGTAGTTTTTAATATAATAATTTATGCATTTTATGTAGAATATGTAATTATTCATTGGGGTTTTACATTATGTTCTAAAATATGTTAACATTATCTGTAAAAACAATGAATAATCATTTTTAGATCCTGAATAGAGATAGGATTTGTTTGTTGTACAATAGATTACTCAATTCAATTTTTATTTTTATCAGAGTGAAAATGTTGAAACCGTAATTGTACACAGATAGTACTTTAGAGATGTTCTTTTTCGTTTTCTATTACTTAATATATCACATTTTCTGGGGTGGTTTAGTGTAGAACCAAAAGTCAAATGGCTTTCATTACTATATCATATTCATCATATTTCTTAAATTCAGAGTTTAACAATGAATATATCTGGTTTACTTCTTTTCACACGATTCAAACATTTATAGGTTTATATTCAAACTTTTCTGGTTAAACTGACTTAATAGAGTTAAGAATATTAATTTCTTGATGGATAGTAGGTACCATTGATTTCAAATACTAATATTTATTGTCAATGATAGTACAATATTCATACAGTTTCATACAAAATAAATGCTTTTAGTGCCTTAAAAATGTAATTCTGTTAAGAAATTAAATCTTTAGCCAAAATCTAAATTTTAAAACCTGATTTACTATTTTTTTATTTAAATGATAATTGTAAATTGATATGCGACAGTTTATTTTCTTATGCTCCGTAATTTTAATTTTTAATTTTTGGTTATTGTATAATATATATGATTTTTATAATTTATATTCTTATATATTTTGTTTAGAATATATTCAACCAACATATGTCAATATGCATGAACTAGCTAGTATGGCTGCCAACAAAGCTCAAGAAAGAAATGCACAGCATAATGAGCCTTCTTCAATTGTAAATTTGAAAGTAATTTGTTGTTGTTTTTACTATAATAAACAGCAATACAATGTCCAAATTTATCCAAAAGTTTTGCTTACTTATAAAACACTAAATTATTTTTTAAGTAAATCTATCTTATGGTATTGGTCACCGCCAATTGAATAACTATACTATACCACCTTACATGTAGACAAAACCACATATTAAACTTTAAATAAAAAAATTAATACATATTGTTTAGCCAATATTTTGGATAGATTTAATTAATATATATATATATATATATATGTATAATTTTATTAAATATATTTAAACATTTTTAAACACAGAGCGATGGAGATCGAAAGGAGAGCACTAGTGAGAGTTCCCTGGAGTCTTCAAGCGGCTATAGTAGTCAAACAGCAATATCAAATGCCACTCCTGATGAAGGTGATTATATTATATATTTAATTTATTTGAAAAAAAAAATAGTAAAATAGTTGCACATTACTTACTACTATATAGTACATATGACTTGAAGAGTATTTTATTGATTATTGAACATTTATTGTTTTTATCTCTGCAAATTTTGTTAGTTAGTCTCCATTTTTCGGTTCTTGTAACAAATTCCTTTTCAACCCTTAATATCAATTTATGATAAATTACTTTAGGTATTTTTATTTTTCACTTATCATTTTATATCATCATCATAGTTATGAAACATTATATAACAATAATATATTAACTAGATAGCTGTCTTTGTATTATAAACTGTGGTGTGTGTTGAAATTAGTTATCAAATAGGTGTATGTTTACAAAAAATGTATACTTTAACAACACTACATGCTTTATGCTATAGCGACAGAAAATACCTATAGATAATATAATATAATATACATTCATTTCTTTAATAACAAATTGTATGCGTCAATAATAACATGAAGACAGCTATCTAGTTGATATAATAGCCTCGAAAATTGTATAAACTAAATAATTAATCAAAATAAAATGTAAATATGTTTGATTTGATTCTTTTCATAGAGAATTATAGTATTTTCATGGATCATCAAAACTACTATTCTCTAGAGCAGAGGTTTCCAAACTTTTCACAGTACCACACTACCACTCAATTTGGAAAATGTATACATTTTAGCGATAACTTTTAGTCTAATAGAATCATGTTGCATGTCGCTGGTACACTCATAATTGTTGTAGATAATGTTCAATGATAAAAATATGATTAAATTTGGACATCAATGTGTACTCAGAAAATACTATATCATATTCATTTGACTATTTACTCGTATTTATATATTAAATATATCTTTTATTTTTTTTAGATATACATTAATATTTTAAAACTTAATGTGGTTCACTAAAAATATAATTACGATCCACAGTTTCCAAACCTCTGCTCTAGAGACTAAATGAAAAATGTCTATATTATGTAATGCTTAGAAATCACATGTAATTTATATCGTTCTTATTTCATCTAATTCTATTGTGCTTGCTTGTGTGTGTTTGTTTGTATATTATATAGAAGTGGAAAATTCACTTCTGAAATATTGTACATTGGATAGTCGAAATATTAGTGCCATCAAAGAACGTGTAAGGCCTGTATCTACGTTGGGTATGTATTCCCAATGCAGTGATTTTGTAATAGTTATATTTTAATACCTATTTTAATTTTTTTGAAGTTTTGAAACTAAACTTGATAATTTAAAATGTAAATACATTCCTTTACATTAAGAATAAAAAATATCTAACTTCTAAATTGTGAATTTTAAAACTAAAAAAAAATTGAAATGTGTTCATTCTTATAATTATTAACTCATTTCTAGGGCTTGAATTTATACTATAAAAAACAACCAAAATGCCCTTAAAATTGCTTTTAACATAATGTTTAATAAAAATGTCTATTATATTTTGTTTCACGTAATTCGGCATTATGGCAATTATTGCAAGTCATAAATAAAACAATCGAAACATAATATAATACAATATATATATTTATATACAATGTCAGCACATGACAACAATTTTCTTTGTCAGACCATCGTGCAGTCACGGGCACTTTTTTTCGGTACATAGGTAAAAATAATATAATGTAACAAAAAATTGTATACCAATTTTCTTATTTTTGAGATAGTTAATGGTTAATTTTAACCAAATTTTATCCATCCTCACAAAATATACTTAAAATGTAAAAAAAAAAGTGCAGTATAAAACTTTTATTTTTTATATCTTTAATGTATGAAACATAATTTGCATTAAAATCTGTGCCCTCATAACCATCGTAATCTTCATAACCATAAAGACAATGATTAGGTATTGTATTTAATTGTACAAATATTTTTGTGAGTTGATCATAAATTATGAATTAACAAAAATAACTAAAAAAATGTATTAGTAACAAAGTAACTTGTTTTACAGTAGTAAATTGCATGTTCAATTTGTTTGTGTTAAGTTTTTTCTTTGAAACATTTATATTTAAATATTGTTTTAAAAAATTAACAACCCCTCCTCCTGATTTCTGTTATTAACATTTTTGATTATGATTTTTTTTTTTTTATATATACATAATTTTCATTTAAATTAAATAAGAAAATGTATTGTAATTTATTTATTCTTACTTTCAGGTTATTCCAGTCTTAGAAGCGGTACACTGTGCCGTCGGTCTTCAATACAAAGCAACAAGCCACCTCCACCTATACGCCGTACACCGTCCATTTTAAACAATTCAGTACAAAATCTACCTCCTCCACCGCCATTTTTACTAGATATTACTGCAGAACAACGTCAGCAAAGTCGTTCACAAACATCTTTAACATCAGAAAAAGTATATTCTGAACCCATGACACATCAACGTAAATCGTCTGGTGGAAATGTGGCCGAAACTGTACGTAATCTAACGCAACTCAATCATACACCTGCAAGTCCCATTTTATTGCGCCGCACGCCAAGTAATCGATCAACAAGTGCTGATCGCTGTAATAGCCGTTCATCTGAGCCAGTTACTGGGTTTATGGCAGCTTTAGGCTCTAGACTGTTACAGCAGCAACCTAAAACAACAGGTGGGTCTCCTAAGTTAAGCAGACGTTGGATTGCTCCTGCCAGACACTCTGTTGTGGATCCAGCCACATGTCATGATTCACTGATGGAACAAATAAGGAAAGGTATGGTGTTAAGAAAGTCTATTGCTGTCAATGACAGGTCAGCACCTAAAACTAATTAAGAGTTAATACACTAAGTTAATGTTGTTTTTCTTCGATTATTAAGAATTTTCATGATTTTATTTTGTAATACCTAATCAATTTAATTTAAACAGTAAATTCTAATATATTTATAATTTAAAAATGTTCACATAGTTATTGGATTTAGAATTCTTCTAAGACTAAAATAATCTCATAAACTATGAAATCCATGGTAACATAATATTTCTAACAATTACTCAGTGTCTACTACTAAGAAATTAATATATATACATTCTAAACTTGAGGCACGAGTTTAAAAATAATATGTAGGATTTTTTTCTTATTTTGTATAAGTAAGTGTTTTTTGACCAAGGTGAAAAAATACTATGTATAAGCTCTATCAAATCTTTTATGGATAATTTGGACTTGAGTTTAGTATATTGATATCATTCCAGACATGTATATTTTTTTTTACTAACACATTCCGTAGTTCTTGATGATCACTTATAACTAAATGTTTATTACACAAAACAAAAAACACACACATTTGGCATACCAGAGTTATTCCAAAAACTATTAATTTAGATATCATTCAGTGTTATAGTCAATATTATATATGTGTATACACTTGTGTTCATTGATATAATCAATTATGTTCTGACTCAATATAAACTGAATGCTATAATAATATATTATGCTCTATTTAGAAATATGATATTGTTTAAAAAGATAAAAGTAAACAACTATTATATAAAACCAAAGTCAATTTGACATCCGTCTATAAACATTTATTGATACTTATCAAAATATAATAATGTATGAATTTCTAAATGCATTAAAACTATTGATGTATTGTATAATCTTTATTTATATAATTATTATTATTATTATTATTATTATTACTATTATTAATATTACTTTTTGTAGTTGATTTTTTTTTTTTTTTGTAACAAATATTTATTTATATTATGTTTTTTTTTGTGTATAGAAAATTGTGGATTTGTTTTTAAGGGTTCATAATAACCGTTTGTTGTATGATTAATGAAAAATAAATGAAAGATTACATTTATCAAATTTTATTTATAATAAGTATAAGAAAACACCTTTGATAAAAAAAAATTTACCAAAAGTCGCATTAATTTTTATGTGCGTTGGAAGTTCATATTTTTTTGACATTGGATATTCATTTGTAAATTAACTATTTTCCTCAGTCCATTTTTGGTATTTTGTTGTAATTCAAAAACAAATAACCATAAATACTTGAAATTTTCATAAAATGTTTATTTTATAATTGTCTACACATGACACAATTTTCAAAATATTTTGACTCTTTTTGAGTGATTTATAGACAATGTAAATTTGTTGACTAAAAAACTCTTAATTTATATTATAGAAATTTAAAAATATTTAAGATACATGAATGCGATTTTTTTTTATAAACGTTTGAAATTTAAATTTCGACCAAATTCGTCAATACATCTCACTTTCTGTACATTTTAAACATTGTAATTTATAGGTCAGGGGTCACCAAATAATATTTATACAAAAGTATTCACATAAATAATCCGTTAATTGTTCGCGGACCATTAAAATAAAATTAATTACGTCGGAAAAAACCAATGAACAAAAAAAATAAATTACAACACTAGAACGTATAGTAAAATTATCGGTTTTAATTTTTTTTTTCTTGTCTGCGGGCCGAATAAAATTTGTCACCGGGTCACGGTGGCACTGAGATAGGTCGGTCTTCTTAAATTTTAAATTTTAATAACTGCACGTGTTTAATACTGACCCGTGTCCATGTGTACCTAGGTATTTTTGTTGGTATCACAACTAACACTAACGTGTGAATACGAAATGTGTCGTTTCTAATAATAATTCAAATTGTATTTTAAATTAATAATGAATAAAACAAATGTTTAACGTTTTTTATAATGTAATATTTATAGGTTTTAAAATGATATTATTTTGCGTAATAAATTTGTAGAATATCGTACTGACGTTCAAAATGTTTGTTAGTTCGCAGTTCGTTATTACTAATTAATCCAAAAAATGAAAGTAAGTTAGCCAGATCGATAGATAATCGTTTGTAGTGTTGTTTATATCTAGAAAAAAGATTGGTGAGTGAATTTAATAATGAATATCAAACAACAAAAAAGGGGGTACAAGCGTTGTGAGGTAAGTGGTGGTCGTGAGCCGCTTTAGTTAAGTGACTTTTTATGCTGCGAATAAATATTATATAAACGTTGCAAAATAAAAAATAGATTCATCTATCTTGGCCCATACTAATTAATATGAATAATTAATGATCGATTATTATAGCATCTATACCTACTTAGAGCCCAATATCAGTTAGCATCTAGTATATTTAATTAATTGTTATTAATTGATTAATTCACTCACTAACATTTTACCTGGATAAAAACAATACTACAAACAATTATCCATCGATCTGCCGAATAAAAATAAAAAATAATAAAAATATCAATAATAAATAATTCCGGATAACTTCTCATTTTTTAAATTAATTAATATTAACTCGCGTGTACCGTTCAAAAGAAGTTTCACTTCCTGCGCGCGTACTGGTAACACACACTAATCTTAATTCTATAGGTTGAACCGATTTTTTTTTTATATATATATATATAACTTAGGTCAATACTGGCTTACCACATACCTATAGAATAGTGTGAATACATAGATTCTACCTATGTATGATTTATGGCCTCATGGGTAGCTTAAAATTAGTGTACCTAACTAAATATTTTGAAAATTACTTTGTGTAGGTAATAGGTATAGAGATTAGAGAATATTATGCGTAATATAGTGAAAATAGTGTCAGGTGTGATTAATTCCTTTTAATATACACCAAGGTAACTAAACTAAAGTAATTTGAGGAAAAATTCTTATATTTTTTCTGTTGTCCGATGCAATTTCGTCAAAATCTTCAAACCCACGTAAAATTAAAAATTGTTATAATATGTTTACGATATATTAAAATTTTTAGTTCGTAAAAATTATATTTTAGGAGCCTAGTGTTAAATTTTAAAAACACTTAAAACATGATTAAAAAAAAAACCCATACATTTATCATTCTGCTTAAAATCTAAAATTAGCCAAAACTGAGGCACGGAAGCACCTATCTACATATATTTTTTGTAAGTAGATAACATTTTAGATGTGGCCTTGTTGATAAACCAACGAGGAAATGTTATATGATAAGATCTGGTCTTTTTATTTAAGGTTCAAGTACAAATCATAGGTAAGTAACACTTATATATTAGGTACCACATTAATAAAATTGTATTATTTTTGTTATAGGTAATATAATATTATAATCTTATAAATTTATTATGTAAGAAAAATTCCTATACGCGATACGCCATACGGCCATACAATATACTGAATATTACATAAATGATATACATTTCTTAATAGTTAGGTACGAAACATTTTTAATTACGATAAATATATTATAATTAATATACAAATATTATACATTATATTATAAAACTTACTACACATCTACAATCTACCATGTAAGGTGTGTCGGTGTATAAATACCTATATATAGGTATTTTTTTTTTTTTTTTTGTACAATCTGTATAAACATATAATTACAATAAGCACAATGGAGGGGAATACAATTATAAGGCATTGGTCATGGTTGGCTTGAAGAAGAAGCTATTCATTAATAGCACTTCGTAATATAGGTATCTAACCTACTTCATTAAGCACATGGATCTGGGCGATTAGCATTTCAATGATTTGCATTCCATACCTATACGTTTTTTGGATAAGTAACATTATGCATATTAGCATATTATGGTAAGTTTCGTCTATAAAAATGGTTGACTAGTTCCGTTTGGCATATATTTTGAAAGTGATCTTTCAAGTATAAACTTGCGTCAGAAGAATATAATTTGTCCAATATCAAAAATTACCTAGGTATATATTATTTAGTATTATTTAATTGAAGTATTTGGTGGACATTTTGAGATAGCTCGACATTAGGTAGGTAGATGCTTAGTAATATACATTTATTATATGTTTAATATATTTTCTATGGAGGGAATGTCCTAAGCTGGGGAAAATATCCTCTATATACCGAGAATGATAACCTCTAATGTCAAAAAAAAATTGTTATTTAGAATACAACTAGTTTTTCTCCTTACAAGTTTTGACCGAATAAATGGTATAGGTATATTATTCAGGATCTTAACGTCAATAATAATAATATGTATGTGTGTGTGTGTGTGTGTGTTTAATTGATAACTACTGTAAAAATAATACAATAAAATATTATTGTTTGTGCACGAAACGTTTTGGGCGTTAAACCACACGCTGTCCAGTTGTAGGTATCGTGACATTCGCGCGGCGCAGCGTGCGGTTCTCATAACAATATTATTATAATATGCGGACATGCGGTGTTCCATAATAATATAATTTTTATCTTCAATCGAAATCCGACAGTAATTCTCATCTGAGGTTTCCTTGAGCTGTGCAGGAGGAATGAAAAGGTATCCGAATAATAGGTGTTCAAAATATGTTCAGCCGACAGCCACATTGTTTGGATTTATGGTCTTGACGTCAAACATTCGAACGACGACGGCAGCGGCGTCCACAAAAGGTTCCTCATGATTTATGGACTTATTTCTAATATATGTACGGTATACTTATTTTTTTTATCTATGTACATAAGTAGTAGATATACTATATACATGTAGATATATCATATAGGTACTGGACCGGAAATGTATAATTTGTTATTTCCTCCTAGATTGGCCATGGTGACATATCTGTATAATTGCAGAAAACAATAGTGTGAATACATCAATGCGATTTCATCATAATATTATATTATATTATAAGGATTTATTTAAGTTTGGTCGATTTTTGTGTTTTTCAAAAAATTAATATTATATTATTATAGTAGGTAGGTAGTGTAAGTATTTTGTATTAAATAGATACCATAGGTATATACAACTAGATAGACGACTACAGGATAATATTGAAGTCGGCAACCATATGCCAACAGAGCAATGTTTACAAAATTGCATGATTGGTAAAATATCTAATATATATGTTGAATATATTATTTATCATATAAATATGATTGATCAGTATGGGTAACTTATCTATTGAGTTATTCGCTAAACATTGCTCTTTTTTCCGCACGACTTCAGACGTTCCTATGGGAATGTAAGACGTAGGTAGTCCGCTATCTGGTTGTTTTATATGTCTATTGTAGATACTTCCTTAAAAATAAAATAAACTACTTAATTTTTTTTTTTTTTTGACAAGAATTGATTTAGAATGGGAGTTACCAAATTGATTCCCATTTGGAGGGGTTATTTTAATGATGATAATTACATAGGTACAATATATTTATACAATGAATCAGGGCTGTTGACACGGGGAGGGGGGTACCGGGTAGGTGGTTTATAACTTGTAATATATTTCGAAGTATTTATTTTTTTTACTGTTATAAGCGCTCCCGCCCCTCCCCATATTAAATTCGTGTCCAAGGCACTGTTAGGCTCTCGAGCGGGGGAATGAAAGGAGATAGGTCATAGGTATTTAGGTACTATATGGGGAAGTGGGGAACCAATTAGACCAATGTGGTAATTACGGGAACAAATTTGGTATCGTCCATGAAAATGACTTTTTGCCTAACTAGGTAGTAGGTACTAGGTACTAATATTATTGTAATCATCAAAATAGATCATCCGTTGTATTCAAATATAACATAATGGCATAATTGTGATCCTTTTTAACCACGGGTGATCGATGATCATGATCCATATTGGTAATATAATAATAAAATATAGGTAACATTATTATTGATTTGTATGGTTTTATACTTCAATTGTCTCGGCGGTAATGGCGGAGGTGCATCGTTCGTCTGTTCAATATCCATGTGCAACATGTCTTCGTAATCCTCGTCTTCCTCACTCTTCCCTTCAGCATCAGCGCTTTCTTCGTCCACTATTCCTTGTAAACGTGTACTGAGCAGGTGTTGGTCGATCAGCCTTAAGTCTTGCATAGAGTTGGGTTCGCTGTATCCTGGTGTGGCCAACAGCAATCCAACGCTGGTCAACAGGTAGTGCGACGAACTCTGGAAAATATTCCTCGTTTTAAAACTTTAGAAATTGGGGAATGGCTAGGTACCTACTATATATAATTCAATGTGCATAGTATTGACATATATATACCTACTTCAATACGTAAATATTAAATATTCAACAAACACAATAGAGGTTATCTATAATAATCTACAGGCAGCATTAAACTCCATTTTTCAATATTTCAATCTCAAACTTAATAATATGTCTTTAAAAGTAAGTTGATTTTATGTAAAACGTTTTTTTTAAACAAATTATTCTAAACCATTATTGAAGTATAAAAAATTGGAGTTAAATATTTAAGGTGTCTGGGCCAGTTTATAGTTGTTTTTAACTCAGTTGGGTTGATCAAATTAATATGTGTTAATATTTAATAAGAAACAGTTAAAAGTTAATTTAATTGTTGGTTAACTTAGTAGTTAGTTAAGTTAAAAGTTAATACACAATTTTTTTAAAGTTTATTAAGAAATAATTTTTTTATCTATATATTACTACCAGACTACTTAGTCTACTTTATTTTGTCCAATTCAATACTATATACCTAGTTTCATTGAAGTTTTTCATCAAACACAGAAATACCAATTGTTGCCAACATAAGCTCAACTAGGTGGTGTCTGGGAGGTGCTTGGCACCAATAAAACTTGTAATAGCCCCCCAAAAATAAATTACTCAATGGTTTCTTAAGATATTAATAAACCTTTTCAAATTTTACTTTAATTCTTAATTTTTTTTATTTAATTTTATAATTATTTTATATTTTCTATGATAGATATGGTAAATATTTAAATATCATTATTTGTCGTTTTTTTTCTAATTTTTTTTATATTTTAAAATTTTAAGTAAGTATGTGTGGAGGCAATTAATTCATAATATAATATGAAGAATAACATTGATTTTACAATACATATTATATATTATAAAATCAATGGCGATAATAGTTAATTAACTAAACAATTTACACCTAAAATTACTTGAAATATTTTTGACAAGAAAAAAAATGATTGACATATCATATAGTTAGGTAGGTATAATATAGTAAAATTGAAAACAAAATAAATTAATTTAACTTCTTAAAGTTAATGTTCAATTCGTTGGTTTCACGTTAAGTAAAAAACAATTAGGTAAGTTAAGTTAACGGGAACCCAAAAGTTACTAGTTAAGTTTAAAAGTTAAAATTAACTTAACTTTTAACTTATTGAATGCCCAACATCGCAAAAAGCTATAGCGCCTTTAACACCAACCTTTTGCGCCAAGCCGTTGGACCGGGGCATGAGCACGAGATGTTGTTGGGAACCGGCCGACCGCAGCGTGGGTGCGGATTGTTGCATGACGAACTTCTTTAGATCGCCTTCGCTCCTGCTCATTCGTCTGGACTCCAGCAGACGCCTTGGTGGCGTCGTCGAAGGAGAATCGGCGGAGGACCAATGGTCGTAGAGCGTCTGTCTGCAGTCCTTAGGCGTCGGCGGCAATGGCGTGGTGGCGATCCTGGGCAACGGTCGCGGGCAAGACAGCAGCTCGTTGTGCAACTCGTCGGCTTCGGTGCAGTACAGTTCTAAGTCACCATCTCCCGCTTTAAACTTGCTGTAAAAATGGTATGCAAAAAATAATTCAACAAAACCGTCCAAGCAAACGTTAATCTGAACGCTCTGAATATTAGGTATACGGCTTGCAGGGCGTATAGTCGTGCAACATAGGCGCTTAGGTTGGGGGGAGGGGTTCGAAGCCATCATATTTTATCCTTATTAATCTGTGTGAATGATCACTTCCTCTACACTCTTATACTGAGTTAGGAAACTTGCAAATGACTCCGAATGTAATTTGTAATTGTACTTCGATAATTACTTTAATAGTTGGTGGTTGTGAGGGGCTTCGCAAATGTTTTTTTTAAATTCATTATAATGGGGACTTGAGCCCCCCTAAAAAAAATATGGCCTATATTTGTGCCTATTATTAAATATATACAGCAGTGTTGTATTATACCTGTTTGTGCGTATTGTGCACACTCTATGTAAATCGTCTGATACGGCCGGCAGAGGTAAGTAACTACATTGTATTTGTGTCCAATGGAGTGTTACTTTGATTTTTCCTGTGTGTGGGTCTGTCACCAATATTTCTTCTGACTTTACAGATAGAGTACCATACAGGCCGGTTAAACCAGCCGTTTTAGAATGTTCGTTGTCAATTATCGATACAGTATACTCGTTTGTTGCCTCTGCAATGAATAATGTATAGCTTTTGTTATTTATTTATACTTTCCGTTTATTTATGTGACAAATTAATGAAAATTAAAAATTCAATAAATAAGCATTCAACATTGAAAAAAAAAATGTAGGTTCTAACTTTAGATGGTTCTGTCACTGGACAGCCTCCGTCCTCATAATATATTATATTATCATATAAATATTCTCCATATCATAATATATGATATTATGATATATCCTATTTGCTAAATTGTACATATACCAAGCAATTTTATGATATTCTTATTCAAATCAACGCATGGATATAAGTGATATAACTTCTATGACAATATTTAACTTCGACGAGATTTTAGTCAGAATAACTTTTCATTCAGTTTTAAACAATTGTCAATCGTGAATGTTTGTTTTAAGTTTTAACGAACATTTATTTGAGGTTCTTAAATTTCTCAAAAAGTCATAATGTGGTGCATTAAAATAATTTGATTCCGTTTAGAGATTTCTCTATAGTAATATTAATAAGTAATAACCCATTACCCATCCTATAAATTGTTGAAATTATTTTGAAGAAACTATTGTTATATCTTTATAGCGTTTATTCGGTCTGCTTCATATTATAATTATTGTTGTTTCTTCATTAATTCAGTATGTCAGTATCTACATATGCTTACTACCATTTGTTAATTAAAAATACATTAACATAATGAACACACCCATATAATGTATTAAGCTATTGTAAATAAGAAAATTAATACAACTATTACTTAACAACCAAACATTTTATAATAATTAGAGATAACTAATTGCAATAATTTATCAGATAACCATCAGCTATATTATATTATAATATTATAAAAATATAATTATTATGCATGAATGCGTCGTAGGAATATGGTATTGTGTTATTTGTATAAATACTTTATACGTTGCTGCCAATGGGCAACGACGTGAATTTAATAATATTACAGGTAATACAACAATTGAACAATATAATATGTAGATAGTTGATCGTGATTCGTACTTATATGTGTTGGTGGTTTTAAAACATCTCTTATGGATTTCATCCATTTTTGTGATTCTGTTTCTGATTTTCCAGCAAGAAAAATACATGGTTGTTGTTCCTTTTGTCCTGCATAATATATTCCAAAACCGTAGGCTTTAGTCCTATAGTGGTGAGAAAATAAAAACATCAATCATACCTATATCAAAATGTGAAAACATTTTTGAAAGGTTATAAGTTATAACAATAATAAAACCCAAGACCGGAACAGAATTTTGTTTGTTGGTTCTTCACTTTTTTTTTTGCTTTTAATTCTATTTCTTAAATTTCAGATTAAAAATCTTAAAAATTATGCAAACTATTAATAGGTATTATATGTGCTACGAAAAAATAACGAAAAACGGAGTAAAATTGTAAATTGTAGTCAGGTATACGGTATACCTACATAATTCTGGTGTTATTATAATAATTTTTTTAATTTTTCAACTTTTGAGTGTTCAATTCTTCCGGTCTTATGATGTTACCTAGTGGTAAGTTATTATAGAATTGTAACAATACCTATTATATTATATTATACATTTATATCTATAGAGTATAGGTACAATATTATTATTTTTAATCATTTTATATTATTAAAATAATATGTTTAAGTGTATCGACCTGGATTTAATTCGGTAGATAATTGCGTTGTTAGGTACTGCTAAACACGATGTAACATTTCCCTTACTATGTCCAATGTTGATGATCATACGATTTTCGTTTTTGAGTACTTCACACCATTGGCTTTTCCACGCCTGTGAACATTATAAATAAGAACTTACTATTAAATGTACTATTTGTGTTTGTTAGAAATGTTTATGGTCCTTTATATATTATCTTAAATATGTGAAAATGATTTGACCGTATTGGCCGCTGTACATTTTACAAGAAAGGTATACCTAATTATTATTGAGTCATATTTTTATTATGAAAACATCAAAAATATAGACATACCTTCCACGATCCGAATTTTCTTCCTTTGGCCGGTACTTTTATATCAATTATACCGCAGATCTCCATGATTGATTTTCAGCTTATTCCTATAATAGATAATTATGAAATTTAACAATTAATGATATTTATAAGTTTTAATCATTGTTCGTTGTGTATAATAACAAATAATAATATATTAACGTTTGATCGTGTTTTATTTATTACTTCTAATACGTAAATCACCCTGAGTTGACTGAGGATAAACGAAACCGAGAAGGGCAACCCATCTACGGCGGATAGTATATTAACTAATAGTTGACTTTTTTTCTTAAGTCTAGTCCAAAGAAAAACTTTTCGTCGACAATTTTCTGTAATAAGCATGAACATTTGTCGACGACAATATCAGAAAAATATGTTTCCAACAAATGTTTCTTGGTCTGGACGAGGCTTTAGGTACGTCGTATGTGTAACCAATTGCAAGCAGAAATAAACAAATGTGCGGTTATGACTTATTTATAGCGGTTAAACCCATCGGCGCAAATTGGAGGCTGGGGGAGTGCTAAGCCCTCCCCCATAAAACCTAGTACATACAATTTTAATATGCCACATTGCAATGGTCTGCTTGCCTTTATATATTCAGCCCCCCCCCCCAAGTCAAAAGTTAAAATTGCGCCTATGGTTGAACCACGCTAAAATAACTGGTTCAATCTATTATCCACAATTCACAAACCAATACCTTCCTCGAATCGTCAAAATCGTTTCAGCCATACACATAAAGCTGTTACCAATGGCTTCCATTCTACTACTCTAGTTCTTACCCGCCTGGGATCCCGAATAATATATGTACACATTTTGGGGCAAATTGGTTAAGAACTGTAATATGCATTATGCGTCATTTGGATACAACCCGACTAATAATAATATAATATCCTATGAAATCCGACTATCTATTATAATTTGTTTAGCTATCATTTCTGTTTTTCTTCAGTTTAAATATTCTCAATATTATTTGTTGTCAAAATCGGTCGACTATATTATGATTGCCTATATTATAAACCATATTTTTTGGCTTTTATGTGTTATACAATAGCTATTACTCAATTTTACATTTATTTAGGATATAACTATATATTATTATATCCTAAATGACAAGATATACAATGCTGAAAATTATAATATCCAATCGGCTATCACAATAAGACAATAAGTAATAACTATTTTATTTTAATAGTATCTGTAATGAATGTCAATCCAATATAAAATATTATATAAAATTATAAACAAAAAAAAATTCAATTTTCGACAGACAAAACAACATTCATGTATGAGCCATCCTAATAGCGACCCGATAGGATTGAAATATGAAGCTATACAGACGCTTCAGTCTCAAGTAATTTATTGATGTAACTTTTATCAAATACGGTCCAGTAGTTGTTGAGTCTTCAACGGACAAAGAAAGATATATTAATTAATAATTTGTATGTACTTGTACCTAGTTTTAATTTTTTGTCTATTTTAATTTGATTCAACATGAAAAAATAGCCGTGAAATAAGCAGGTAAGTACCTACTTGAAGGTCGGGTATTTAAGATGCGGTATGAGAGACAACATTATTATAGTCTATAGCTAGTAACCACAGTCGACTTGTATTATTCTATGCTTAGAATAATGGAATCACATAATATATAGTGGACATGATATAAAAAGCCACAAATTCATAACTCATAGTAGTTTATAGTTCTTAAAATTAATATTTCGTCTGATCTATTGCAGTATATTAAATGAATAATTGCTGTGTTATAGTAATGTATATTTTTCTGTTGAATCTAAATAGTAGTTAAAAATCATATAAAAAATGTTCTTATCCACTGATAAAGGTACACAAATTAATGATCAGGTGAATCTACGGGCTACATTTAGCTGAAATAACCAACATAATAAATATTTGTTCAACGTAAAAAATTATATTTATTATTTTTATTTTTTATAGTTTACAAAAAACTAAAATTCAAGTTTATTCAATACTGCTAGTTATTTTGAGATTTGTACGTTTGAAAAGTGCACCTAAGTTATGTAAGAGAGTCTCATTGTCTGTAGGTATTTGCTGGGGGCAGTGGCGGCGCGAAATTGTGGAGATTTCGAAGCATATTGTATATTTTAAATATTTTTACCACCGTACTCTTCATTGAACCAAAATTAGCAGCAGGGGCCATTAATAATTATTAATTAAAATATTTACCATGATGTTTGTGTTGAGGTCTTACGATTATAAATATACTTATACACCCACCCACCCATTTCTGACATGAAGCAATTGCTTCAAATAGTCCTATATCCCGTCGCCACTGGCTGGGGGTGGAGTGGGGGCTGATAATTTGTTATTTAGAGGAGTCTTAAGCTTAACTAGAATCCATTCTTAAGTTTGGAATGCTGATGCCGTGGGTAGGTATTAATATTTAAAATTTTTACAGCAACCTTCATACAAATTACAATTTTAATACATACCTAATTACGTCTTACATAATAAGTTCACAGATCACTGAAAGCATTTTGAAAGTTTCCTGAAATTTCCAGTGCAGCCCACCTAGCCCCCTCCCTATTCCATTGACTTGTGTTCAAATAGATAATATATTTAGATTATTAGAATTTTTCCGATTACGAACTAACTAAAATAAAATAAAATAAAACGGTGGTAGGTATAGCTACAGTGAATATACTTGTTAAATGAATTTGTATAATGTTCAGCTTTTTAGACACATTTGTTTGCAGACATTAAAAAATAAAAAAAACTACTATTCAAGTTCTATTATCATAGTTATTATTGTTAACATATTATTATTACACGAGTGTAATTATTCTTCAATCATTTACATGAATATATGTACACCTAATTAAAATTTTCAGACTCATTTTATAAATTATAATATAATACACATTGCTCAAAGCTACGTCAGTTTTCGACTACCTACCTATTGTTATATTTTTGTTTGTCTCAAGGCATAAGCATATAGACACGTCATAATTATTATTGTACCTTTATATTACATTATTAAGCTGTAGATTCACCATGAAGTTTTCAGACGAATATTTTGGCATTTCCGAGGTCCTTATTATAGTCCAGTGAAGAATATAATTTTAAATTAAATATTACCGAACCTTGAAGTTTTTCTACTCTAAATATGGAGGTTATGGCCACTTTTATTCTTGTTGATGACCGGAAAATAAAGTATTTCTATCTGGCTATATGCCTATATGGTTATATATTAGTTATGGTTTATTATATGTATTTTTTTTTTTGCACTTCTGTAATATTTTGTTGTAAATATCATTGTACGTGTAGCCCGTGTAGGGAAATCGTTTTCAATTTATTAACTAATCAATGATAATAATGTCATTATAATTCTAAATCAAGAAGCCTTCACATTTTTGCCTTTTTAAAATAGTACGTGTAAAATTAATTAATTGCTTGTTTAAATTATTTTTGTATTTTAGTCTCGCTATAATATGTTATGCAATGGAATATACAGCTTATTAGTTATAAAATTATTATTTAACGACATTTTGTCTTAAATATATAAGTACCTTAGTACCTATATATATATATATATATATTATAATCTGATCCATGTATTATATGGTATATATTTAAATATATTATTATAATTTTATTGGATTTCGTCGATAAGTTTTACAGTATTTTTTGCTATAAAAACTATTTAGGTAGGTACATACTATATTTGTACAGTCACGTAACATAAAAATAAAATCCATTTATAATAAAAGCGTATTTATCTATTTTTCTTGAACTGTAAAAAGTGTTAATGGATGCCATGTGGAGAATGTTTAACCGCAACCGCTTGACACTCGTATGATGTACAGACTATACAGAGTACAGACAAGTAGAACATATTGGCAAGGCCAAATAATATGTACCTACCTGTCGGCTGTCACATCTCTCAGTTGATCGGTATGTATGACACAATTTTATTTATTCAACCAGCAGTTAATAAAAACAATAATTATCGTTTAAATTCTATTTTGCGTTTAAGTTAAAATTTAAATCTATTTAAATTCTATACTCGTTTGTCGTTTTACCCATTTAAACCGCATGTGAGCTTGAAGTATTAAAACCGCAAATCATAATCACATTAGTCGCAGCTGCTGCTGCAGCAGTGATTAATAGCAACCTTATAAAATAATATTAGAAATAATTTCAATAAGATTTTAGATTGGTGATAATCGTGGTAATCAAATTATTATATTTTTTTTATCAATGACATTGTAGATACATGGAGTAGTCACACATACCGTCTACCTACCTATAGGTATACTGTACTGTATAATACTATAACATGTATATTATTGCAAAGATCACAAATCTAAATGAACAATTTTGCCTACTATACAATAGTTATATGTATAATATATTAATATACCATAAGTTATAATATGTACAATATTAAATTACAAAATATCGACTTAATAATAATAATAAGTTACGATGTAGGTAAGTATATTTTCTACATTTTTTATGTAGGTACTAGGTATAGGTAAGTACCTATTATCATTCAAACTGTTTTTATCGCCAACGGGATAAAAGTATGGAACCGAGGATATAATATTGTATCAAAGATGAAACCATATTTGACTTGAGGCAAAACCTTATGCGGAATACCCATTGTAATTGTCCGTATGATAGTTTTATATTTCTATAATGTAGACAAAAGATTGTACACATAAAAATACATAATACAAAATCAAAATGAGTCATTTTATTAAGTATAAGTTATGTGCCACCAAAGCTTAGGTATGGCGGGGGATGTATTAGAGTATTAGACATTAAAATATCAATTTCCAAATAAGAGCTATTATTATATAAATAATAATAATTTCAATTTTTCAGGATAGATAATATGCATAAGCTTACTTATTGATTACCTACTGTGAAATTATAATTTTTATTTAGAATTTTTTTAATAAAATTTAATTGTTGAGAAAGTTTTTTTTAAAACAATGTGTCCGAGTCTCTCGTTTGATTAAATTAATAAAGCATAAAATATCAATTAACCCTAATTTCAAATAAATATAACTACGTTAGGAAGGTACAAACAATTTATAATTTGAGATTTAATCAACTGTCAGATATTAATATTTAAATTATAATTATTAAAAGGTGATACTGCAACCAAACGAATATTTGACTATGCGATTACTTAACATTTAGAAGTAAGACCTCTTGAGGTAATAGGTTGTATTCTTGTTTTTTACTTTACTTATCATACACAGTCATCGATATTTTTAGATTTAATAAATATTAAATACCTATTAGGTATTCTCACTTTTCGGGACGAAGTGATAAATTTGTAAATTTATATAAATATTTAAGTGATAATATTCTATAATATTCATATATCATATTATTTATAAGTTATGCATATATTTTTCTATTAATTCATTACTATATAGCCTGTAGGACTGCAGGAGTCGAATAAATGTATTGTGATAAGTACAATATACAGGTAAGTGATGTTATCACATTATCTATGATGTGTATACATCAGTTTATATATAACATAATATATATAATTATAATATTTATAGGGCCGGATTTACCACTAAGATGTTGATTATAAATCATTTTTGACTCAAAAATAGACGAAAAGTATACACCCGAAACCCGAACAATTTTTAAAATTGTGAATACGCGATTTACAAAAAATTAAAATAAATAAAATACATTTATTTTTTGTTTGGTACTATACATTTGCCACTCCTCAAATTTAACCACCCTAAGCCCGGGCCTCACGGAGCTAGGCCAAAATCTGGCACTGAATATGTATATGATCAAACTCATATTATTAAGACACTCGACCATTAAGTCTAGTACATTTTATGCTTAAGCGTATTGTATTCAATATTAATCCACCATGATAAGTCCTTCAATCAAAGGTAATATTTTTACAAAAAAACATTTAAGGCTATAACCAAGGTTTGACGTTTTTTTTTTTATAAAAATATATACTATTTATAGGTATTATTGAATTTCATAACTATATTATTATACATCTCTATTAATATAATTGTATAATTTAGGAGAATTATTGATTGCCCTTATGCACCTATGTATTTTCTTTTAATATATCCAAATTATAAAGCATTTAACAATAAAAAAATACCCAACATTATTAGTTACCAGCTACCTATATATATTTGTATGTTTTGATATACCTAGTTCAATAGTTGTGTTATGATACAGTTATCCAACTTACAATAATAAATACTATATCGAATATCGAGATCAAATAACTTAAATAAATAAATTAATGAATTGATTAAAAAACTTTTTAATTTTTACTGTAAAAACTTTTAATAAGTATAAGACTACTCAGGGTAAGAGTTTCAATGTATTTTTTTATATCCAATTTACTTTTAGTCTAGACACGCGGTAGCGTGTCAAGCCAAGTTCTAGCTAACAGAACTGGCGAGCAGCACCGTGTGTAATATTACACGAACCATTTGGAGCCACTTTTGACCCCCTCATAACTCAAAAACTATTCCACATAAACATGTCAAATTTGGCTCATATATTGAGACTAACGAGATACATATGTGCTCTAAATTTCATAAACACACTTCAAACCGTTATTTAGATATTAACGTCCGAAAATCGTCATTTTTATCACTGACTTACCTATAGATCAAAATTCTAACCCAGTTCCAGATGACCTAGAAAGTTCAAATTTGGCATACAGATAGGTAGTTAGGTAAATACAAAGGAAAAAATCAGAAACTTGAAAATTTTTAATTTAAAATTTTTTAATATTATTATTATTAATGTATATATACATTATATATTATTTTTTTAAATATTACAATTAAAATAATTAAATAATTATTCTTACAAATTATGAATTATCCACCCAACAGTAGAAACTACAGTCAATACAATTATGATAATTAAAAATATACTCAAAAAGAGTTAAAATAATTGTATATTAATTTTACATATATTTTATACTCTGTAAATACAACGGAAAATATTTTATAATAAATATTATTATTAATATTAGTAACTGAATTATATTATATAGTAATAAACTTTATTTATAGAATACGTCATGGCTAGGTTAGGTTAGGTTATAATAATTTACATACAAAAAGTAATGATATCCCACCAAAAACATATATGTAAAATGAGAGCCAAGTTCAATACTATAATATATGCCTTGGTTGTTGACTTCAACGACAAAAGAAGTGAGATCTAAATGGGTGCCAAGTTAGGATAATATATTGAAGCCTAAGGTCTGACTTGGCTACGAATTATATATTATAGCATTTGCAAGTTCTAAAGCTTTGAGTTCTTATTTTATTCTTCGGAAAATCATCTTTACTCTTCCATTACTGTTTTAGTAGGTACTTATAATAATAATTCGTATATGAAAAGTAGCCAAGTCACACCTTAGGCTTCAATATATTATCCTAACTTGGCACCCATTTAGATCTCACTTCTTTTGTCGTTGAAGTCAACAACCAAGGCATATATTATAGTATTGAACTTGGCTCTCATTTTACATATATGTTTTTGGTGGGATTAATTTTTCTAAAGGCACTGCAGCATTCGATTATGAATTCTAAATTACTTCATAATATCATATATAAGCGAAATAGGTCAATAATTACCTACTCATTATTGTTACGACAAAACACGTTGTCATAAATAATATATATTTTAAAAAATAACGTATAAAAGTGGAAATTATAGAATACCAATAACGATTTCCAGTCAAATTAATTAAGTAGAAAATGATTAATGTATATAATACTATAGTCTATAATATCATTGAGTACAGATATGAGATAGTAGGTACTATTATTATCTATATACTCAATGATAATTCCTATGTATTTTTCTTACAATTTATGAAAGATATATGAATTAATAAATGCATCTTAAAACCAATTATAACTATAATTAAAGATATGAGCTCGATAAATTTACAAAATAAGAGTAGATTTACTTATAATTAACCAAGTTTTAATTTACCAGATACATTTTTTTTACCATCGTTAAAATCAAGTAACCCCTAATATTAAACTGTTATACTAGCATAATAGTTTTTTATTTAGGTATACTAATGGAATATTTAGTATTTTAATCTATACTTAATGCATACTGTATGTTCAATATAACACAAATATGTTTAAGGCTGCTTACTAACAATTTTATATGTGGATAGTAAGATTAGGAAAATTAAAACACAGGCTTACACAATCAATAAGTTTTTTAAATAAAAGAGCTAAACATATTGTATAGTATATTTTTGTATGAACATTTAAAAAAAAATAACTACATCTAAACAATTTATTGTTTATATTGACCGGCAAATTTTAACCGATACATCTCTTAACTACTGAACTATCTTTAGGTAGGTACTAGGTATGTATAAAAATACTGAATGGATTTCAACTTACAGCTAAGTACTTACCTCCCTACTTATTGATGTGATTATATATAAATTAAGATGCTTTTAGTTTAAACGATCCGGTCGATCCGGATGTATATGAAACTATATTTAGATAGGTACCTATAGCATATTATAGAACTATTGTATATTTACATAAATATATTAGTTCAATGTAGTAGGTATATATATGAATGAATTATTTTCCCATTGTACTGTACATCACTAGTCGGTATTGTTTATTTAAATAGGTAAATAGGTAATGATTAAATTGGAATATCTATTTTGTTTTTGTTTTAGGTGGGTAGTTGCGATAAAAATAATCTCCATTACCTACTTATAGTTTCTCGTTACTTTTTCTATGATAAAGGTGTATTAAAATATAATTTCACCGATATTTTGTCAAAATGTACAAATTCAAAAACTGTCTGAACACAATATTTAATACATAATATTTTATTAATTAAATTGTATGCAGATAAATAATCTGCAATACATGTTACAGTTCTAACATCTTAATTTAGTGATATGAGATCAATAATATAAATTAATAATTATAATGCATGAGTTTATACATATAAATGGTGCATTTGTTCTCGTTAAAAACTTGGTTACCAATTTATCAGATTTTTGGAAAATATTGCTGTGTTGAATGGTCACTTTTTGTTTTTTTTTTTTCGGCGTAGTAAACTGTTTTCTGTTTATATTTATGTACATGAATTCTAAATCGAAAATCCATGCCCAAAAATGTTCTATTTAAATGTATACCTAAGTAGTGATACAAATTAAAATAAATAACTGAATATTAATGTTAGGTTCATCATATACTTAATAAATAATAATTAAGCGAAAGAAAACCGACATAACAATATGCGTAATAACTAATAACACAGTCTAATTATGGGACACTGTATAAAATATGAATAATTGGGTTAGAGTAGGTAATTAAAAAAATAATAACAAAACAAGAGAAACAAAAATTCTGTTTAAGACAGTATTTACATAGCAAATGTTACTACATCTCAGCTGATAGGAAGACAATTGTTCTGTTAATATTATAAAATATATTGTGGAGTAGATTAAACAGGTAGAACTATAAATACAGTAATAAACGTCATATATGACATAATATACATGATTGAAAATATCTGCACAACAATATTATATAAAATCTATTTTAAAATTTTAACGATGAATCTTTTAACAATAATTTCTTTGAAAATGTATGCATAAAAATATCCTATATTATTTTGTTTATGATTGTGGTTTATAATTTTTAAATGATTAATAAATAAAATGTTGTATAGTGTAAAATATAAAATGTGAAAATATGCACGTGAACAATATTAGAATGTAAGACAAACATTATTTGTATTTATATTTTATATATTTTAATATTTAAATTATATATATAATTAATTACAAGTTAATGGTATTTTCATTGTTAAACTTTTAAATGTAAATACAACTTTTAAATTTAAATTTAAACTTAAGTAATTTTAGTAAATTAAAATGTATATTCTTAGAACAAACTGTTATTATGGTATGTGAAAGTATGACTAAAATGTCTGGCATTTATAAGGTAAAACTGGTAGCTACTGGTAGCAACTGGAAACAGTGAAAACTAAAAAAAATTAAAGAACGTCGTTGTCTGGGTACCGGTTTATGAACTATCTATATCGTGGAAGTTTTGTAATGATCAATTTGTCAAGGTAAGTTTTATTGAATTTAATCATTTAAAAAAAAATTAAAAACCAAAAATATTTTTTTTGAACTTCTAGCGTAGAACTATATTGCGTAGGTACATTACATAATCAATATATACATAAAATAAGAAATAATGTTTACAATTTAAAAGTACGTGTTTACGTATTATACGTAGACGAATATATACGCTATACATGCTATAGCACGTTTCTCAGAAATGTAGTTAATTAAACGGACACTTAAAACGAATTGTGAAGTAAACAACTAAGAGAATACATTTGAATGATGTTGATTTTTAATATTGATTTTTTGATATAAACACTAATCAGTTAATAAGTTATAAGAACATTTTTTAATACAAACATTACCTATATATCACATTAATAAAATGTATGAATTAAGTAAATTTAAAAACATTATGCATTTATTTTGATTTAAACATATACATTAATAGATGGAATTACAATTTGCGAAGAATCATTAAGGGGCCTGCTCGCGATTTTTCAAATTTTCCGCAATTCTATAAAATTTGAAAATTAAATTTTATATTTTAGTTGCCACCTCAATTATAAGACTTTTCCACTAATCTACTACCCAATATCTATTTAGGGGGGGTTGATAGGGTGTATTATATCGGTCAAACACAGTTTACAGGAAAAACTCTCACACCTCGTAGATTGGTCCGATTTCCGTAATTTTTTTTTTGTTAGATAGAGGAATATTTTTTACAGGGCGCATTGGACTTCGATTTTTGATTACGTTGCTAAAAACAAAAAATAATACAAAAACTAAAAAGTTGTAAAAATTGATTAAATTCAAACTTGTAAATAGTGAAAATATGTCAGTCCAAGCGCCTGTAAAGTCTTCCTCTATTAACAAAAAAAAATAGGAATCAACGAGCTGAGAAAGCTGTTTGAGCAAAAAAACAGTCGCATGAGCCCCTTATTTGGTGTGTAAGTTTAAAGTAAACAGACAAAAATATTAAATTTAGAGGAATAATTAATTTATTAATTATATTATAAAAATATTACATAATTTATTAAAAAAAAAAACGTGGAATTTATTATAGTTGAAAAATTATAATTGAATATTTAAAAATAAATAAAATAGGTTACATTATTGTAAAAGATAGACAAGAAGTAGATATACTAATAGCTAAAATTTGATATAATACAACTATACACTCGCTAGTTGCAATATTAATTAAATCCCACTTTCCCGTATAACGTCTAAGATTTCAATAGAAATTCAAAAATAATATTTGGTCCTTCTTTTTGTAAAATAAAATTATGCTACATTTTATCATACATTTAGTAATTTAGATTTAAATGTCGTTTACCAATCGAGAAAACCAATATACCTATACATATAATACTTTGCATTCATGATATATGTTAACATTAAATTCAAATTGTTTACCTTTAGATATGCATTCAAGTCTCCGAAATTGATGCAACTGTAGGTAGTACACAACACAAACAATTTATGTAAATACGCACTCTCGTGTTTTTAATTATAAGTAAATATATACCAAACAAAAATATTATGTAAACACCTAAAAATGTATTACATCGCTTAACGTATAGCATAAACGCTGTGATTCGTACTAACAACAACAACAACAATGAATGGAGCCTAATACGATATTAACTACGTTTAAGCGAATGTACATGATTTGATTGCAGTTTTAGTACTGGTGTCGGTACTCGGTAGGTAGTTTATAACCGTTCGTACCTACGTCGTTGTTATACCTACGACTTGTTGTAGTCATCGTCACTGTGACGAAATAGTCGTGCAACTAGATAATGTTGGCAGTGTTGGTATACCGGACAGGAAATAAAACGAAACAACAATACAATCATAGGCTAATAATTGGTTTTTTTCGTGCTCAAAGGATTTTTTTTCTATTTACACTAGAAATGCATTATATACCTATAGTAAACGCTGCACATAACTATATTGTGTTATCTTTACAGAACTATTTGTGCGTGCACATTGAAAATGTAAACTATAACTATTAGGTACCTAGATACCTATATAACCTACTACTGTAAACGCTTGCAATTAGGCAGTCAACAATGAACACAGAGTTTGATCGATATTTGACCTATATATATATATATATATTATAATATTATATATCTGACATTTTTATCGAAAACCGCATTCGTCTTTATACTCTATTACAGCAGTGTTGTATCCGTTATAAGATACCTGGCTACATTTAACGCCGAAATAAAAAGCTGCAACACTATGAACGAAGTTACAAATAATAATATGGAAACTTTAAGGGAAGGATCTGCGGCGAAAGACAAACGAAACGAAACAGACGTTACATTAGAAGATAAAACTTTAGTTGAGGTAGGTGCATTTGCTATTCTATAATAATATATGTTATGCACTATACCAGATACCTACAACGAATTAATGATAAAAAAAAAGTCCTGGCTTACATTTAGATTTAATTTTCCTATGAAGTGCTGCAGATATACAGTGATTTTGTTTCAACATCAAACACTATCAATGTATATCATTATTTAAAAATTGAATTTATTTTAGAAGAATAAAATTGGCATTTGGTGTACTTACTACTTAAGACTACTGAGCTACCCTGCTAAATGTAGACTATACCACGATATAGATAGACACATATTATACTTTGCTCTTCTATACAATTTAAATAATATTATGTAATAACAATAAATAAATATTCGAAATATATTCAATAATCTTAAATCATCAATAATTTTAGAAAAGTATTTTTCTTCAAAAGTTTATACTTGTTAGTGGGTCTTGTCTACAAACTTTAGTGTGAAAAAAAAATTAAAATTGCATATTCAAAAGATTCCCAATAATTTTCAGTATAATAAGTCACGAGTTTTCTATATTTGAAGAATAATACTTACATTTTAAGGTATGATTTCATTTTGTAAATTATTATTTATCGGTAAATATATATCTTCAACAATTTACATAAAAAACATCCATTTGAACATGTGGTAAATTTATGTTAGAGCAACATTCAACGCAAAATAATTTTATCAAAATTAAATTATAAAATTAATGTTTACATTGCTTATTATTTTATGTTTAACAGTATAGCTATTGATAAGGTATCTGAATAATAATTAGAACTATAGTAATTAATAGAATATAATTCACTAATACGATCGTAAATTATACTCCGGTGGTTATAATACTAATACCAAAATGTGCATGTAATTTCACAAAATAATTTACCACATTGGCTTGCTGTGGTGCGTGTGTGTAATCAGTCACAAAACGTGTTCTGAGTGTACCCACCTGACGGTGTCACTAGTTCCCGTATAGGACTACCCGGGTTTTTAGTTACAAATCCTTGCCACACAAACGCGTATCCAAACCAACCGCACCCTCCCCCAAAGTAATATATTAATGACCTCAGTTGTCGAAGCCATAATTCAAAAAAAAAAATTACCACAGTACCAAAATCATTGTACGACTTTCATTAGGTACTTTAAAAAATAAATCTTTGTATAAATTAGGTACAAAGGTCACTGTAATATATAGGGTAAAGTCTTTAAAGGGAAAATCTATGAAATTTATTCACCCTTATGTAGTGGTTACGCAAAAAACAGGTACCTACCTACTATTTAAAGGTATAATTTCATATAAAATTGAACTTAAAATACCAATGGAAATAATTTAAGTTACTGTAAGAAGAACTTTTGAGGAACATTGAATGACATTTTCTAGCGTTATGTATTGAAAATTGAAATTAAAAATATTATTCATTTTTAACTACAAATTAATCTGATATTTTTTCTGATTGTTGTTTTTGTTTTGATCGAGGAATAAGACTTATTTTCTTCATGAAGCCCATTATGTATTTAAAAATTATTTGGTGTAGTAAGTGCTGCAAATTACTTGTATAATTATCGAAACGAGTTGAGAGAGTAAAGTTTATCATTTATGTTTACAGGTAATATTATAATAATTATAATGAATAGTTATTACTAATATTACGAGAAGTATAAACTAATACAATTTGAAATTATATCCATTACAGGTGACTCCTGGAGTTCGATAATAATTAACTAATTATTTAATTTGTTTACAAAACACATATTTTTCTCGTTTGGGTTGAAGAATGCATTATTGCATAGTTAAATTTACATTCACATTTGTTAGTAAAATTAATGCATTCGCATTCATAATAAATTATTCCTAATGTATAAATTAAATGTCGGTACTCATGAATGTCTTCATTGAAAAATAAATGCATTCATTCCAAACCCTGTAGATATCAATATATTTATATATTAGATAATTTCTAAAAGAATAGATTTGTTTTTAATAATATAAACACTTTAAATATTTTAACGTACCTACCTTTAATCAATATAATATGTAAAAAACCAAAACTTATTGAATATATTTTAATTTTATGATGAATAAAACGTGATGTAAATGTTAAATCTAATAATATTTAATCAAGTTCGTGATTACCTCTTATTAAACTGTTTTATACATAATAATATGAAGTCTAATTTAGACATTTAGTTTTTACGATCATATCTTTAACAATTAAGAAAATACAATAATTATATTTAACAACTTTTTCACTGAAATATATTAATCTGTTATAATGTATGTAGGTAGGTACTACATGGGTATAGGACACTATAGGTACATGGCCAGATACACAGTTCTCGTAGTGGGTCATTACTCATTAGCCGGCGTCCGGGAGTTAGTCGGGAGTTATTTGGATTTCGGAGTTATCGTTTCGGCCACATCGAAAAAGTTCGTTTCATCAAGTCAAAGCATATAATATGTTAGTACTGTTTTCAAAATCGAAAAACATACTTTTGGAAATATAATTTTCATAATACCATACAACAATAAATACCCTTATATAAAACCAGAATTATGACTATTATTGGTTCTAAAATCTAAAACTATGATTATTCTGGAAGAAAAATTAAACATGTTATAATTTAGACGGAAATGATAGTTGGCGAAAACGAAAATTTAGTTTTTGGCAGAAACGATAATTCATCAGAGGTAAATCACTAAAACCTATATGACAAATTTATGATTTGCACACTTCTTACTTCAATTTAAACTTACCTCAAGCCTTGACACGACTTACTCCATTTCGGCATTTCCTGTAGTTTTCAGTGTTTGCTCATAACATATACGAAATAAGCGTTTGATACTTTAAGTAACATTTTTGTTTATTTAATTCGTCTTATTTTATACATTTATACGTTCCCGAATAATGCATTATGCATGACAAAATAGATATCTGGGATCATCTGGTATGTATAATTATATTGTATCTAATTTACGTACGTTAAAATTACACTATAATTTAATAATGAATTATAATTTTTATATAATATACTGTGATAATAATAATAAATCAAGATTTGAGATGTTTCCAATAACTTTTTTGTTAGTTAAATTAATAATAAAACTGCTAATAACACGATTTAGGAGGTATATAACATGATATAATATTATGTGTACATATCGATTTGTTGACTGCAGTTCAATTATTTTAAAATTTGAATGATATCCATTTTCTGTTATTAGCCACCTAGTGCTTTGTACACATTGATGGTCGAGGAACCTGCACAATCGGATGACAGTTCAAGTTACAGTATGACGTTGAGCGAGTTTGAAGAAGACAGATGGTATAATCCGACATCGTTTTCTGATGACGCAGCTGAAATAGAAAGCATCCAGAGATTGATTAAATATATACGAGTAACAATGCCTAAAATACCTAATCCTATCATTAAATTATTATTTAAATATTATCGATGTACAATTATTGATTGAAGGTAGGAAATCAAACGGCTACAGCAATTGCATTGGCTGCGTTGGTGGACTACAATCTACGGGACGAGTCCACGCAAAGTATCGTGATTAATACCGGTGGTACAGAGCTTTTGATCAATTTATTAGAAACCGACCACAACGAATGCAGAGTAATGTTGTACGGATTAATAGGACGTTTAAAAACTGTATTTATAGTCCGTTTAAGCTTTAATTGTTGGCAATCTAATTAGAGCGTACCAAATATGTTAAAAATAAAAGTTTATTTAACAATAACATATAGGTAATATGAAGTATTTTTTCAATTAGGTATTTATTGACAAATTTAAATTAATTATTTTGAGAGGACGTTTTGATTCAAATGATTTATTAAATATACATAAAATGTTTTTTTTTTAATATCTACTTTTGAAGTATGAGCAATAGTAATTTATTATAATATAAAATATTTTGATACGCAGCACAATATCAATATACGCCTAATTATTAATTATTACAAGTGTATTCAATCAAAAAAATAAGGTGATTTCAATGTGTGTATGTGTGTTTTTAGCACGGTGCACTTGCAGTATTAAATGAAATGTCATATATGTTGGGTACTAGAAGAAATCTGACAAATTTGGGTGCCATTCCAATTTTAGTCAAGTTATTGTCTGACCGATCAGTAGACTTACAAATTCTCTCAGCCGAGACTTTAGCTAACGTAGCAAAAATAAAAAAAGGCCGAAAGTTCATACGCAAAGCTGGTGGTATTAAGTTAATGGTAAACGCGCAAATAAACGAACTCATTTATTTTTATTTTGTAGTATTTATTGTGCTTGACTGTACCTATTTAATGACTGCTGCAAATTTACATTTATTGTGTGACAGGTCGACTACATGGATGTACCGCATCAAGTCTTAAAAACCGAAAGTGAAATGTTACCATTAGTTCAACAAAAGTTATTTAGTCTGTTGTGCAATTGTTCAAAAGCATTGTGGTCGATGTCTAAATCGGATAAAAATAAAGATGTGATGCGACGATCTGGAATCATACCGGTAATGGCAAAGCTATTGACCTCGGTGCATGAGGATGTTGTCAGTTCTATTATGGGAATTATCGTTAATTGTGCAACACAGGTAGATAGGAATTTCACGACTATAATCAAACGGTGCGCGATATTGAATTAATTTTCATTAAGCTCAAATGAAATTGTGAATTTGCGCAGCCAGTGTTTCGTACTGCGATCAAAGAGCAAGGCATGTTGGTCGATATATTAAAACTGTTGAAGAGTTCCGACATCGAAATGATGAACAACGCTGCTACCGTAACGTTCAATGTGAGTGTTTATTGATTTTCTAAATCATAATAATTTAGGTGTGTCGAATCAGTAAACTTACGCCTTTTACAAAATCGTGACGATGTATAGTGTGCCGAGGACCCCGAGAGCCGGAAACTGATCAAAGAGCAAGGGGGACTAAACTCGTTGGTGAACATTGTCAAAGTGGAATCGCACAAGTGTGAAACGAAATTAATAGAAGCCGCTACGGGTGCGATATGGAAATGTTTAATGAACCCGGACAACGTGAAACGTCTGGAAGACATAAACGGTATACACGTTTTAGTAAGACTATTGGATTCCGACAGTGAGGACGTGAGTGGGAAATTTTAAAATATAATGTCATATTATAATATTATAGACTATAGTACATGTATGTCTACTGTTTGAAATCAATAAATCTGTCTTCGCATTCGCTGTTTATATACCTAGGTAATCGCCAACACCGTAGCGTCTTTGGCGGAATGCACGAAAATAGGACGCAACAAGATCGCTCTGAGGGCGGCCGATGGTTTGGTACCCATAATAAAGCTATTGCAAGACACCGGCCATGAGAGGATTCTCGTAAACGTGTGTCGTGTGATCGACAATTGTGCGTCTGATCCACTGTGCATGGAACAAGTGGTTAGCAATGATGGAATACGTTTAGTATGGTCCATGATGAAATTTGATTCCACTCTCGTTCAATCTACGGCGGGACATACGTTGGTAACGTTGCTTAAAAATACAAAAGTAAGTTCACGTTCTATAATATTATATACGTATTTATTTTTCCCAGTTACTGAGTACGCTGGTCAGTATATTTATATCTTAAGAATAATAATTAGCTCCCTCGTGACTCATTTAATAGGATTTCAATTTTGATATATTTTGAACAATAAATTTAAGTATAATTCCAACTATCTTTAAAGTATTAGAATTTAGACTAATTATTTAAAATGTACTTAATGACATGGCGACCTGCAACGATTATAGTATAATATAGTTAAAATGTTCAGAATATCTATATTCTATGTATATAAAAATGGTGTGAAAAATGAATAGTAATTCATCAATTGAGAACGGCTAGGCCGATTTTGATAAAATGTTTTGTGAGTGCTTGAGTGGTTCCCTGGATGGTTTGGATTCACAATTGGACCCGGTAGGTCCAACCCGGGGCTAATGACATAAAAGCCAAAGGTACAAAAATTACATACCATTTGGGCAAAAATTAATATTTTATATAAGTAGTTATTTAAAAATTTCAATCTTATAAAAAATTGTCAATAATAAATTGTTAAAATATAATACCATATGTATAGTTTTAAATTTAATATAGGTATGTTATTTAATATATATTAACTGTGGCACACAGTTATCTAGGATTTTGGTGCTTTAGTACGATACAACTTTTTTTTTCTTATCTCATTTTGTGCGCTTATGTCTTCCACCGCAACCAGGTTGGGGTTGCTATTTGTTATAGGAGAAATAATTAGTAGAAATTAGTTTTTATTATTTTATTGGTTGCCATTGGTTATCGGGCAGATCAGATACAAGTATGCATCAAATAGAATTTTCACACATTGCCTACAAAGGTGGCCGAGTTGCACTTATATAGCCGCTCATCGGCGTGTCCTACTTGATATGCTGTTGCCCATTGTCCGCGATCTGACATAGTCGGATTGCCTACCAGGGTGTCTGAGTTGCACTTACTGCAACGAGTTGCACCCAAAAGGAGTTGAACAATCACAATTTTTTTAAGAGTTGTCATTGTTTACGGGCAACGAAGTGCGCGGGACTAGCTTCTATATTATATAAGAATAGGCAATAGCAGTAATTAATATCCAACGCAATCCCGACATGTGTTAAATTAAAATGTTTTTTATTTATTATTTTTACCAATTAATAATTTGCAATTAATCTAAAAAAAATAATATTGCATATTTAAAATTTTAAGCTAGCTACTAGCTGTGTTTCTAAGTCTATTGATACACAACCGTGGTTATGGCTTAAAATCTTATGTATTCAACACACAGCTATTGAGACATTTACCTTTTTCGTTTTTCAGTTTTGTTTCATTTCAATATTTGTTATTATACTTATAAGTACTTAGTATACTGTATACATAGCCGTCCCAAGGGGGGGGCAAATGGGGCAAGTGCCCTAGGGCGTCTAAAGCATTATGAATTTAGGGGGCGTACTAGAAATGGATGATAAAAAGAAAAATTTGGTGTTCTTATTTTAGGTATTATTTTTTTGTTTATACTGTAATATCAAAGATGAGTATCTATAAAATTGTATACTATTAAGTAGGTATACAATTATGTAAATAATGTGTTAAATCTTATTGCGACATAACTTCAATAATAATATATTCAATATTTATAAAAACAAATAAAAATATTAATACTTATAAGTTATAAGATTATTAAGATTGCAATAGTAATTTATTTAGGCACATGAAATATATTTTAAATATGTATATACATCATTACAATAATTAAGTAATTGTAATATACTTATAAACTAAACTAATTCATATCTTTGGTACCTACCTAGTAGTACCTTTTTTTATTTTTGTGTCTGTCATCACGTTTTAGGACAGTAAAAGTGCTTGGATTTTCTTCAACAGTATCTTTTCTGATAGGAAAGTCCGAAAGTGAATCTAGTTGGTACTTTGGGGGGGTCAAAAGAAGTAGTTTTCACAAGCACCGGGAAAAACAACATAAAAATTAAGGAAAAACGGAAATTTTTACGCAAAATCGGTTTTCCAAAAAATCGATTTTGATTTTTGGTGTGACTCTAAAAGAAATGAACGTATATACAAGAAATTTTCCCTGGTTGTTTATATTTACATTTTGTATACACGATAACATTTTCAAAATATTTTGATTTATTTTGAACTGTTTAGGGACATTTTCATTTTCCATTTTTTTTTAGTTTTTTTTCTAAAAATATCAATAAAATTTTATTTGTTGGTTGCGAAAAGTTGAAAATTGAATAGAAGGCTTCTAGTATATTGTTTCAAAGGTAGATGAAAAATATTAAAAATCCTAAGTCACAATTTTTTTTTATAAGCATTTAAAGTTCAAAAATTGACAAAATATGGAAAAATCACGAAAATTAGCAAATTATTTTGAGTTAAGAATTCGTAAAAATTTTTCTTTTTTTTTGAAGATTTGAAAATGTAATACAAGATTCCTTATAAGATTATCTACCTTTATCAAAAAAAAAAATGTTTATTAGAAAGTCAAATTAAATTTTTATGAGCGTTCGAAATTCGTAATATTTAAGTATAAACGAACAATTTAAAAATGTTTTAACTTAATGGATTTTTTTAAATCAACTGAGAAAAGCTTAGTTATTTCAATTGTAAATTAAACTATTTAAGTTCATAAGTTGATTAGAAAATAAACTAACTAGTTAAGTTAAAAAGTTAAAAAAAATTAACTTTTTAACTGAACTTTAACTTTTCCACTAGTTATTAGTAGTTAATGCCCACCTTTGAATTTTATAACCACTTATATTCACTTGTGCAATTTACAATGTTGACTGTTATACTACATTGTTATTACACACGCAGAAACGCAGAATGTATGATTTATAATGAAATCTAAGTACTAATTTGTGAAAATAGTTATATATATTTTCTTTCTGTAATGTACGAGTGTTCCCAGAATAATGAAATTGGTGTTCAACTAGAAACAAAATAAATATGATTCCAATAATAATATTTAAAAAAATAAGTAGGAACCTTTAATTAATAAGTATTAAACATATTTAAGGTATGTGGTTAATTATAAGCTAAAAATGCGAAGTCGAGATTTTTTGGTGGGAGGGTGAGGGGCGTCAAATATTGTTGCCCTAGGGCGTTATTGGTGGTTAGAGCGGCGCTGACTGTATAGTGTATACTAAGTACCTACTAACTATAGTAAGTAATTGAAATATTTGTCAATATTGTACTACTTACTCAATACTAAGTCATTGTAGTTTCCTATTTTGTTGAACAATCAATTGTAGTCAAAACAAACACTAACCAATATAACGACGTTACGAAATGACGTGTTTACTGTTTACTTAAATTTTACAAAAAATGCATAGGTACATTTATTTAAAATAAAAGTAAAATCAAAATAACGAATTAAAGATATTCATCGACTATCGATATTAGTATTTAATAATTATTACCGAATCTGTCAAGATATTATAGACTATAGTTTAGATTCTAATAAACGTTTGAATTGGTGAAAATTGATAAAAATGTAATCCAAGATAGGTACATGTGGTTTTAATAACAGTTTATAAAAACATTAAAAATAGGTAACCATTGCGGCACTGCTATTAAGTATCTACGTATTTATTGCACTTCTTCATTGAGTAGGTACCGGTACCTATAACTAAATTACTAGTGTTCGTGTGGTATTATATTGTACTAATACTAAATTTGAATTCAATGATAAATCATTTGTAAATTATTGTATTTGATGAAAATCGATTTTGAGCGGTGACCGTCTATTATGTATCGTATGGCTCACATGTCTACAAAATAATTCACAATTTTGAGGAATTTTGTCAACATGTTTCAAACGCTTACAAAAAATAATAAAATACCATGTGTGTTACCAGTACGCGCGCGGGAAGTTAAACTTCTTTTGAATGGTACACGTGAGTGAGTGAAAAAGAAAGAAAAAAATATTAATTAATTTAAAAAATGAGAAGAAGTATCCGGGGAATTATTTATTATTGATAGTTTTATTATTTTTTTTATATTTTTATTCGACAGATCGATGGATAATTGTTTGTAGTATTGTTTTTATCCAGACAATAGATTTGTGAGTGAATAATAATAATAATAATAAAAATAAATAATAATCGATCATTAATTATTCATATTAATTAGTATGGCAAGATTATAATAAATAATATATATATATATATATATATATATATTATAATATATAAATATATAATAAAACAACATTACCATGACAATATTTATTTATTTACGGACATGTACGCTTTCGCGTTCGTACGGCCGCCCGTTCGTACGCGCCGCCAGTTCGCTTTTTTTTTCCTCACTACCCTGCGTAAAGAATTATAACTTCAAAAATTGTAACTACCTATGCATTTTTGATAAATTTTAATTACTGCGAGAAAATTGATGAAGAGTTACATTTTCAATTTTTTTACTCACACACGACTATATTGTAACACACGTCATAATGTCTAATAAAATATAAAACACATAGAAAATGTCAAATGTCTACAAATAGCTCAAAAATGCCAATATTTTTTGAAAATTGTGTCATATCTTGTATATATGAATATTTGAACATTTTTGATAATTTCAAGTAACTAAGGTTAGTCGTTTTTGAATTACAACAAAAAAACAAAATTGTCATTGTTTTCTAATATTTTTTCTAATTATTTCGGTTTTCTGTCCATAATAGAATTTTTTAAATATTTGTATTATAGCATTAAGTCATTATGATCATAACTAGGTGCCTATCTATATGATATTATACATATGTGATGTTTTATAAAAATTAGTTTCACATACCGTAGTAGAAAAAAATAAATTACTAATAATAATTGTGATAAAATAATTCATAAATTATCATTAGAAATAAATGCATGACATTTCGCTTAGGCTCATCAAACATCCAATGATTTATTATTGAATTCAATTATTAATATAATACACATTCATTACAGTGACCAGTTTCAATGATGAGACTGGTACACTAAAACCTTCCCTATCAAAAAATTATTTATCTTAAGTTTTGACTTTAAATGACTACATGCATATTTTATAATCTCGTAGTCGTAAGCTTTATACTTTTTAGAATAATTTGATACATACAAATTGAATATCGAACGAATTTTATATTATTAGGGCTAATAGTATTTCAAGTTATAACTAATTAACTTCTCACAAACTCGTTCGAAATTATAGATTTTTATGCATTGAAATTCTTAAAAAAATATTCTGCTCAGTTATATGAAATAATAAATGTTTGTGGTCATTCAAAAAAGTAAAAAACTTAAAATAAATATTTTTTTCTGAACTATACTTTAAATTTAATACAAACATAATATTGTCAAAGACGTTAATGAATTTTCATGAGTGATAAAATAATTAAGTGTTCATATGCTTACATGGTGGCCCGTTTTGTGAACCCCCCTCAAATTAATTTTATTCTGATTAAAATGTTTAAATACAATTCTGTATAAATCTTTTTACGCCGTATTAGTATATTAGAAGCTGCTATTAACATAAAAAAAAAGTATTTGTTTTGGTGGTAAATCTAAATTTCAAATTTTTTATTTCATATCTCATAAAAATTTAAAATATCTTCTTTACTTATTAAATCAAAGTTTTCGGGACATGGTCAACTTAATGTTATTACTTATTAGTGAGTTATTAGAATATGTTTTTTAGACGTTATAAAACAATAGATAACAATAATTATTTACAAAAATATACAATGATTGGAGGGGAACTTAAAAGTACCTATACCAATGACCAATCAAATATTATTTATAATTACGATATATTCGATATAAATAATAACAATAATAAAGCTAACTTATAGTTATTTTAGGTATCTATTAATTTCCTTATTATGGTTTCTAAATAATTAGAAATTCTTATGATAGTGTGAGTTTTAAAGTTTAGGCAGGACTGCAGGAGTATGTATAATAATAATAATAATAATAATAGGTATATGAGTAGATGGTCGATACGAGGACAAACATCCCTAACTCCCGAGACTTATTCACGGACCAGTATACTTATTAGAAGAGAGTTATAAATCCTATTCTAATGCAATATTTTCTAATGATGTTTAGAATTATTATTATTATTATTATTATTATTATATAGCTATTACTATTTATTAGGAGTCTAGTGACATTATGCGTTCTCTAGTTACCGGGTTGGTAATGTTGGTTGATTTATTAAAATCACACGACACGAGGGTATTAGCAGCCGCTTGCGCAGTCATCGGAATTTTGGCCAAAGAACCCGAAAACTTGGCAATTCTCACTGATTACGATATCGTACAGCGGTTATCTAGTTTGGTGCATACGGTAATACATATTATTATAATATAATCTATGTGTATAGAGCAATCGAAGTCGACTGTGGTATTAACCGTCGGCCCCTCAATTTTTCATTTTGCAGAGCAATTCGGACCTCCAAGCCCATTTGTCTCGTGCCATCGGTTCTTGCTGTTTATTAGAACGCAACTGTCACACGTTCGGTCGACTTGATGTAGTACTGCCCATTTCCAAATACATACATTCCAATTCTGATCTGGTCAAACAGAACGTTACGTTTGCTCTACACGGTCTGTCCGGAGACGCGACAAATTGTGTGGCCATGGAATCTTGTGGTGTCGTTCCCGTACGATGAGTGATGACAATAAAATATAAATAATTATATTATAATTGGCTTGTATCAAAGGCTTCAAATACTTGAGTACAAAATACGCTGTTCATTTAATTCGTCGTTATTGCAAAAATTTTCTTTTGTATTTATTTTGCTATAGCAAAATGTATATGTATATATCATCATAATAATATTTTATTCTTCACCACAAATAACAATAATAATCTTCTTATGTTTGAATATACTAATTAAAAAAAATACCACTCGTATTTTATAACAGAGTATAATATATTAATATATAGGATGATTCACTGAGCATATTCACCCCAATTTTTTCATTTAATAATGAATTAATTAAAATTCTGATTTTTGAAATTTTAAGTAAACCTAATGAACTTATTTTCAAATACATAGATTTTGTATAGGTACCGTTTACATTTTACAGCAGTTTTAAACTGCTATTTTTTATCTATACATGTATATAAATGCATTTATAAGTTAAAGATTTTTTTTGAAAATAATCTTTTTCAATTATTCATCTTTACGTAATATGTACAGTAAATTCATGATAATAGGTTTTGAATATCTGGGAGCTATGGTGATTTTAAAATTGTAGTAATTAATAGAAATCTATTAACACTTCAAATTTTTAAAATGGCCTGAGTATAATAAATTAATAACTAATAAGTGGATAAAGTAGATACTACTAGATTAGATGTTACAAATGTTTTATAGTTTTTTTAAACTATTTTTAAGGGCTATAATCCTTATATACCAGGTTGCATGCACAATCACTAAACATTAAATGAATCAATAGTAAGCTATATAATAGTTCCTTAAACATGATTTAGTGGCATACTGGCATATGATTGCAGATTAATCCATTCCATGTTATTGAACCATTAAATTAATTAATTTTTTATGGAATCCGGCATTATAGTATATTATATATTTTAACAACTAAAATTTAAAAACTAGGTAACTACTCATTTTAATTTGATTTAGATATATGTCAATATTTTCAAAAAAATCAAGTGCTTCATGCCTTCATAGTATTTAGTAAAAAGGTTTCAATGGTTTCCATTTGAAAAAAATTGTTTTATTCCACCACAAGATACTCCTGAAAATAATGTAAAAAAGAAATAAGAATACTTAAAATTTCCAAAAATTAAAATTTTAATAAACTCATTATTATAGGAGAAGTACCTATATGATTCACTCTGTATAATATAATTAACCAGAAATCCCCGGAAGTAAAATCCACTATATTGACTATTTCCCTGCACCCTATATTATGTGGCTTTGTGGATGTCCACATATTGCCCTCATTACTCGTAAGTTCATGTTTAATTATTTAAAGTGTTTATAGTACATAGGCTCTATTGTATATTTAATATTTGTATACCTAGGTATTAATGTATTATCCAGTACGTACATTTTTTCATTCAAACATAAACTTTTTTTAATAGCATAAATAGTTTTCTTGTGGACATTTTTTACTTAAGATAATTACTTTTTTTATACCTAGATGCTTTTGATAAATTACCTATGGCAATTTAAATTTATTCTTTATTCACATATAATAATTGTATCAATTAAAATTGATAAAACTTGATGGTTTTTAAAATAAAATATTTTTACCTAGCCAGTAACATTTTCCCAATTAGTTTTTTTTGGAAAATCATTACTGTTTATTTTAGATAGGCACAACTATTTTAATATAATATTATGGCATTTCTTATTTGTATGATTTTTCTAAACTCAAATTAAGTTAATTATAAGTTATAACTTTTGTTTTCATGTTTCTTAAAAATCTTAGAAATCCAATTTATAGAGAATATGTAAATATTTAAAAAAAATGAACTTATCTCCATTAATTATGTACTTTTTAAGTTAAAGCCGGATGTGTATAGAGACGTATATAAATAGCTTGCAGGCATGAATATAGTATATACAAGGACAAGATGGCGAGACACTCTATAACCTATATAGATATAATTCAAATTTTAAATACTAAAACGTTTTATGAATCTAACAATATAGATGTTATATAGCCTCTAATAATAATAAAAATTCACAGACGTTGAAAAATAAATGTTGTATCTACGTACATGAAGACGTATTGTCAGACGTCATTCGGCCAACCACACTGAGCAGTTTTGCACAGAATACCTATAGATACTACCTATTTTATAATATTTATCATTAATCATAAAATACCTAGTACCTATACTTTGCACAATGTGAAGACGATTTCTTGTCTACCTCTACAATGCGGTACTGTACTATAATCACTATATTTTATAATCAATGGTTATGTACCTACATGGCTACATATGTATATACAGCACTGCTAGCACATTAGTCCCCAGTTACTAGTATTATATGTGGAGACCTTGAATTAATTTTAGAAACCATATTATGGCTACGAGGGCTGTGGCTGTTGGCTATTCGTTTGAAAAATTTTATTTAATTTTTATTCCGTCTAGATAAAAAAAAAAAATATTAATTCATAGAATAATAATGAATAGTGTACCTAATTGCGTTGTAATTACAGTTTCTTATGGAGACTATTGCGTCACGAGATCCCGACGTACAGGAGGCTTCAGCTGGATGTTTGGCAAATATTCGTAAAATCGCTTTAAACTCTCGAAGATTAAAATGATGACCATTAATATAATGGATTGCAAATTACAAGACGATTGTATTATGACTACTAAAGGTGAAATCATTATGGTATAGAAAACATCATATTTTTATTAACAATATAGTTAACTTTATTTCTTTATGTATTCTGTTAAAGTTTTTTTTTTTCAAATATTTATTGCATCTTTTGCGATGGTTGACTTTATAAAGTATAGTGTTATTATTTATTATTGTATTTGTGTATATAGGATATATTATATACCTATATAACTATAATACAATATTATACATGTTGTTATTTAATAGAGTGTCTATATTAATAAAATACCTACCTTAAATCCAAAATAATAATAATATAAAATGAATTTGATAAGTGTGCGAAATTAAATGCGACAAAATAATCAAAAATTACATGTTATTATAAATATTTTTACGCACTATAAAGACAAAGTAAGAAAATCATGGAAAGTTAAAAATAGAAAATAATTACAAGTCACCAAGATCCTGGTCACGTGTATTGTTATGTGATGAAGCCATGATGGGCCATGCACGACAGTACGACACACAATATAAATTATGTAATAATATGTACCTATGCCACCTATGGTAAGCAAAATTATTTTAGACGTTTTCGGAGCTTTCTTAAATAAATACCTTCGTTATAATATAAATTAATTATAAGAAACTCTGGTAATGAAGTCTAGAAGTCTACAGTAGCCAAAGAAAGCGAAAATATTGCTTTTCTGATTGTGAACACGTAAATAACTAATAAGTAATAACTATATTACTAGGTACCCACAAGGTTTATACTTTATGACGTAGTAATATAGTACGAATTATACTTGAGTTAACCTTGGTGCAGATTCCTATTTGATGAATCAAAAGTAATCGACCTATTGTCCGACTTTTCAATATTTTGATAATATATGAGTGAGAAGTTATTAAAACGTAAGTTAGATCCCTTTAAAAGTTGCACTATTTTTTTTTACTTTATTAAAATATAAAAATAATTAAGTTTACCTAATTAAAAATAACAATTTTACAAATGAATAAATATCAACTACAAGAATACCTGAATATTTAGATGTTGTTTTTCAAGCTTTGAGAAGTGGACAATATTATCTTAGGGCATCATAAATCATAATGACGCATAAATATATTTAACATAATATTATGTCATATCTGACTTGAATACCTGTGAATTGTGATATAAAATAAAGCAAAAAAATAACACAATAGTACAATACCACATTAAATACCTAAAAAATATAAATAGTACCATATTAAGTTAAGAGTTATTAGAAAAAAAAATATGTAACTTGATTTAAATATTTGACTTCAAATGTACATAACATATATACATATATAGGTAACTATAGGTATATTTTAAAATAAGTTATGTGTACCTATCAATAAAATCATAAAAAGTCAGTATGTCTAAACAGAATATCGTATAATAAAATGTGATGCTGATGTTAATTTTTGTTTCCAAAGTTTCTTTTATCATGTTATGTTTATAACATATTTGTATTTGTATAAGTATTTTACTTTAAACGAATCGTTGAACTCCGTATACCAGATACAAACTTATAGCTCAGTTATCTCAGTAGCTCAGCTATTATTATTGTATTTTATTGTAATTATTTAATTGTAATTGTTTTGGCTGAATAAATAAATAAATAAATAAAATAAAAATAAATAAATATTTAGAATTTAGATTCTTTTAAAATAGGTACTCACATCAACATGAATTGTATATCTATTTGAGAATGATGGATTCTAGGATGTTTTTTCGTTGGGCTGTGTTACTGTTTCTGATGATTTTACAATTCTTCCGAATGTCTTACGTAACGAAAGTACAAAAAAAACAGCAATTGTCGCAAAAAACGCATCCAACCACTGCATTTTAATGACTTTCAGAAAATACTGCTAACTTTACGCCGCCTCCACACCTCCACTACAGTTCTTAGGATTTATTTCTTCAATCTCACCTTTTGCTATTAAATCGGTTCGTCTATTTATGAAATTTCTAGTGGAATATAATTAAATTTATTTTAAATCATGATAATTATGACATAATTACCTACGCATTTGTACAAAACTACTTAAGTCCGATGAAAGCACTCATAGAATTTATATTTTACATGATTATAAATAATTGTTTCAGTGGGAACCTTCAATAGAAACTGTACGTAAAAGAAATGAGTTCGAAATTATTTATAAAAGACCTTGCTAGTATTATCGTAACTTATACATACCTACACCATAAAAACTGTAAAATGAAACGAAATATCAAATAACTAATAACATTATGTCAATTAAAAATTGAAGCATTATTATTCAATATGCATTATTACGAATTGTGTTTTTTGCTAATAATTATAAGAACTTTTTTTTTTGTTTCTTATATTAATTGCGTGTTAATAGTATAAGGCATGGACTACATTTCACACTAGTGTGAAATGTTACAAAAGGCCAAAGGGATGGAATCTTCTTGGGATATGTAGTACATATGTTTATTGTTTATGATTCTATGATTGTATATTATAACGTAATAAGTTTTAAAAATAAAAAATTCAAAACATAGTCAATAAACAGTATGTATACCAAATATTTTTTATCAAATGTGTCTGGTATTAGAGAACAAATTATATAAAAACTATTTTTAATTTTTAAAAAAATATTTTAAATTAGAAATAAATTATGAATAATGTAATAAATATTGTTTATTTGTATTTATATTAATTACTTATTAAAATTGTGACGAAAATAATGACTATATATACGAGTGGATTTTTTTTTACTGAATTAAAATTTTTTTCTTATAATCTGGGATGTCAAACAACGCTAAACAGACTCAATCATCAGAGCCCGAGTAAAAAAAAATGTATTTCACATTTTCACGTAAATTAGAAGTATCTAAACAACAAAAAGATAGCAGAGAGGATATTTAACATTTTTCAAAAGTGCCAACTATAGTAGGAAGTAGGTATTGTGTATAACACTATATTTTACAGTATCTATACCCATAAACTATAATATGGTATATATTGTGTGTCAAGGGCGAGAAGTGAGCTCTTTCAGTCGCAGGTGACGCGTGGCGTTTATACGGTATGACAGCCAAAGACTGCTGAGGCCTTGCTATTTGCCCAAGACTGAAATCACCTCCCTGCACGAGCAACACATACTACTTTCTGTCACGCCCCTTCCCCTTTCAAAAACGACTCTGTCAGTATTATCCATAAATCCATAATATAAACTGTTCTTGCTGTTCTCGGTATCTAGATACCGTAGCGACCCACTTTCCCAGGAGCGTAGTCAGGATTTTTTATAGGGGGTGTATTACATTTAAATTTATTTATATAACTTTTGGTGCAGGGGAGGGTCCACATACTTTCCATTGTATTCATATTAATTTAATAATAATAATATGAAAACGTATTATTTTTTTTTTTTTGATATTTGAGGCACTTAGTAAATATTAAATTGTTTTCATAAATACGGCCAAGGGGGTGTCATAACACCAAAACAAGTAACAACCCCCCCTCCCCACTTCATGTCTAAGCTACTGCAGCACTTACCCCCATGCGTATGTAAGCAGCTAGTATTTGATAATATTATTATAATTTGTAATTTATTTTCCATCCATTAAAAAATCTTGAGAATACCACAAAAATAGAAGATTCTTAGAGTTAGGTATTAACAGAAGGTACTCAATATATTTTATATGCTTCATTACTTCAGTTTTAAATGATGAGCAATTCTTAAATTAAATTGTTTTTTTATAATATATTGTTGAATTGTAAGTAAATACCTTACTGTACACTATACAGTATTACTTATAAGTAGATCCCAAATATTCATGCCCTAAAAAAATGCATAGTAAGGAGTAACCCAAAAAAGTTAACTGGAGCATAAATAAGCTCTTATCTAAACTGTTAAATACCATGGCAGAAGTTGCAGAACACATAATAACTGTTTAAAAATATAATATAACCCGTTAATCTAACTTAATACGATAATTTTTCAGCATAATTTTGTACTCAATTTCCAGAATTTTACGATTTTTCAAATGCTCCTATGAAGACGAAAATTTTATATTCGTAAATTATATTCGAACTTGATTCACTCAAACTTCTTTAACTTGAATTCGCGAATACCGCGAACTTTTTCCCCGGTCCCCAGAATTTTCTATAATTGTATTATCCTTGGATAACTCGAATTCTTGAATAACTCGAACTTTCTGGCCAGTAACTCATACTTTGAACTAACCACGTGTTGACCGTCCTACTGTAATTTATTAAATTCACATACTATGGTTTATTACCATACTCAGTATGGTAATGTATTGAGTATTGACTATATTCAAACGTTGGGTCTAAAAGAGCAATGGAGTATAAATACCTACATTTTTTACCGACATTGTTATTTTTATTTTATAGGGGTTTACCTCATAAGTCATAAACAATATACCTAAACCAAGGCCGGATTAAGGGGGGGTCTATCCGGGGCGGAAGCCCCGGGGCCCTTTCAAGTACTAAAATGAAAGGGGCCCAAACAATTTTAAGCTGATACATATTTTTCAGTGATTTTAAAGAATAGTTTTTCTATACTTCAAAAACCATTTTTTTTTTATCGACAAAAACAATACTAAATACCTTTTTGTAGGAAAGGCGCATTTTACTGTTATTTAATAACTGTTAGTTAATATTTGTTGTAAATAAGTATAATGTTAATATATTTAAAAGTTGGTATGTAAATTTGAATTTAAATTAATGAAATATGAAGTATTAACTCTGTGGAATGATGGCAGAAGCTGATATGTACATTTTGTTAATTTTTCAATTATATCATTTAAATAGTTTAGAAATCGTATATTTCATTGATTAAAAAAATTTTTCTTCTATCATACTTAATAAGATATATGTCTCTATTATGTGTGTGGTGCCATTTATATTCAAAGACCAAAACTGATAAGTCATTAGGTATTTGAAAATATATGTCGCGGCAAAACTAAGTTTGTAAAATGTATATACATATATCAGCTTCTGCCGTCTTTACTTTTATTATACTACAATTAGTGAATAGTGGTTGTATATTTTATAGACATATAAATTACATATACTTACCTATTCATTTCATAATTTTCTAATGCAATTGCCATTTGTGAAATAGAAAAATGTATCTTCCTGCGGGCGTAGCCAGTTTGTTTTAAAGCGTGCCTTGTCAAAAGGGCCCATATGAAATTTCAAGCCCGGGGCCCAATAGGTGCTTAATACGGCCTTGACCTAAACCAATGTAATTATAAATTATTATAAAACTACACTTATTCAGGAATTATGTACATCATGTAAAAATATGTTGTTAAAGGTGACGTCAATGTTACGAAATTAATATTACTTTTTTTTTTAAATTTTCCATTTCTAATCGTAACTCAGAGTAACGTCTGTGTATAATATATTTTCATATATTTTTAATTCATTCCTCGAAGGGTTAAGGCTGTCAGGTAAACTCTTAACAAATAAGTTATAATATTGATATATGTATAAGTCCTACCTCCTACTAATTTAATAACTAATAACTATAAAAATTATTATTTGGTTCATTCCATTTAAACAAATAAATAAATAAATAATAATATATTACTTGGTATCTACATACTATATTCTCTTGATTCTAAGGAACAGAAATAAAATCCTATACAGCATGACGTCATGAATTAAGATTCAGCACACCACTCCCGTTCACACCTCGCTCATTAAGCCGCGGGTTCACACTACACCGTGACGTGTAAAATAATCACAGATACCATAGCTACCAAACGTTACCATTAATATATTTATATATTTATTATATATTCAACTATGCAGTATCGTTTGGTAACTATGGTATCTGTGTTTATTTTACACGTCACGATGTGGTGTGAACCAGTGGCTTGTATCATAAAAAAAAATTGGTGTTGCTCAAATAATTTTAGGTGACCTACCCCCTCGTTATACTGTAATACCGATCTATAAAATTACCTATTTTTTTCATCTATCAATACCCACCCACCCTTATTTAAGGTGTTGCCCGAGCAACACTTAGACTCTATGTACACGCCACTGGTGTGAACCTGGATTTAAACGCTTTGCCTAAAATATAATACAAACATATTATACCCAACTGAGTTTGGTAACCAATGGTGGATGGTTGTATAATATGAAAATATGTATTAAATGTATATAATTATATTTAAAGACCATCCATTTGGTTCAAAAGATTAGACAATATCAAATTGTAGTACCTACTCATTTCGTGAAAAAATATCCACTTCATGAATTTTTTAATTATTTTAACAAGTATACAAAAAAACTATTTCCATTTCATGAACTAGATAATTTTTTATGAAATGGATAATTTCACCAAGCGGATTCGAAATTTAATATTTAAAATTTTTAAAAATCAGATATTGAATAACTGCAATGCATTGTATGAGAAAAATGCTCGGTGAATCACTTTGTATATAATATTATAATTTTTTCACGGTACTTTTCGTTTTTTGTTGGAGCCTTGTTAAAAAACCCCCACCCTGTACCCATTGGATAATTACGGGTGGCTATGCGCCATATTGAATGTAATATATATAGATAGTAGTACCTACATCGAGTGCCGAGCTTAAATATTTTACAATTTCGTACGACATGCTAAACATTTTTTTTGTGTCACGTTTATAGTTCGCCAAACATGCTGCAGGGTATAGATAGTCCGATTGCATATTGTATTGTAGACATAGTACGGTATAGAACCGACAATAAATAATATACCATTTTACTATACCACACATTTGCATATTATTATTATCACGAACTGGGTCACCACCACCCGCTCTACTAAAATAAATAATATCGACGGGTGCTTTGTATATATACCACGCTGGCTCTCGAAACTACATAAGTACATTTTATATTATGTTAAGGCAATAAGGCGTTCCGAACACATTGGTATTTATATATTATTATATAGCACTTTAACGTTTCTTGAAAATGTGTATTATAATAATACAATAATGTATAAAATATAATATTGCAAATTTTCGCTTATTATACCTAAGCGCAAATGCTCTTTAGTATGATGAGGAGGTTGAAAACAGTAAATGAATGTTTCTTGCACTTCACCACGAATCTTATCGAAAATTGAGCACGCGCAGATGATAACGTCGCGGGGGTCTATAATTAAAAAGGTACAATTGTATAAACATACATTTTGAGCTAAACGACGAAAAATAATATAATCTTGTTTTATTGCACTAAGGCAATATATTTTTTTTTTATATATATATATTTATATCCTTGACAACATGGGCCATTAGGCTTACAGAGAAAAAAATAAATTGCATAAATTGTATACTAAATCTAAGTGTTAACTAAATTTTGGTTTGAAGATTGGCGGCTGTGATGAATTGAATGATGTTGGCTATGAATTGACCAATTGACGGTGATCGTTTAGTATTTCAGCTAGTGATTTGGGCAGGTTGTGGCTTGTTCGGGTATTGTGGTGTGTTCGGCCTTCAGTGAAAATGTGGCTGATAGTGACTAGGACACCGCAGGATGTGCACATTGGGTTTGGGTTGTGTCTGTATTTTAGTATTTATAAATGATGATTTTTTTTTTAATTCTGGGGAATTAAGACAATTATTTTATTTAGAAATGTATATAACATAACGACATAAACTTACTTTATAATATAGGTACAGTCTTAGAGTATATAATAGCATGCTGTGTAATGGTTGGTATGAAAAAAAATGTTGGTTTTAAGTAAAAATCACATATTAGTATCATATATTTTAAAACTGCATATTCAAATGGAATATAATATTATTAATATTATCAATTGTATTTAGGCCGTATGCCCATATCGATATAGATTAGATATAGTCATATAGATTAGATAGTCGACTCATATATTATATTTGTTATTCTTCCTACCATAAACGGCACAAACTATAAATGTTCGTAAAGGTAGGTACTTATAGTTAAATTTAAATAGGGATACATAATATTTTTAAACGAATAAAGAAATTTTATTTCGACTGTTTGCTGCTGTAAATTAATAATTTACGCGATTGTTGTTCGATTACGACAGCTAGTTGACGATACCAAGTTGACATTTATCACTTTGCATGTATATTGTATAACAAATCTCTGTCCGAGTGACGTTTCAATCGTCAGTGTAAATCACCTATGCAAATGTTGTTATTGGCTAATACTTGTTACTTTTAAAAGTAAGCACTCATAATTTTTTCGAAAAAACGTGTTGACGTTCTTAGAAATATTTTTTTTTACATAGGTTTAAAGTCATTAATCATTATACAAAACCACGTTTTTGAAAAAATATAATATTTTTTAAGTCATTATTTTGCTGAATGACAGCATATTATATTATTTTTAACTTTATAATCCATAGTAGAATATTTTTCTGAGAATTTCAATGTATAAGTAAAAATCGAATTTCAAACGAGTTGCTAACGAGAAATTAATTATTAGTAAGTTATACTTAAGTACCTAAGTACTATGTAGGTATAACTGTATAAGTGTACCTATAAACAGTGGTGCCGAACTCTTTGTTTATTAAGTCTAACCACTCTGTTTAAAATGTAGCCGGGTGCTGGAGTTCCATGGGGCTGACGCCGGATGGCTATTGTTTGAAATAAATTCACACCAGAATATGAATGATTAATTAATGTCTTAATGAAAACAAGGGTTAAATTATTGCTTATTTATACAATATTATGTATTATATAATTGGTATAGTTATAAATATCTTCATTATTCAGGTACTGTTTACACGACACAAATCAAATCACTTGTAATAACTTACTATCTATTTAACGTATAACTTAAACATTATAATTCAGATAAAAATAATTGAATATATGCGCAAGTATAAAATAAAAATAATATGATATAATCATATTGTTAATTGTATTAATAAACCAATTAATATCATTAACAGTAATGTTCATGTTGGTGAAAGTTGTTATCAACCAACATTCAGCATTTTTTTCGTTTTTTATAGGGACTTGGCCTCGGCTGCCAGCCATTGGTTGTTGCTAAAATTACATTTTAAATAATATAAAAGTGTAATTACCTATTACCTATTAAATATTATTAACTATTAAATTAATTATACATTTTATTTTTTGAGTTTAACTGTAATTACTGTAATAAGAACGTTTTATTTGTATTGCACAATAGTGCTGAATTGCTTAAAACTGTATTTGAGTATTTGACTAATACCTTTTTCACTTTTTTGTGTGATTACTGATTATAATATATTGTAGGACGGATAACACAGAACGTAATAAAATAACGATTTTTTGTTGGGTACTACAATAAGTAAATTTAATGACGTGTACAGTCGTACAGACAAAATATGTTTAAAGTTACATTTTTAAAGAATAATATTTTTCTAAAAATAAGGTTTTGCATTTTAAAAAAGGTGGGTGTTTAAATTAACTGAACGTTTAAAGCCATTGGGAAAATAATAATTATTAACAGTTGACCTGTAGATAATGTATCGAATTTGTGCAGCAACTATTTATTATAATTAGGTACCTACCTATAATAATATGTTTTCCTGCAATATTTTATTACATTTGCGCCTTCTTAATCTTTATAGCATCTTGGGTGAAACGTGTGCATTCGTGTATATTTAAATGCATCTTATATATTTTCAGGCCTTAAATCATGAATATTATTGGTCATTACTAATATTACTAATAGTTAATAATCTAAATTATTTAATATTAATCCATTATACTACTAACTGAATAATTTGCCATTAATCATATTATTGTTTACAGTTATAAATTGTTTAAGTACAACCTATGGCATTAAGTAATATTTCTTTTTTTACTTTCAATGTATATGTAAATGTAAGCCTGTCAAGTATTTATATTTATTATTTAGTCCACTTACTTTTGTGTTATCAAGTCCTAAGATTTTCTGGTAACCATTTTAAATTTTTGACAAACAATTTTTTTTTGATTAAAATTGAATGAAAATTGTATTGGTTGCCATCTTAATATTAACATGGTTATATGAATTATTGAAATACGTTGTTTTATGGACTTAAATAGTTAAATGTATAAATTGTGATTCAAGAATAAACAATTTATATTGCAGAGTTATACAAAAAATAATTGTTATCGGTATTTTGTATACCTATGAATCTATAATGTATATAATATTTATGTAATTTCGGTTAGGTTTGAGTACGTGTACTCTGTTGGTCCTATATTTTAAAGACTATTGTTAACTTCAGAATAATTTAGGTACCTACGTATTGTTATGTAGTATGTAAATATGTACCTATAATATTCTATGTTAAGGGGTCGATAAATTTATTTCCACATAATGGCAAACAAATAACATTCGTAAATATTTTTTTTTATTGTGTAGAAAAATGTGTAATGCCTTCAACTTATATTCTATGTGTTTTTATATATTATATCTATTAACTAAGAAGGTATATAATGCCATATGCGCGTATACATATAACCTGAATATTATAATTATATGGTGGTTCGAACTGTTTCAGGTTTCTCATTATCACATTGTATATAGGTACAATTGTACAAAATATACATTATAACTTTTACTATTAGTTATAACTTATTAGCTTAATATATACCTATATTATCAATTATGGTACAAAGCTCACCTATTCAATAGTTAAAATGTTAATGTTTTTTTTTTAACTTTTTCACTCAACAAGTCGGTTATTTTTTTTAATTAACGTAATAACATAGCTTTTTCTAAATAATTTGAAAATATAACTTTAAATTAAAGTCATGTTTATACTTCATACATATTATCCTATAACAGAAGTTAAAAATAATAATTAATACAATTTTTATAAATAATCACTATTATGTATATAATGATTTTTAACAAAAATAAACAAATAATTAATAAATATAAAGAAAATATTTATTAATATTAATAGTTGACAGAAATATTTAACTTCCTAAATGTATACTATAGTACCTAGGTAACTATAGTTAGCAGTTACTACAGCTAGTCAGCTAGTGTCATAAAAAATATGAGTTCTATGGCATTTATAATGTTATAATGCATCGATGCCCTAAAAAAGGTCCTTTGCATTATTTAATATACATTTTCTAGGTACCTATCTATCTAAAATATTTTCCAGATTTAATGTATTTCAGATTTTAGTTAGTTATTAAATGTATAATCTGTCAATCTAATAATAAATCATAGTCATATTTAATTATAAATTTGTCATATTGTCAATAATCATATAGTACAAACAAATATAACAATTAAATTAACCTCAAAAATAATAGGTGCTTGAAATAATATCATAGGTAGGTACTTATTTGTAAAAATATAGGGCATTACAGATAAAATATAATCTTTAAGAAAAGGGTTTTATAAGTAAATACCTTAATTTAATACTCAAACATTTTTGTTATTTTTCAATAATGCATTGTATAGTTGTAATTTAACCTTATTAATATAGTTAATGAACTTATAACTTTATTAATTCCTGTATTTTATATAATATTATCATTTGCCGGTAACCGTACATCTTTAGGAAACCCTGGCTAGCATTATTTTAAACTTATCTAATAGATCTCTAAATTAAAATATAAAAAGAAATTAAAAATTAATATTTTATTTTCCCTAGATAATATAAATACTGCTAACTATATAGCGTGGCAGTGAAAAGCGTAAAATGTTTATTATTTAAACATCACATAGGTACACTAAATGTGTAGTTAAGTTCATTATATCTACCTAAATGGATGAATTATAAAAAAAAAAATTGTTATCATTGTTAACATGTTATCCACAAGTAAACTTATGAATGATATCAAATAGTATGATGATTTAAGATATCAACCAAAGCTAGATTCCTAACTGACATTATATCAAATGTGTTAAAATGATACACATTTGTTTTTGTTTGTATGTCATCAACTCATGTTTTGAAACGAAAAATTTGCTTCAGTCTTTTTTCTTGTGTAATGATTTATCGTTGATTTCAAATTTACCAGTTCCACGGGTTTTAGATTCTGAGAGGATCGATGAATGTATTGATTTCACAATTATGTGTGTGTTTTTTTTAATTTTTTTGTCCGTCATCACCGTTTGGGTCTTTGATTTTCTTCAACAGAATTTTTTCTGATAAAAAAGTGAATCTAGTTGGTATTTGGGGAGGGGGTCGAAAATTCCCAATAGTTTTCAAAAGAGCAGGGAAAAGAAAATAAAAATTAAGGGAAAAATGGAATTTTTACCCAAAATTGGTTTTTGACAAAATCGATTCTGGTTTTTGGTAAAACTCTGAAACAAATGACCATACATGCAATTTTTCCTGAATGTTTATATTAGCATTTTCTATACACGATAAAATTTTTAAAATATTTTGATTTGTTTTGAACTGTTTAGGGACATTTTCAGTTTAAAATTTATTTATTTTTTTATTTTTGAGTAAAAAATGCTTGAAAATTTAATATAAGGCTCCTACTATATTGTTACAATGACCTTTTAAAAATATAAAAATCCTTAGACACAGTTTTTTTTTATAAGCATTTAAAGTTCAAATCTTGACAAAATCATCCATTAAGTACAGTGACTTACATGACACCTAATGTACAGCAGATCCGTACCAACTAGCCCAACTTTTTCTATAATTTATAATGTGTATACATGTATTATGATCATTGATCAAATAATAAAGCAAATTCGTAAAGATGTATAGTTAATAATTATAATTTTACTATAAGTACTAGATTATAATAATTCAGTGATGATCAAAACAAGACCAAGACTCTTGCAAGACTCTTATTACTATTTTCACAAAATATATAAAGAAAAAAACGAAATAGCTGTTATAGCTGTGAGTAGGTTTTGTGCTATGATCTCTAAGATGAAACTTAAGTCCAATATATTATAATATAGTATATTATAATATACAACAACATATAACAAGTCAAACAATTGGTCTTGGTCTTGCACAAGTCTTGAGAGACCAAGACCAATTTTGATCATCACTATATACTATAGTATAATATATATATATATTAGATATAAATTTCATCTCAGAGATCATAGCAAAAAACCCTATACATGCTATAACAATTATTTAGTTTTTTTCTTTATATATTTTGTGAAAATAGCAAAAGTCTTGCACGAGTCTTGGTCTTGTTTTGATTATCAGGATTTGAGCTAACAAGGAAAATTTGGACAGGTCATGTGATTAGCGATTAGTGATTTCTAAAACTTAGAACGGACATCAAAAGTTGCAGATTATAGAAGGCCACAACTAGACATTTTTAATAGCCTAATATTATCATAAGTCTTATAGGCATATATCCATAATGCGAAAACAAACTTTATTTTATGTAGGTACGATATAATCAATCCTGGTTGTCTGGCAGTGGGGTCTGTTGACTGTTACCAGTTTATGTACATCGGGGTTTACCGATATCCAATTTTCTTCCCATCTGTTATTAATATCAAATTTTTCTTGGATGAGCTTCCTTGCGGTTCTCCACGGTGGTTGTCGGGACTTAAGCCGTTGAACTTCTTCTGGTATGGGTAGATTCTTATGTATTGGGAGGTTTGAATAACTGGTGTATTTATTCCACTCACGTAAGAGATTGTTCTCTCTTCTTAATCTTGGTGGATCAATATAACTGATTACCAGTAACCATTTTAATGGTGTTGATTTTGTCAATCCGCCTATTGTCCTCATTGTTATATTGAGTTGTTTATCTATTTTGTCCATATGTGCGCTATTGAGCCATATAGGTGAACAGTATTCACCAAAACAGTATTCACCAACAGTATTCAGAAGGAAAAATTTGGACTACACTAATAGCATTAGAAAGGTCATGGTAGAGAAGGCGGGCATATGATGTTTAAATGGAGATTGCGTGATTCTGAAGTAGGTCAGTGACTGTGGACAAGAATATCACAGGCGACTAGCCACATTCATTAACGAATGTCCCACTGGAGCATTTGCTGGTACCATAGACGATTATTTCATCAAGTGAGAAAAAGAAGCGATTAAGTGGATGGAAGACCTGTACCGGCTGGACATTTACATTATAACTACAATGACAGAATTACCAACTTTTTAACCTTTTAATTATTTTATTTTTATTATTATTGTTTTTTTTTTATTTTTAATGATTTATTTAAATGTTGAAACTATCCGGAATATTTTATCTAGTAAGATAAGTCGATATTATAATGCCATACGAAAATATACATGACCTGTAGGTTACATGAGTTAACATTTAAATTGTAATTTTGACCTCAAAAATATTTAAAATCCTACTGTACATGTATTATACTTGAAATCGTTAGGTTATCATTAAGTATGTAAAATGATAAAATATAAAATATAAATATCCATTTGATAATATGATTTATATATTTTCATTAATCATGATTAAAAAAATATTATTTTAGATTTCGTTTAGATTTATTTAGAACAGCGATTATACTACATATGTGAGTATAGTTAACCATACTCACAAATTGTTCAAGTGTCTAACCAAAACTGTAAAAATTATACTTCACACGTGCAAGGTAAATTATTTCCACGTGTTAATATATCTGCACATGCCACATATATATACCTTTTATTAATTTGTATTACAAGTGTTGTATTATAAGTGTATATAGAGGTAATATAAATTGGTCAAGTACTCAGGATTGAGGTATAGAAAGTTTAAAATTAGTTTAAAAATATTTCAAAATGCAAATAATGTATAGAAAGGGACAGTGACGTGTATCATAAAAAAAATTGGTGTTGCTCAAATAATTTTAGGTGACCCAACCCTCATATTACTATAATACCGACCTATAAAATTAGCTATTTGTTTTCATCTATCAATACACACCCACCCTTATTTAAGGTGTTGCCCGAGCAACACTTAGACTCTATGTTACCCGCTACTGGCAAAGGGATAATTGAAGTAATAGTAAAATGTTTCAAGTTTCGATTATTAATATTTTTTGCATTACATCTAATAATAAAAACTAAACTAATTTGTAAATTATTGAATTTTTCAACGATGACCAAATTATTTTCCAAGTTTCCATATGATTTCGAGTAGGTATTTGTAAGTGTTTTAATTTGAATAAATTCGTTATTAAATTGTACTCGGTCAATTATTGTTTTAGAGCCACGATGGTTAAATGTCAAAATGAAAAATTGTTCTACCCAAATCTAGTATTTAAAATAGGTAGGTACGTGTCGCTATTTAAAAAGTATTGCGTATTGCACACTATTACCTACACTATAAAAAGGCTAGACGTTTTCATTTTTGAGCCTAACAAAATAACAAACCCAAATTTTCTACCAGAAGCAATCTTCAAAGTTGAAGATTGAAATATTTGTACTGTTCCTTTAAAGGTGACGTCAGGGTCAGACACAAAAATTAAACACATTGCAGTAAAACCTGCAAGACATTTATTGCTCCGCTCAGAATATAAAATGATTTGTACTGATAAAAGCTATTTTCACAAATGTATTTTATAATCTTTCTAATTATAGAAAAGAAATATTTTCAAAAACTTTCATCATTTCCTCGATAATTGGTGTCAAATTGTTAACTGTAAAAATAATCACCTGGTAGACTGTTAACATAGAAACAGATTATATAATATACCTAATAAGTAATGAGTAATGACTAATCATTTTATATGTTCATATATACGCCTATATCTACGGCTATTATATTATAAATTATACTAATTATAGATAATAATAGATATCTATATAAACATGAATGTTTATATACCTGTGTATAATATAGACTATATACGATGATCGTGATTATATAATGGATATAGTGTTATAAATAAATAATACTCAAAGTTCACAATATTTTGTTATTATATAACAATAGATAGGTACAGTTATTATTTATTAATTACATTAATCTAGTTATTTAAATCTAAAATAATTTCTTTATTGTTGATAAAAAAGTTAATAGATTTATACTATACTATATTACTATATATTACTATGCTATATTACTATATAAGTATAGGCTATAACGTATAAAGTACTTTATATGCAATATACTATATCGTATAGACTATAGACATAATTACTAGACAATATATAGTACCCATTAAATAATTTAATAAATTAACTTAATTTTCTTCTTTGTTGTATAATATAAGTTGAATTATACATCTTATGTAGATACATATAATGATACAAAACTATACCATTTTATAATATTATACTCTAAAATTACTCACGTTTGCTTTTGAGACGTAACGATAATAATTCAATAGCTAAATTCCGTTATTCTAATCTTCAAATGAAAATGTGTATCAAGTTTTATATATGAGTTACCATAAATATCTGAAATATGAAATATATATATGAAATATGATTAATTACCTAATTACCCTTGGAATCATAACTACCTATACCTATAAATAGATCATCCCGATTGAAAAAAAAAAATACGTTCGATGATATTGTATATAGATAAATGTTAAAATGTAGGTAGTATCATTGATTATAAATACTAGTATATAATACTAGTATTTATAATCAATGGTAGTATTTTCAATTTTGTATTAAATCTCTTGATTCTAATATTTAGTCATATAGATTATTAATTAAGTTCTATTAGTTCATACTATACCACTATGGCACTATAATAATAGTATTTTAATTAATTTTAATCTTTAGATTCCAAACGTAACTATAGCGATATATACCATGTCCATGCATGTGTGCACTACGTACCTAACGCTAACTTGCAATTTTAAAATTATTCAAGAGGCGCATCATACTAAATAAAAAGCGTCTCGCTTTAGAAACAGATTATGTTTTATTTGACTATTTTATGTAGTATGTTAAACATTTAAACCAGAAAGTTGAATTGTATTATTATTATTAATATTATTTCTAGTGTGTCTGTGGGCACTTATTATGTAGTTAGTAACCTAACCTAACCTAACCAGTTATCGGACCAGTTTTTTTTTTAAATTCAACTGTATTGATGGGTAAGTGAGCTATTGTTATAACTTATAACGGTCATCTCAACGCTGTCTTCTCGATGTATGAATTTGACTGATGGACATGGACTAGATCAACACACATTCTGAAGTGAGATAGATCGGTACAACAGACACACAGTTACAGTTCATACAAATTTTAATTGGGCAACAAATATGAGACTGCGACAATTTGTAAGCTTTCCGTGTACACCAAAAAACCAGATGGGAAACATTTAAGAGACAAAATATTAATATTGTTTTTTATCAATCGGGATGTTCACATTGCACAGACTAAACAAGAAACAAAACATGGTGGTTTTGTAGTTATTAGTTTTATTTAGGTACCTACCTAAGTATACCTATATCGCACATTTTTCTTAATCATTTTGGTAGGTATAGAAATTTGGGAGTATGATTATCGGAAGGAAAAGTTCCCCACAAGTTGCTACGGAGAGCACAAAAAAAAAAAAGCTATAGAAATAAATAGTCTCCTGTAAACATTTGATCATGTGGTTTCTATTACCTATAGGTAAGCGCACTATATAATAAAGCTTTTACTTTTTAGTATTTTTATTCTCCTGTTTAAGATCATCCAGTGAACTCTGCTAATAAAGTATGAAAAGCAAGATATAACAGATACATCGGTGCGTATTAATAAAAATAATAATAAATAATATGTATGAGTTATTATAAAATATATTATGGGATATTGGGATATAAACATTTTTTTTACACCTAGGGGGATGAATATAAAATATACACATCAACCCCCACAAAATAGTCCTATTGACATGCCACTGAATGAATATGACTTAAAATAAATGATGATTAGGGAAGGTATTATAATGGCTTAGTCCTTAGATCATATCCTATAATATGATCTAAGGTATTAGGTAATCCATTATCAGTAATCATTATAGTGATTTACCAAGAGCCCTGAATAAATGCAAATATAAATACAGACATAGGTACAGTTAAAATTTAAATTATAATTTCCTGATAGTATTGACCTTATTATATAATTAATAACGTAATATTAACATGTTAAAATGATATATTAATAAAATATGTGTATGCCATTGTTATTTGTTAGTATATGCTGATAATTAATAAAAAGTATATAAAATTATGACTTAAGGTTAAGAGTTATACTTAAAAGTTATCAATTTCTATAATCGATTTATAAGTAATTAGTGTTAGTAGAAAATTAATTGTTATTCTACATAATATTTTTGATTTCTATAAAGTTTGTTTTTAATATGAGAACCTAAGATTCATTTTGCATGAAATCAATATTAATACTCTTGAGATAACACTGTTAAAAAGTTATTTAAATAATTGCATTGCAATTTAAATAATTATTAATATTTTTATCCATTAAAAATGTTGTCGATATATAGGTAGGTACTTAAGAGTAGGTACGTTTTACGCGCATGTATTTTCTCAACGTCTTACTAACGCATAAACATATTGCATAGGTACCAACAGTAACATTTTACATTTTAAAATTAAATTATGAGGTGGGCAAGTTTAGTGTAATTCTGCTGTACAGTAGGTTACAAGTGGGTCAGAATCTAAAATTACAGATAATAATCATTAATCTTATCTTTAAATTTGATAAAGATAAAAGATTAAAGTGTCATTTCACTCAAACATTAAAAGTCACCTTAACAAAGTAAAAAGGGGATAGGGCCATAGGGGATTCTTCTGAACGTTAAATTGTCTGTAATTGTATGCGTTAATGAAATGGAGACAACACATGCGAGAATAACGTCCTGTTAATCATTTTTATATTTCATATTTTCAAAAAGAAACTGTTTGTACCTATTGAAGTTTATCTTAGAAATATTCTTTCATACATTTATATTATATAATTATTTTGATTGTACGAGGTACCAACTGTCACATTTGTATTTCAGATACGGTCCGTCAGACGATATAATTGTACGACTTCACGCGAAAATGCTACTTCACTGAAATCATAAATTGTCCAACAGTAATTTTTAGACTTTTTATGCTCTATATTTTCAAACATTAAAAAAACAGATTTTATTAGTTGTATAGTCCTGGAGTGTACTAAGTATGGTAAAAATTAATTTTGGCGTTATATCGTTACACAAACACTTACCAAAATTTAGGAACTTTTAATAGCTATAAGTTTATAACAAGTTATTTGAGAGTTGCTCATGGTTTCCCTAGTATATCATTGAATGTCCTGCATCCTGCTATAGGCCATAGCTATATGGCCTATATAATATTAGTTTAAAGTTTAAGCTGTTTGAAGAAGTTGATTTTTAAAAAAATTTTGACCATTTTTAGTGAAAAATATAAAATAAAAAAATTAATTATACGATTTTATCCTACTTAGAATTACTTATTAACTAGATATTATTCCAAAAAAAAACATTCATTATATAATGATGCCAACTATATATATAAATCTAATAGGTACCTATACCAACCTATTTCACTTGTATTAGAACGTTGAAAACAATAATCGAATCTTTGTTAAGTCAATAATATGTTATTATAATTCGTAATTACTAATTTATATCCGATATAGGTACGCAGTTACGAAATAATAATATTCATTTTATTTATTTGTTTCATCAGGGGCAGTACTATAAGAGCCTTCGTATTTCGACCGTAGTGTTATGAATTTAATTAGGTATCAAACTTAATTATTATACCATAATATTATATAGATTGTAAATATATTTTTCTTTAATACCAACAATCTTATTGTCTTTGTTGTCATAACGTTATAATGATTTTATAATTATTATTTATTATATTATACATTGAAAAATTATAAATTAACCAAATATACAAATTATTATGAAACGCCAGCTTTGCTAATATATAAACTATTTTAATAAATAATAATCATAATGACTAGGTACTAATGAGTCATTTTTATAAAAGCTTTGAGTATATATGTATACGGTCCGGAAACACTAGGTAGGTACATATTATTATATCTTCTGGACGTTCCCACTAGCTAAGTTATTTTTTTATAAACCAATAACCATATATTAAAAACAAATAGAAATCTTAAATTTTATATCACAAACATTTATCATTTTCATAACGGAAATAACATTTTTTTTAAATATATTTTAGATTCTGAGTGGATGAATGTATTTTATTCTGTATTATAGGAAAATTGTAACAATTTAATCTCAGTTGAAATAGAAAATATGATTTTGTGATATGTTTGTAATTTCCCATTGATAAAATGTGTAGGTATACATATAAATTATAATAAATACTTAAATGAATAAAAAAAAATAAAACATGTGACAAAAACATAAATAACCAGTTATATTCACTAATATTTAAAATATGTAAGAGATTCGTATCTCTACAATTATAATTTTTTAATAAAATGGATCGACATACAAAACTATTTAATTTATAGCCCTGGACTATAATGACATTCGCTGGAAAGTATAAATAAACGAAACTAAACAGTATACAGGGACGGATCCAGGGGGCTAGGGGCTAGGGGCTAGGGGCTAGGAGCCCCCCCAGACATATTTTTTATTTTTTAAATAAACACAATCTAAACTTCTTTTCACATAGTCGCTTTATATATTAAATAATCAATTAATTATTTATCACATTGATTAACTATACCTACTATTATGACAACATTTTTAAATTAAGAATAAAGTATAGTATTTTATTATAATTGTATTTGGGTTGTAAAAAAATGGTTGCCCCCTCCCCCCAGATCTTTGCTCTGGATCCTTGCCTGACAGTATACATATAATATTAATTAATACCACGGACTAAGATATATATATCTTAGTCCGTGATTAATACCTTCGTTGAGTCCAGGTCGGGCTAGTGGCTACGATTACCAATCTATTTAACGACACCGAAAAAAACATATATTTTAATAGCTGAATATTGTGTAAATAATAAGTATTTATTATTTAAATTGATCGTAATAATAATTGTACAAAGTCAATCCCCCTAACCACCCTTGTACCTACCTCAATACATTATGAACATATTTATTTATATATCAGTTATCACATAGCTATGGGTATACTACAAAAGAGGTTAAGGCAACAGTACGAAAAAAAATGGTTAAGTTCAAATATTTTTATTATTAGGAAAAAAGAAAAATGTTTAAATACACATTCATAATATTATATTATTATGAAGGTTTATGTTTGTCTATATAAATTGTTTATATCATGCATATACTATAGAACAATCTTAGATCATATACCATGGATGGAGCTCCGAACCACAGTGTATTACATCAATACAAAAAAACGTTGCTGATATCAGCGACAAGTCGCCAAATTAGGTGGTCGATATGCGCATGCGCAACGTGACTCGATACCTATTGTACCTATGGATAATTAATATAAGAGGAGTTGCATCACGCTTTCGCACATCGAATATCGATCACCTAATTCGGTGACTCGTCGCTATATCGGAAACAAAATCATACAACTACTATAGCTACATTCATTCTGTGCATCCATGTAGTATAAATGTATAATATTATGATCTAAGAGAACAATACAATTAAGTACCTACTTATCAATGTGTTGTAGTGTCGTACTAGCATGTATGTTATATGTATGACTAGCCAACTGGCAACTACCAAGTGCCAACGTATTGTACATATTATTATTATGTCTACGGTATTCTCCTTTTCGTTTATTAACTTCCTAAATATTGAATTTTTAATAAAATAGTTTTTTGATTTAAACATTTTCTTTTCTTTTTTTCGGTGAAAACGATATTTGGTTTGATTTGTGATTCTCGGTTCGCGTGTTCTTTGGGGAAATAATCGAAATCGATACCTTGAGCTTATCCATGTAGTGCACAATGTTATCTGATAACGAAAAAGTCACCTGATAAGATATTGATTTAATATTTTACTCCAATTTTCAGTTTTTAAATTCGGTCAGACTTTATTGACTTCGAATTTTGTGTGACATTTGTTAGTAGTTACTATAATATTTAATTTTGTGGTTTTTAATTTAACAAACATAATCTTATAAAAAATTATGTGAATCCTTGTAATGCCAATTATATGCAATGGAATCAATCGGAACGCGAAATCGTAAGTTGTATTTTGATAGTTTAATAGTTAGCACATTTTTTTGTAGCTGTAAGTATGCTTTTTAGGTAGTTATGTACTTATATCATAAAGTTATTTATCGCTATAAAGTAGTGTTGTATTTATAATATTTTTATTAGATAGTCACATGCATTCATTTGTAGATGGAACGTTGAGTTGGTATCAGACTTGTCATTTAACTATACTCTATTTAGAATAAGATTATACCAGACGACAGATAGAAATATATAGAGTTCTCTCATGTATCCACATTACTGGCGCAGCCAGCACTACTGACTCTGCCACGTACCATTCAATTTCGTATATGCGCTAACTGGTGAACTCCTATTCTGAATAGAATATTGTAGATAATAGATCCCTATTTTTTTTTTTTAGAGTTTGAAGTAAGTAGCACTAAACTATTGATTTATTTACCCCTTTTAAATATAATTTTTGGGGCTGTATAATTAGCAAAATTATTTCTAAAGTATTATAGGTATTGATCCTTTATTCTATAAACTAAACCTGGTACAATTTTATATCAGCCAGCAGGCTGAACATTTGAGAACATTTCATTTTACTTGTTATTATTAGATTATCAGAGTAGAATACTGGGCCTCATACCTCCCACTTCCGTAGTTCCCTGCATAGTATACACATTTTTAACAATATCTGTTAATCTTTGGAAATTTCCCAAAATGTCTTAATAGTTATATAAATATATTTATTCTTTGAAATGGAGAACAATTATGCTGAAATATACCTACTTAATTATAATTTTGTTCTATAAAGCTATTTAAGCTATTAGATTTACATTTTAACTAGGTCCCTAATTGTTTAGTTATTTTTAATTTTATTAATTTTACCTATCAAAAATTACTGATTACACAACTTTAAGTACATTATATTACATGAAGATATCTATTTAGTGTTATTTAAATTAATATTATCTAATATATTAAGGCACCTGGTGCCAATGCAATTTTGTACATAAAAATACCCTCTATGGGAATAATGATCCTGTTCTGTAGAATCAACCAAATTTTATAAATTTTTCTTCACCTTTTAGAGGGTAATATTCTACAGACCGTATTGAAGTCTGCTTTTCAATATTTTAATCTCAAACTTTATAATATATCTTCAAAAAAGGCAGGTAAGTGGATGTCGCTCAGCTGTACAGTAGGTTACAAGTTGGTCATTGTTTAATGGATTGTATTAAACTTGAATTCAATGATATAATATCATTGTATAAGAAAAACGATTCTGAACGGAGACGGTTTGTCAGTCTGTATATTTTATATTGTCATTAATTATTTTATTTATTTAATTATTATTTTTTTTATTCGTTGCTACGGTGATAAACAAATTGTTAGAAATTAAAATCCCATTTTAAGCGGTTTTTTGTAATTTTTCAGTACTTTTTCCCGTGGCATTAAATAACTATTGAGAAAATCGAAAAATGACCTCTCTAAAGTACCATCTTGGTCCAATTTGCTAAAAGATAAAGTACTATATGTTGAAATCAAAGCACTCCTTCTGGTAGAAATTTTGTATACAGGATATAAAAAAATGAAAAAAAAAAAAAAAAAATAAACACCATTGTAAAACCACTAGCTTCCTTGCTCCGTTCAGAATCTAAAATAATACAATTTTAAGCTTTTTTTATAAATTATATTATACCATTATTTGAAATAAAACAAAAAATTGGAGTTTGATGTGACCTGTAAGAAGCCTTCTTCTATCAGATAAAAAATAGTTATTAAAATCCGACAATTCTACAAAGACTGAGAATTATTCCCTTGAAGTCATTTCTTTCGATACAATATACGATATCGACCCCCCTAAATTGGTATCAAGTAGTAAATTAATAGAAAAGTATTATAATTAAGGTGGCAACTAAAATATAAAATTAAATGTTCAAATTGTATAGAATTGCAGAAAATTTGAAAAACTGGTACCTGTCACCTTAATAGAAATAAGTATCAGAATAATACTCAGAATAATATAATACCACACGTTTTTAAGTACTTAAATATTATATTGTTTCTTTTAAAATATTCTATAGGTACCTACATTATTAAATGTATGAGTTGAATAAATATTAATTTAAATAATTAAAATGTACACAGTAAGTAACATCTACAGTTAAACTAAGGTAAATCATGTTTACAATCAGTTTTGAAAAGTTTGAAAATCTCTGACCATCTGGAATATAATGTATGCAATGACTACTATTGGTTTATATTCCGGTGAATAATTGATCATAGTAATATGTATAAATTAATATGATGTATTAAAATATAAACACATTTGCTTGTCCTTAAAAATTTATTAGCATTTAAAAGCATTAACTATTAGCAATGCAATAGGAAATAATCTAGAAATAATGTAGACTGTTGAATAGTACTTAGTAGTTGCCACAATGAAGTGCTGTCAACAGCAGCTAGCAGTTAGAGTAGATGGAGGTGTGCATAGGCAGAGTTTGTTTCTTACCTATGTTTATCAATACAATTACTGTAATGTGTAAAATATATAAAATAATTTAAATGAATAACTTTTAAGATCAATATATATATTATATAAAATCCAAATACCACTGACTCACTGTAATATCACGGCAATCACTACAGTTATGTAGATTTAGTCATAATTATTTTAATTTTCTAAAATTGAAAAACCTTATGAACAGAATTAATTATTTTATACTCCTCTAATTCTATTATGCATTTATCCTCTTACATACATTTGTTTTCAATATATTTTACTACTCAATCTAGTTTTTGTTTCTAATTGTCTTTTTATTCTAGTACCTAGTTATGTCATCGAGATGGGATTAATTTTCTATAATAAACAATTATTATAATTAATAATGTCTTAAAATAAAAAATATAAACAGTTTTATTAAATTTGATTTCATATGTTTTATTGCTTATTATAGATATTAGTAATTTATTAATTTTATTATTATTATAATTATAAAAAACCATTTACACAAAAGAAAAGTGATTGCCAAATATTATCTTTTTAATATTAAATAGCATAATGAATTACGATATTATACTAATTCTAATGAGTTGAAATGGTTACATGAATTAATATTTTTTTTTAAATATTGACAGTAGGTAATATATAACCACTTACTTAAGTATTTACAAAAAATAAATTATTTGTATAATATATATTATATTCCTTAAATATAGACCATGATTTATCATTGAATTAACATTCAACAGATTTGGTACACTTGATACTTACTTAACTTCAGAACTTCTTCCTCGGTTTTGAATGTTAGTTTTACCCACATTAGACATTTCTGAACTATTTTTCATTTAGTTATTTCTGTAATAAGGTTTCTACTTAAAAATGTGCTATACACTTAACTGCTTTACAAACAATTTAATACAAGTATATTATTATTGCATTTTTTTTTCTTAATTCATTTAATATTATTTTGAATTTTTCATAGATACGTAGGTCCATGCAACATCATAATAATTAAGTATCAACAATTAATAGTATTTATATTCCATTAAACGGAACAACACATTTTCTACTCATTGTGTATGTTAAATTAAAATTGAAAAGATAGCTAGGTTGTTAGGTTAGATTACTAATATTATTTATTTGTTATTAACTAACTGTTTATATTACAATAAATACAATTATTTCATATTTGTGTTAATTTTTTATAAAAGCTAAAGTAAATAAATTACAAATGAAATAGTTGAATTAATTCAAATTAATTAATATTATTTTATTTCCTTTAAATTTGTATGATGCTGAATTATATTTAAGGGATATAATATTATGCTCTTTAAAATTAAATTACCTGTGGCACAGGGGTGCCCAAGGAAAGCTTCCCATTTTTTATTATAATGCACATTACTCTTTTAGAGAACTATATAATTTATAGTGCTATATTATGAAATCTATCATCTAACCACGAGCAGTGTGAGCTAAAAGTTATAACTTATATCACCCAAAAAATATAGTTTAAATGCTGTAGATCATATCTACGGGCGAATAATCACCTAATCATTAGGTTCAAATGTAATTTGATCTTAAAGTAATTACAATTAAGTGGATAAACCGAAAAATAAAGATTTTTAAAAACACCAAGCACTGCGTGTTCAAAGCAGACGCTGGGTGCCGGGACGACGTTTAGATTTTCCGTAAAAAGGAGAAGGGTAAACATTTTTTTAAGGAGGGTTCAAATGGATACAAATCGGGTACAAAAAAATGAATTATGTCCGGGATCGATCGGTTGACTTTTGGTGGTTCCGGGTGCCAGGACGACGGTTTTACAGCACCCGGACGGGGAATTTGGTTTTCCGTAAAAAGGAGAAGGGAACAAATTTTTTTAAGGAAGGTTCAAATTGATACAAATCGGGTACAAAAAAATGAGATAGGTAAGGGGGGATTATAATGACTTACGGGTGCCAGGACGACGTACCTCCATATAGGTATTTATTTTTTAATTTAGCTTGTCCCTGAGTCGTTTGGTAAAGTGGATTTTTGATTAGTGTAAATTAAAGTAAAACTAAAATTTTCCGAAAAAAACAAAAATGCAAAAAACTGTTTCCGAAGTGGTTTGTGGTTACCGGTAATCTTGAAGAATTAAAACCGCTTCCAAACCGATAACCGGTAATCACATATTCAGGGATAATTTGGTAACCGGTAATCAATTACCACTAAATCTAAAAATCCCTAAAACCGGTAACCACTTACGAAAATTTTACCCATTAACCGAATTTTTCATAAGCTGTTTCATGCCCTGTTTTAAATTATAAATTTTATTATTTAATTGAAAAAAAAAAAACGGTTATCAACAGCGAGGTATAGTGTCATTGTCTAATCTCCTTATATTTGGATGGGTGAACATTGAGTGGCCATTTGGGTACTATGAAAATATTGAGCTCACCCTTTCTTTTCCAATATTTTTAGTTTTATTGTATAAATTTATCTTTATAAGAATATGTTATTGACGTCACAGTTGAAAATTTTCATTTTCTCTGTAAACAATCAACAGTGTAAAATATAATATTTTGGTGGGTATGTTTTAATTTTTTTCTAGATCAAAAAACCAAACTTATACTGATCCAGATCAAAACCAAAGTATATAGTCACTTGCTAGTTGCTGTATCGCCAATCGCCATGCTCTTTTAAGAAGACGCTACACGCATGTGTTGTCTCTGTGTTACATGTACAACATAACAAAAACTATTTTTTTCAGGACAACTATACTCCCTCTTTATTTATAGTAGAGTTACCAAAAATCTACAATGCATAGAGAAGAACTTTATCTGTGTCGTATCTTTTTTATTTTTTTTGATAGCAGTAACCAATGATTTTTAATAGTTAAATGGAAAAAACCTAATGTTCTCAAACTGATAACTTTAATCGTATTTATGTTATTATCCTAATAATAGAAACGCTACTACACAGATAAAGTTCTTCCCTATGCTTTGTGGAACTTTTGTAATTCTACTTATTTCTACTATCAATAGAGGGACTAGGGAGTATAGATGGTCCAAAACAGTTTTTATATTATGTTGTACAATTTATAAGGGTGTAGCGACGTAGCGTCCTATTAAGGGCATGGTCGATGCTTATTATTAATTATCATAATATATTTGCGTTATTGTTGTATAAATTATGAATTATTTTTTGTGGATATGCATCATAAAAATGTAAAAACATATCATGCAAAATCAAAATATGTAATACATTTTTGAGCTAGTTTTTGGGCTTTGTAAGAATTTCTTTACAAATGTTTATTAAAATAAAAAAACATAGGTATAGGTAGGTACGTGTTTTATTTTTATTTTTTATTTTTATGGGTGGAGTAAAATTTTATTAACCATCCATTTCAACATCTTTTTTTAGTTGTTCAAAAACCATTCTCGAAGTTTAATCACCTTTGTATATCTTCGCAAAATCCATTTTGACATATAAAAGTATATAAGTTTTTTGAAAAGTGCATTGTGCAAACAAGAGTGCAAACTGTTATTTTATAAACATTTTGTGAATTGTGATACTTTAATGTTACATTTATTAGAAATAAAATGTCGATGACTTAAAAGAATACCAACAGTCATAAAAACGAAATGCTGAAATTAATTAAAACATTTTATTTCGAAAGTTGTCATACGGATGTCGTAATTTGCATCTTGCAATCACTGCCATTCATCGTTTCATTAGCAACAAATATCTTCGTCGATCTTATCTTTTTTTATTATACCGGACTTAGAATAATATATATAGTATATGATATTATAGGTATTGAAAATAGAAGTGCAATATTTTATGAGTGAATAAGATAATAAAATTCATTATGGATCACCAATCGAAAATCACTGAATCGTGATAATTCTCAACATCCGATCAAACTAAATTAGATAATAAGTTATGGAAATATAAAAATAAACTTGTAAAAATGTTCTTCAAAATCTGAAATTTGGCAAATACCTATATATTCTAAATTATAAGGATCAAATATTCAGTATTCAACCCTCGTCTTCATTCACCTTGCCGTACAATTATATAATTATATGTTATAACTTATAACTTTATAAGACACTACACAGACATCTGTTGTCTCTGTCTTTCAAGTACTTATAAGTATGTTATAACATAGTAAATTATTCGGTTAGCAGATAAGGTTTAGCTCTTTAAGTTTAAAAATTTGAGTGAGTTGATCTCTCATAAAATTTAAAAGTAAGATTATTATGTAGGGAATCGCATAGGCTTTTTAGTATATTTTAATTTTAAAGCGAGTTATGAGTATTTTAAAATTGTAAATTATTTATTTTAAAACAAATGTCTGTGTAGCGTCCTCTTAATATGTATCGTATTAAAATTATACATTTTACATTTTTGATAAATCATCAGTCATCACACTCATATTTTATAAATCTTGAAGAGCTGCTATAAATGTTTTTGCCGCAAATTAGATTGTAAGATGGGTACACATGAAATTTTTAATTTTAAATCTGAAAAGTATGCCTTACTTATTTTTGACTTATGATTTTGAGGAGCTTAGAACCACAACACATAAATTCCCTTTGGACGAACCTCTTTAGAATTCATCTATAAAACAACTTTGGATATACCATAAAACTAAATGTACATAGTTTGTATTTATTTTTTAGAACTACGGCCCTGCAGGTATAAAATAGTGACGTTTTCTAACATTCATACCTACATTTAAATTGATTACCTAGTATAATATAATTATATAATTAAAAATAATTCAGCAGTGGATACTAGATACTATGTAAGATATAATAAAATAAAAATAAAAATCTACTATTATTAATAAAAATGTATCACTTGAAGATCAATGCGCATACATTTGTGATTTTTGAACTATTATTATTTTGTCAGGTAATGTAAGTATATATAGTAACTATAATGTATAGATTTTACCAAAAAAAACAGACGGCAGAGATCGATTCATAGAAGTGTACGACGTACTTATTGTTATACAAACGTTAATGTAAATACGTATTGTGACAAAAACCGATATATTTTATGATTTAAAAATAAATAAAATAATATATATTTTATTTTGTCGAAGTTATTTGTATGACAATTGTTTGTTTTTTAATAGAATTGTTAACAGGCAACAATGCGTTTCTATTAAAATAAGCTATTATTATTGCAGAATTTTAGATTATAAACCTTAGGCAGGAATCTTCAGGTTTAAAAATGATTTTAAAAAAATGTTTTTTTTATATCTTCACGTTTTGGAGAAGATAATTTGCTTCAATGTTCAACATTGAGTGTGGTTTCTAAGAGAAAATTTAATGCAGTAAAATTCCTAGTACCTATCTTAAAAATGGCAAAATTTGATAAACTAATATAAAAAATACCAAGAAAACAAAAATATTTACACTTCATCAGTTTTTGACAAAGTTGTTTTCGTATCATATATTGTGGTTCAAAAAGGAATAACAGTAGAGACTTGACATTTTTAGCAAATATTAATTATATGATCATTATATACACATGATCTAGTTTTAAAATATTTTGGTTCTTTTTATACTAATCATGTAAATATTTGAAATTTTCTGCTTTTTTTGATTTATATTTCTGTTTTTTAAAATGCTTGATAACCAAGTATAAGATTCCTCGTGAGCTAATCTTAAAACAATTTAAGTATCAAACATTTATAGTTTCCATTTTTTATATGAAGCGTCTTTGAAGCTTAAATTTTAACATAATTAGAATTTAAATTAAACGCAATGATTTTTCTTCTAACTATTTTAAATATTCTGTTATGATTAAATAAATATATTAATATTATATTCTGAAGAGTCTTAACATTTTTCACCATTTCGTATATATTATTACTTTCTATACTCAATAAAATACTTGAACCATTTAGACTTATTTTATGTTATTTATACCATGCATGAACCTATATATTCTTAACACCATTCTACAGCTCGTCAAAGTTGTATACTTTGTTTTTACCGATAATTTGTTTCAACCTACCGAATTAAAAAATACTATATAGGTAGTTAAAGATAAATCATCCTTGAGCTATCCGTCTGTTAATGACGATGGTAGATTTATTATTGGACTCAAATGTACACGGCCATTACATTTACCTACTCAATGAAAATATGTACACTGTTGTTTTTTTTAAATTCATTTTTAATCTCGTATAATTTGATTTAAATATGATTCGGAGTATGAAAAATTATAAGTAAATATGATGCTTGATTAAAACCATGTATAAGCATTTTAGTGTAAAAATCAGAATTTAAAAATACATTATATATCAGTTGAGTATTGAGTAATTTCAATAGTGTGGGTATATTAAAATTCGTCTAAGCGGAAATCAGAATTAGTCTAAAACGTACCCACTACCCAATATATTCACTTTAATAGTTAAATTAAAATCTAATAAGACCAAATCATAATTACAATTAAAAACAGAAAGTAATAATAATTGCTCTATTAATTGTATATCAATAAATATAATCAATCATGTTCGTGTTAATTAGGATTATGACGCTTTAGGATACTACTATAGAAATTATTTTCTTATTTTTTTTGTAATTCAAAAATATTATTTGTAGAGACTTAACTTTTACTATATTTAAAAAAAATGTTGATTGATTTTAAGCTATTGCATACCAAGACCCGGACGTCCGGACCCCTATATATACACCGTTCTACGATAAGGTGACTCAAAAGTTTATAATATGTTAATAAATATATTCCAACATAACTGATTCAATCTATTGAATCAATCTAAACCTTCCCTGAGCCGTTAAAAACAGTCGAGTATTTTTGATTTTATAATCAAGCTCAGCCCACAGATATACAGTATTGTAACGTATTCGAATAATAGTATTTTGAAAAGTATTCAAATACGAAGTCTGAAATTCTGAATACTTTTATTTGTATTTTTTATTCATTAAAAAAATACTTTTTTCCGATCCAGAAAAATAGTTTTAAATTTGTGATAAGACATAATATTATAAATCATGAACATTAATTTTATTCTTTGAATGAAATATAATATTGGCCCATGATATTTTTCTAAGCACCAATGTGTTGTATCCCGTATGGGCCGCATCGGCCTTATCATATGTGGTCAAAATGTATAAATAACTTATGATTACGATGTATTTTTAATTATTAATAAATTAATAAATGTTAATTACCAACCATTCAAAAACTGACAAAAACTAGTTGTGAAGTATTTTGAATATATTTTTTAAAAACTCTTCGAATACGTAGTCTGAATACCTTAATTCTCATTTATTCGAATATGTATTCCGAATACAAAATAAAAGTATTCTTTACAAGACTGCATATATATATATATACGTATATATAATAACTAGTTAGCCGACTTCTTCTTATCAGTGTCGCTGGTAGTCATGTACAACTTGAGCAATGTTTACTAATCGTTATAATCGTTATAATATGATAATAAACAACAACATTTCATACCAAACAAGCTCGTTGCCAATCAAAACGATTAAAATATTATACGAATTTGTTAACATTGCCCAAGTAACAAATGGCGTATAATTCAATAATTTTGTTGTATATAATATGGAGTCGGCCATCTAGTTATTATGATATAATATATCTGAGGCTCGGCCAGTCAGCCATACATTTTTGCTTTTAATAAATATGATATAGTTTGTGGCTTCTATTCTAATACTCGTACGACACATCCGGGATTCCAAATAATGTTTATATGCAAAAAATGTGGATTTACATATTATGCGTCATTTAGATAAACCTGAATAATAATATCTGTACTAACCGACTATCTATTATAATATATATCTATTTAATGTTTCCGTTTACCTTCAGCTTTTCTTCAGTTTTTCTTCAATATTCTATTTTTTTTTTGTCTGTTGAGTATTATTTTAGTATTATAGAAACCTTACAATAATAAACAACATTAATGCGTGAGCCACCCTACAGTGACCTATAGGAGGTTGAAATACGAAGCTACAAACGCTCCCAATCTCAAGGAATTTATCGATGGACCTTTTATTGAAAATGGTCCCTAGTTTTTGAGTCTATATAGATTATAGATGAGACACTGAGAAACAAACATTAATTTGTCTTTATTAGGTTATAGGTGTATAATATGTGATGGTTTAGTCAAAAAGTTGTTTAACTTACCATATTATACTAAAAAGTAAATTATAAATTAACACCAGGAATGGATACACACCGTATGTCTAATCGGAATTCCTTTTTTTATATGCAATGATTTATCATTGAAATCAAATTCTACACAATATCCATTACTGCAGTGACCTACTCAATAACGAGTACACTCAGAACCTACCCGGTAAAATGTATAAAATTCATAATTTTAACTTCTTAACCCTGAAAAACTAATCTCGGTCTATAAACTTATGAAGCTTAGAATAATAAGATTATAAGCTTCTAAAGGATATTCCAACTAAAATGTTGCTCTAATTACAGGAAGAATATTCGTATGTATATTGTATATTATACATATTTTTTCCAATCAAATAATTTAATTTTAACTTGTAATGAATTTTCAACGCTGTTTGGTTTATGGTAATTATCGTGCGTTTATTTTCATACTTAATTATTTTGTACATAGATTTTATATCATTCGTGGTACAATATTTCTTTTCAATTAGTTTATACTCTTTCGAGTGTACATTTAAAATATTTATCTTGGGGATACATATAATGGGTGGGTATGTGTACATATAACTCACGGTTTCTGGACTCTCCGTCAGTGCAGATGTGGATTGTGGGTGAATGTCAGCAGTGTCCTGTTGTTCAACCCTCCCCGTCTGATACAACAGACGGTAGTTGCCGGTGGTGTTGGCGTGGTTGACTCGTGCAGGTAGACGGCAGCGACAACGGATCGTACGGCGGCGACAATGGCTCGGCGTTCACAATAAACAGACTGATCGGACGGCGGCGGCAACGGCTCGGCGTTCACGATAGACAGCAGCAACAACGGATCGTACGGCGGCGACAACGGCTCGGCGTTCACGATAAACAGCAGCGACAACGGATCGTACGGCGGCGACAACGGCTCGGCGTTCACGATAAACAGACTGCTCGGACGGCGGCGGCAACGGCTCGGCGTTCACGATAGACGACAGCGACAACGGATCGTACGGCGGCGACAATGGCTCGGCGTTCGACAGTGCGCGGATACGGGAGTGTCGGGCAAGACTATATACACAGCCGTTAATCACTAGTTGAAGAACTGGTGCGGCTTGTGCAGTCTCTTGGACCAATCGCTGGTATATGTGCAAGCTGAATAGCGTCCGTAGTCACGAGTGGTAACACTCGTGCGGATCGCTATTGCCTTGCACTCAGCGGGGAAAAGATTGATTCTACGGTCGCTCATCGGCTTGTATTTGTGTAGTATGCGGAACACTGGTCCCGGTTACATGACTCAGTTTCCTTTTTGCTAGTGGAGTTGTTTAGGTGCTTGCTTGAACTTGTCGGTAGTAATAATCTGATAGTTGAAATGCTGACGATTCCGAATCTGGAATCAGCGATTTGATTTTTCTTTTAGTTGCTGAGAAAACTCATGTTTTCCGATGGGCGGCCAAGGCTGTTGTAATATGTGGCCGGCCAGCGCTATCTGTTGCGCCGTTTGTCAGTCGCACACAGTGGATGCATACGTTTTTTGGGCGGCGGCGCTTGTTGTGAGAGGATGTAATGAAGACCACTAGAGTGCGCCACATAAATGGGCACTCCGTTTTGTCTCATTACATTGTCCCCTTTTTTATTTTATTTTTTTTTGAGTTGTTGATTTTTGAAGATTTGGGAAAAGAGAGAAAAAAAAAATAAAATAAAAACTTAAAATTTTGACATCAGTGTAATGAATGATTGCTCTTGGTAAAATGGTTATTGTTTCTTCAGATTTTTGACTTGCTTGAGCTTTTCCTGATATATCAATTTCTTGAGTTTGGTATTCGAGATCTCACCAAAAACCTTGGTAAATTTGCTCATGGTGATAACATCTTTCTTAAACCCTTGGTATGATCCTTGATTTCTCCGGAGAACTTCTGACAATATTACTTGGATAGGATCTGGTCCAGGACTGTTTTCAGGGCTTTCAACGGAACCTATGGAACTCAATGGTGATGTGCCAATTTCGAGTATTTCCGTGTCTACTGGTTCGATCTCATCACTATCTGTGACTACAGTGTCAGGTGATGAGGGAGTGTCTTCATTCAGAGTAGTAGTAACTTGCTTAGTTTGTTCAGCTTTGACCAGGCATACAGATTCCGGAAGAATCCACTCTGGTTCCAGCCGGTAGTGAGTCCTTTTGGCTGCTTCCTCACGGTAAAAGCTGGCAATTCTTTTCCTCTGTTCACTGGTTAGAAATCGATCAATGTATGTCACATCTATTCTATTAATCGACTGTTTGATTTTGCTTAATGGGATTTGAATGGGAAGATTCATTTTGATATGTTTTTTTTTTCCTACAGGGGAAAGGGGGTTAGTTGGATATATGATATAATTGTTAGTTCCACAGACATATAGGGTTAATTACACGCACATTACATATATATATTTTTTTTTTTTTTTTTTTTTTTTTTTTTTTTTTTTTTTTTTTTTTTTTATGGTAATTATATTGTACTCTGAATTTACTGGTTTGTATGAGACGTACCTATGCTGGGTTTGTCTGCATAATATTTTTTTATGTTTTTGAGGTTGAAAGTGCAGAATTTCCCGTTACCCTGAACTGTTACTGTGTTGTTGGGATGCACTTTTTGTATGATATACGGTCCGTGGTATAGTAAAAACAGTTTGTGTGTTTCCTTATCCTCGGCCGATGACAATCGATGCTCTTTAACCAGTATGGAGTCCCCCACGCTGTATTGTGGAAATTTCTTGTCTCTGTCTTTGTAGGCGTTTCGTAACTCAGACTTTTTCTTCGATCGCTTCATCACAATTTGTATTATTTTAGGCTCTGCTTCATTTGGATCGCCTTTAGGGAAATTTATTAGCCGCGTGATTGATAGTTTGGGTTTCTCCCCAAACATTAGGTAGTGTGGTGTGCATTCGGTGGTGGTATGAGTGGTATTATTAATCCAGTATTCGATGTTGTCCAACCACCTTAACCAGTTGGTGTGTTGCTTATGACAATATGTGCGTAAGAGTCGCCCAATTTCACGATTTACTCTTTCTACCGGGTTGCTCTCTGGATGGTAAGTCGTCGTGTGAATATTCTTAATGTTCAGTCCACTCATCACCTGGTCCCATTTGTGGCTAGTAAATTGTGTTCCGTTGTCAGTTAATATCTTTTTGAACAGTCCCATAGTAGGGATGTAGTCACTGATTATGCGCTTGATGATAGTGTCAGTGGTAGCTCTTTTTAATGGGTAGAGTTTTATATATTTGGAGAAAACATCAAGAAGAGCCAAAATATATCTACACCCTCCTTGTCCCCTCGGTAAGGGCCCCATGAGATCTGCCGATATCATTTCTCTTGGTTTTTCCGGGGTTAGGCTTAACGTTGGTCCCCTAGCGGTGAGGTTACTTATTTTTGCCTTTTGACATAAGTCACAAACTTTGATGATCCCTTTGATTGTCTGGTACATATTTTTGAATTGGTGGTTCTGTTGTAACAGTTTGAATGTCTTGTATGTACCACAGTGTCCATAAATTCGATGGGTTTCCTCCACCAGAGGTCTCACTATTGCCCCAGGTACGACAATTTGATATTCTCCGGTGTTAGATTGACGAAATAGTAAGTTCTGATGTAACATGAGATTGTGGTCCGCTCGCTGGGCCATACGTCTTTTTAGTTTGTTAATATGTTCATCTCCTTTCTGCAGCTCTTCTAACTCTTTGAATTGTTCTCTGAGTTCCGGGCTGTAGTCCAGTAGTGTTAATTTATTTATTATAATTGTTTTGGTACTGATCTGAGTGTCTTCGGTTGGTGACTGTGGGTACCTCGTTAAGGTGTCAGCCCCTATGTTCTCTCTTCCCGGGATATGTTTGATTTCAAGTTGAAATTCCTGGAGAAAAGTGGCCCACCTGATCAACCGTGCGTTGAGCAGCTGACAGGTGTTCAAAAAAGTAAGTGCATGATGATCAGTTAACACTTTTACCTTGTTTCCCAACAGGTAGTTCCGGAATTTTTTACATGCGAACACTATGGCTAGTAGCTCCAACTCCGTAGTGTTGTAGTTTCTTTCTGCAGCTTTCAAAGTTCTGCTCGCAAAACCAAGTGTTTGGTGCTGTCCCTCTTCATTGATTTGGTATAGTTCCGCGCCCAGATGTGTTGTTGATGCATCTGTGTTGAGGTAAAACTCCCGGTCAAAGTCAGGAAATTGGATTATTATATCTTCAATAAATTTTTGTTTTATTCGTTCAAAAGTTTGTTGTTGTGTATCGCCCCATATCCATTTGGCATCTTTTTTGGTTAATTTGCTTAGGTACCCTGTATCTTGTGATAGGTCCCTTATGAATTTGCGATAGAAATTTATGAACCCCAAAAACGCTTGCACTTGTTTTCTTGTTTTGGGTGGTTGGAAGTTCTGGATGGTCTGAATCTTATCTGGATCCATTAATATTCCCTTTTCACTGATGATGTGCCCAAGGAACATAATTTGATTTTTTAGGAATTGTGACTTTTTTCGGTTGATCGTTATGTTATGTTGTGCCAATTTGTTGAAGATCTGTTCCAGATGATACATATGTTCAGTAAAGCTGGTGGATGTAATATGTATGTCATCAACATAAATTGCGGAAAATTGTAGGATCTCCGGTCCTAGCACTTGATCCAAAATCTTCTGGAATTCGGCGACCGAATTTATCAGTCCAAACGGTAGCACTTTGAACTGATAATTCCTACCTTTATGTAGGAACGCAGTTATTTCGCGACATTCCTTCTTAAGAGGACACTGCCAGTAACCGGCGGTTAAGTCTATTGTGCTTAGGTACTTCATTCCTTTGAACTTCATCAATATATCATCCATGTTCGCAGGACATTCCCTATCTGGTATTATGACTGTGTTAATTTTTCGTGCGTCCAGACACAGTCTAATATCTCCATTCTTTTTCTCCATACATACAATCGGTGATGACCACGGCGAAGTTGATTTTTCAATGATCTGTAAATCCCGCATCCTTTGTATTTCAGTGTCAACTCTATGAATTTTCGATACTGGTATCGGATATGGGCGCTGGTAAATCGGGTCCCCTGGTTTGGTGCGTATCTGACATTGGAACTCATTGATTTTCCCAGGCTGTTCAGAAAAAATGTGCTCATATTTTTCTAATAATGACACAAATATTTGATTCTCTTGGTTGGTCAGTGTGATCTGATCATCATCTGCGTTTTCATTGATTTCTACATTCAGAAGGTGTTCCTTACCCGTTTTCGGTTCTCTGTTGGCAAATGGTATGGTGACTGGTAAATCGTTAACTTGGAACTGTACCGTTTGCTCATCGAACTTGATTTGTGCCGAATACTTATTTAATATGTCAGCACCAATGATCCCTTTCTCGTTAAGACCTTCGACTTGAATGAAGTTTGTTTGGAAATAAATGTCGCCTATTTTGCACTCACAAAATATTTGCTTGGATGCCTTACATATTTTCTTCCCCACTGCATTGCTGATTTGTATTCCAGTTACTGGTAGTTGTGGTATTCTGGAATTTTTCTGCGTAATAACATCGATTACCTCCTTGGTAAGGACGCTTATCGTAGCCCCAGTATCTACAAGCAACATCATTTCCTCACCTTCAATATTGCACTTTAGATACGGGCTTATTGACGAGTTCGTAGCATTTATTAAATTTATTGCATGGTTCTCACTATTACTCGTGCCTGCTTGTTGATCTATATTTGTTGATACTTGATTTATTTGCTCTTTTTGTTGAGTGCTAATCGGTTGTGTATCTCCGCGTTTGTTGTTTTCGTGGTTGCGGTACGGTGGATTGTTGTTCCACCGATTGTTTCTCGGCGGCATGTTGTTCCAACCATTATTTCGCTGGTTGTTCCAATTATTGTTTTTCTGTTGGTTATTGCTACTCTTGTCCGTGATTGGTGTTTCTGTTTTTTCGTTTGTATTTTCTTCTTCTCCCAGCACTTTCATGGCAGCTATTATTGTCCTCTCGGGCAATGACACAAGTATTGCTCGTAAATAACCCGGATAATGCTTGGCAATGTGTTTTACAATTTCTGGTTCCGACAGTCTTGGTACCTCCAAGTGCCGTAACTTCGTGGCCCAGGTCGCAAAATGCTCTCGGTAGTTTGCTGTTACCTGGTTTACACTTAGGCATTGGCTCCAGACTTGAATTTGTATCTCCCTGGACCAATACTCATCAATAAATGCCCTCTTGAAATCTTCATATACGCATAATTGGAACCGTACTGTGGAGAACCAACTATATGCATTTGATTTTAGACAGTCTCCTACGACAATAATTTTTTCTCCCACGTATGTTTGCTTGATGGCAAAATACTCTTCAAGTCGGTTCAGGAAGTCTCGTGGGTGCATGTCCCGTCCACTTCCATAGAACGTAGGTCGTGCAATATCTGTGTGATGTAGATTGTTGTTGTTTGTTACACACGTATGCACTGGTGGTGGTGATGGTCGTTGCTCCTGGTGTTCATATTTTTGTTCAAGTTCGTTGAACTTTCTTGACCATTTTTCTTCAATTTTTTCTATTTCATTGACGTAGTCATCTTTGAGGTTTTCAATTTTCTGTAATAGTTGATTTACCAAATATTGGCTGTTTCGTTCGACTTCTTCCTTGAACGCATTAAATACTTCTTCCGTTACTCTTGCTTTCGGTGCCATTTTAAAGATGTAGTTTTGACGTAGTTTTTCTTCTTTGTGACACGAAGTAGCTTTTCTTAATCTCGTGGTCGACGTAGAATTATCTTCTTACTCGAGCCCCACGTTGGGCGCCAAATGTAATGAATTTTCAACGCTGTTTGGTTTATGGTAATTATCGTGCGTTTATTTTCATACTTAATTATTTTGTACATAGATTTTATATCATTCGTGGTACAATATTTCTTTTCAATTAGTTTATACTCTTTCGAGTGTACATTTAAAATATTTATCTTGGGGATACATATAATGGGTGGGTATGTGTACATATAACTCACGGTTTCTGGACTCTCCGTCAGTGCAGATGTGGATTGTGGGTGAATGTCAGCAGTGTCCTGTTGTTCAACCCTCCCCGTCTGATACAACAGACGGTAGTTGCCGGTGGTGTTGGCGTGGTTGACTCGTGCAGGTAGACGGCAGCGACAACGGATCGTACGGCGGCGACAATGGCTCGGCGTTCACAATAAACAGACTGATCGGACGGCGGCGGCAACGGCTCGGCGTTCACGATAGACAGCAGCAACAACGGATCGTACGGCGGCGACAACGGCTCGGCGTTCACGATAAACAGCAGCGACAACGGATCGTACGGCGGCGACAACGGCTCGGCGTTCACGATAAACAGACTGCTCGGACGGCGGCGGCAACGGCTCGGCGTTCACGATAGACGACAGCGACAACGGATCGTACGGCGGCGACAATGGCTCGGCGTTCGACAGTGCGCGGATACGGGAGTGTCGGGCAAGACTATATACACAGCCGTTAATCACTAGTTGAAGAACTGGTGCGGCTTGTGCAGTCTCTTGGACCAATCGCTGGTATATGTGCAAGCTGAATAGCGTCCGTAGTCACGAGTGGTAACACTCGTGCGGATCGCTATTGCCTTGCACTCAGCGGGGAAAAGATTGATTCTACGGTCGCTCATCGGCTTGTATTTGTGTAGTATGCGGAACACTGGTCCCGGTTACATGACTCAGTTTCCTTTTTGCTAGTGGAGTTGTTTAGGTGCTTGCTTGAACTTGTCGGTAGTAATAATCTGATAGTTGAAATGCTGACGATTCCGAATCTGGAATCAGCGATTTGATTTTTCTTTTAGTTGCTGAGAAAACTCATGTTTTCCGATGGGCGGCCAAGGCTGTTGTAATATGTGGCCGGCCAGCGCTATCTGTTGCGCCGTTTGTCAGTCGCACACAGTGGATGCATACGTTTTTTGGGCGGCGGCGCTTGTTGTGAGAGGATGTAATGAAGACCACTAGAGTGCGCCACATAAATGGGCACTCCGTTTTGTCTCATTACTGTTTAAACTTTAAACTTAAAGTTTAAATTATTATTTCCTTCTTTATTAACCCAGAGTTTATGATTTAACTTAATATAAAATAAATCTTGTAATTTTACTAATACTAATATTATTGTGTAACGAATTCTTAGTAGCATTCCTACATGTGTATAATTGTCGAAATATATTGGTCCTTGGCCGAAATCTCAATATTGAAAAAAAGATAGAATTACGATATTATTATAAAAATATATTTTATAATTTAATAACATTAAAAATATGTGTTTTTATTGTTGTTTTTCATTAGTAATTGTATTATCCTGTAATGAGGCAAGGCAAACCAATATCAATATGAGTCCAGTCTTTGTATTTTATATTTCTATCCTTTATATTAAAAAAAAAATAAACTTTAAAATTAAACTTTAATATTAATGTCCTGCAAATAAAAAATTGTATTTTTACGATAGGTATCTACTATATTATAATGTAAGAATGGAAGTAATCAGATAGGTAAATGTTTAGTTTAATATCTTATTATTTTACTCATGTAAGTATTTATTAATTCTTTATTACACAATACAATATTATTATATAATTATTAATTGAGTAGGTACAAAGTATCTATTAATAGTTGATCCGAAATTATAATAAATTTCTGTTTAATAGATCTATGGTTTATCTATTAGCAATATTTATGCATAATAAACGTTTGATTAAAATGCAAAAAACATCATTTTATACGTAAATGTTAAATACCTTTTCATTCATATTAATATATTCGAATTTTCTGTTGAATGTGTATTCTATTATGCAACCACTAATATATTACGATAATACTGTAGGTAGTTACACTCCTCCTACTCTCCAAAAACTGATCATACTACAAAACACCGTGCTGAGCGTTTTCCCTTCAGTTTACTGAACGTGTGGCACATGTCCAGACCGTAATTTCTTCGATATAGTTTGTTCGCGCGGAATCGTCTTAAACACTTTCATAGTTTTTTTTTTTCAATTGATTTTTTTTAAACTCATTACTTAATTTTATTCATGAAATGTACGTCAATTATACTGCAGTTATGTTTCATTAACACAACACGAGTTGTGTTAGTGTCATATTATACAATCAATTGTTGAAACTATCTATATCAAACTATCCACTTTTAAAGCATAAAAAGGTAAATAAAAATATCATGTATATTTTAATTTTAAACTCATACAAACCGTTATGTTTGATCATTGTCGAATCATATATGTTAAAATGTTTTGGGTCGTGTTGTCGATCAATAACGTTTTTCACTTGATGCCTACTGCAGGTACCAGCTATTTTTCATTATAATATAAGAGCGAAACAATTACAAAAAGTAGTATTTAGTTTTATTTATGTATCGTTGTGATTGATTATCGTGTTTCTTTTTCCCTGCTGTAAATTTCTGTATTCCATTGCTGTAAATTGTCTGTGTACTCCTGTAGTATGATATTTGTTTGAATTATTTTTTTATTTTACTTATTATTTAATTGTTTTTCATTCAATGTTCTTCATAATAAACTAGAGTATAAAATGTTTTATTTATATTAATTCTTATTAATAAACAAGTCTACCAAACTGTAAGAAATTATAATGATTTATTTCAATTATTCTTACAATTTACATTCTCTATTTACAATAATTGTATTTTCTATAACACTAAATTATTTAATATTAAAATCAAAAAACAATTTCTTTTATTAATATTTAATTTTTAGTGTATGATGAACTACTGATATGATAGACTTTTTTAGAATACAAATTGTATTTAGTAGCTAAACTGAGTAAAATAAAATACCCTATTTTACAATTATTTAATACAGTTAGTGAATATACAGATAGTTATATTTTAGAAATGTATACTTAGTCATATTGATGAATGATGATAGTAATATACTAGAATCAAAATAATCGCTATTCAGTTGTAGTTTATAAACACATTTTGATTTATTTAGAATATTTTAAAAATAATTGAGTGTGGTACTTGACATTATAATATAATAACCATTATAATATATACTTTATCATCGTCTAACAAATTATTCAATGTAATGAATTGAAAAGTGTTTCAAAATTCAAAATATAGGTAACGAAAAAAATTACAATTTAATGAAAAAAAGTAACTTTATGTCTTAAAAATAAAAAATATTCTAATTTGATATTGCATTTGAAAAAATATTTTTAGCATGTATCATTTCTCCCGAAAATGGTCATGAACTTGTAATAACTCATTACTTTCAAATATTCTCAACCTCGTGAGTATTTTCCTGTTCTTATTGATTTACTAGATAATTACTGTTCAATAACGTGCTTAAGTGCAATCCATACTCAATTAAATAAAATTGTTAGCGTCTACACGAATGCTGGCTTAAACTTTTAAAGCATTTTTACTATACATCAAAAAGGACATCGCTATTTAAAGATGTATTCAACTGATACGATACGATTAATGGTCCCGTTAATTTAAACGGCCCTTAAAAATAATAAATATATTATTATAGAATGATATTTATATCATACATTTTGTAACATTATTAAGTTGTTGGTGAATAAAGTAATTAGCTGTTTTAATGGGCCTTTTAAAAGGTTGCTTCTATTACACAATATTATTTTATGTATAATTTTAATTTTAGAATATTTTCTGTATTTATAATTTCACAATTATTAAATCTATCATACTACCTATTTAAACAAACAAAAAAATTATATGCAAAATATGTTACTACATTTAAATATAAAAAAAATATATAAATTGTTAATTACTGAGGATAAATGTTTTATGTTTATTAAGGTAAACAACTATTCACTAAAATTTTTCAAAATTTGGTATGAATATGTAATTCAAATTACCAAAAAATTTAATTTATTTCATTAATTTAATAATTATGAACAAAAAGTATGGATAAATAAAAAATTAAATTAAACTGCAATATTAATTTATTATTAATAATTATTAGGGTTCGGAGTTCATTGTATTATAAATAGGTATTTGAATTATGGATGCAATTATGTAATTTTAGTAAACAATAGTACTTTCAAATATGCAACTAAAATTATTATGAAAATATTTTAAGTAGGTATCTGAAAATAAACCCTAATATGATAATAATAATAATAATTGTTGTAAGAAGCCCGATTTTTGATATCTTGTTCCAATCGTCCAATATCGCTTGGTAAATTAACAGTTTAACACGTTTCTTAAAACTTTTTATTGATTAATTATTTAACTAATTAATAAAAATATCGAAAAATCTCCTCTACAATTTTTGTAACAGGTATTTATACTGTAAAACGCTTCAATAAGCCGTATTCCTGGAATTATTAAACCATGTTTTTGTGCCATACTTTGTCTACTAGTGCGCCCTCTTAAATACTTTGTCAAATTTGACTTTTTTGTAAAATATAACGAAATATGAAAATAAAAAATTGCAATGCCCAAGATTGTATTTATAATTTCACGATTCACAGAAAACAAATTTATATTTTATCTACAATATTCTATAACCATCATACAAAAAATATGCAAATACAAGAATCACATAATACTTAACTAATATGCTGTTTACTATAAAGATCTTTATTTACTTGTTAATATTTTAAAATAATTAAAAAATATTATGTATAGTATGTACTCGACAAATGGTTTATTTAGTTTATATATTAGTTATCGTTTGCGTTCAAGTTCAATTATTTAATTTAGTTGATTATTTATTTGCATACTAAAATAAGTAAGTCCTAGGCTAAAATACTGAGAAAAATTATTGCAATTTAATTATTTTTCATGATTGATAAATTACAATATTAATTTGGCACAAATTTTCGTTGCACTCAAATATTAAAAATGTTAAGCAAGAGAACATTTTAAAACATTATTTGTTTAACAATAATATGTACTTTAAAAGTTTAAAATAGTAAATATTTATGTATAAATTAATTTCATTAGAAGATAAATATTATTAAATTAAAAAATATTTATAATTTTTACACAACGACTTTTCCTATTACTTTTTATTTTTACTATTTTACAAGGTTTTACTATTTTACTATTATTTTGGTGTCTGCCGTGTCTGGCTTCAGTCGCTGATGTACTCTAGCCGATGCCACTAGTTCCCGGAGGGGTTACCACCCGGGTTCTTAGCGGCAAAACATTGCCACACATACACGTGTTGCGAACCGACGGTATCAACCCGCAACCGTACCAACCGTAACCCCTACAATAGCTAATGGCTATGATTGTTGCCGGGCCAAAAAGATCGATAAGAAAAAATGATTATGACAATGTGCATTAATTATTCTACGACTCTACGTACCTACAACTCTAGTTGCATTATAAATATTATATTATTATAAATTAAAAAATTGTACATCAGATTGTTCTAAACTATATTGTTCTATTGAATATAAATTACCTCAACTGCATTTACCGTAAATATAAAATATAAAAATGTCGTTTTCATCAACGTTTTTTTAAATGTAATAAATAATGGGTTATTTTAGGATGATATTTAATTGCTTAATGTTGGATGCATTGTGCATGCTGAAAATCGATTCCCTTTATAGTTGTCCTGAACAAATGTATCACACCAACGAGGAAAATACTACTATAGATGAATCACAAAAAAACATCTGTGTCCAACGTGCTTATTGTTATGAGACCTGAAAAAACGTATTTCATAAATACGAACCATTATAACTTATAAGTTATAAGTATAGTAGTCTGTGTAGGTACGGATGATTATAATAAGGAATAGTATGTTACGGCCTACTTTCGTTGAGTAGGTATATTAATTTTTTCCGTTGTAACGAATTTTCTTTTAATTTTAATTTTTTAAAAGTACTGTATTATACATATATGCTAATATATATGACTAAATTATTCGTATTGGTACGGCACTCCGCGTGTATTTAATCGGCTTAAAATTAACGAGGTTTGGGAGGTTTCATAAATTCACAACAGTTTTATAATACCAAATTGTATTAGGTGTACGAAATCAATACATAAAAATCATTACATTATTTAGCATGTACCTAATGGTTATTATATTAAATTGTTTTCTATTACAGTGTTATACTTAATTATTATTGTAAAATAAGTGTATACTTATTTAAATACTTGATTTACTAATTGACTATATATTTTGTTTAGTCCAGTTGTACAGGTCATATGGGAGATTTAAATAAACAAAAAGTAGTAAACGTCTAAGCAATTCAGTTTTTATTTAAATAGTAATTTACGTATATCTATATAAGTATTATCGTTTATAAATTATAATAAATAGATATTTGTGCATACATTCATATCATGTAGGTACCTAAATAGCACAATATTATTTGCGATGAGGAAGTTTGAGTTTCGAAAATAAACAAGAAAAACATGAAAATGTATTCTACCATAATTCATAACGCTCAGAATAAAATATAGTATCTTCTAATTTTGTAATTGCTAATATTTTTGCAGTGCGCTCTGTATACCGTGTAGAGTAAGAGTGCTATAGAAATCGATTGCATGTGGTTCAATGCTTTTTTAGAAATCGTGCATGCAGACAAACACCGAGAATAAATTGTTAATAAACATAATGTTTTATAATTCGTATACAATATCTGAAGAATGAGACTAGCTCATTTGTGTAATGAAATTATTTTAATTTCGTTTTTGAAAATACATATACCTGAGCAGTAAGCAGGGCTTTATAGGCACTTTCGACTATTGCATGTAGCAAAAGCTATTTGATTGATATGAAATTAAATTGTTTATGCTGTGTAAAAGTAATACATTTTAGGTTTATCAGTCGTTTAATATAATAAAATGCTCTACACTTAACTGCAAATTCTGCGAAAAAAAATACTTACAATTATTGACGGACATTAAAATAACAAAACTTGTTTACATTTTGGTTATTTAACTACTTATTACTATATTGTGATTTATATTGATAACAGTTTGTTAAGTGGATTTAAAAAGTTTAATCATCTACATTTTATGAAATTTAACTTCAAACAATTTATAATAGAACATGTTTAAGTACTTCTTTTTAAAAAGTACAAATTTATAAAATATGCGAAGAACAAAAATATCAATTTAAAATCAAAACAAAACAAAATTAGTTGAAAATATAACAATTAATTATTTGATAAATCGTGTATAGATATAGGTAGGTATTTAATTATAATATGATGCATACTTAAAAATAAATACCATAACTAAATATCATTAATATCAACGATATAGATAATGGTACATAAAAGATTTATGCATATGGTTTTATGATTTAATGCAGTGCTTGGTAAAAATAATAAAATAAAAACATTGGTATATGTATTATATTATATTATATTATATGTATTGCCATTAATATCTTATCAATAACATAATGTGCTGATCTGTTTATTATATTAGTAGGTATATAAGTATATTTGTTTTATTTAGCCTTTATATGCATATAAAACATTACCACAGCTTCAAATTGGCAAGAATGTCTAGTTTAATTCCCGGGACATAAATATTTTTTTGTAAAAACATCTCGAGGCAGTAATAAATAAAATGTTCTAAAATGCTTGCTCATAAAATGTTTCAAGAATCTCGTATCCCACAAATATCTTTTAACTTATTTCCAAAGCTCGGTAATTCGAACGGTTGAATTTAATTTGACAAGCTATTAGTTAGGTCGTGCGTGCATCATTCTGCTCCACCTATAGAATTTTATTCGTATCCCCGAGAGGAAGATTGTTTTTTTTATGCTGACATATTATAAGGGTTTGGAAAACAATTTAACGAAATTATATTATGTAGTTTATTCAACATCAGCATCATACTATTATAGTGTACCGTGGTAAAATTAAATTTACATTCATAATATATTGTGGATGGTTACTTATGAATATCGAATATTGACCTCATATTACAATTTGTTTTAATTGTATGATCTACGATATATATATTATATTGTGTGGTTTGTATTTTATACGATCCTTGATACTTCATTTTGCTAAAAATTTACATTTATAGCCTTGATACAATTCAATTAATAAGCAAACTGTTCCGCACATACATTTTCATAATTCAGTGCACCTAATAAATTTTGTCACTTATCAACGATTAAATATTAGCATATTTCAAAAAGGATTTTTTTTCCTTATATACATAAGTACATAATAGTTATGTTTTTATAACCTAAGAAACTAATGAAAAAGTATGATTTTTATTTTTGAACTGGAATCTACTTATAATCTATAATTGTATTATATACTTGACTGTATTTATTTGTCAATAAAAATAATTTCATTGGTATAACGTATATACATAAGCTTATGTACATGGAAATTTTTTTTGTGAAAAGCATTTGGTAAGGTATTAGGTTAATTGTTGAAAGTTTCACTATAATATGTTAATGTTTCTACCATAGTAGAAGTAAGCTTTTAGGATGTCCACGTACTCAATACTGATTGGTATATTTACATAATGGTAGTTAGACATCATAAATTACAATATCTAGAAAACGGTATTGTTTTCTTACTTCAAAGGTTATTTAAAAAATAAAAACAAAAATAAATAATTTTAAAGAAGATATCCTATTTGATACTTTATTTATATCACTTAATATGTAATCCAAAAGTGCATTGCTCAACTCCATTAATATCATACTATTTCAAAATACTTTAAGCTATAGATATAGCCATATAGGTACTTAAAGCCTAAGAAATAAGAGTTACAACATCTGTGTAGGTATATTTTATTTTATTCGAACAGTTATAATACATATTATTTATGATTTCCTTTATTTATTTTACACGTTTTAATCATGTTAAACTAGAACACCTGTCTCTAGTTTAATAATTTTTATTAATGAAGGTGCTGCATTAACGTAATATGCTTTTGAACATTTTTTAATTACCTATATAATAATTATTTTTTCTCGTCCTTTATAAGACATTTTTATTACGATTTAAATATTTCATACATTGTTTGATATTTCGAGTAATAGTATGACGTATGACTGTTTTGATTTGTATTAAATAAATATTTTGCAAAAGTATCTTGCTTATTATTTTTTTTTTTTTAATAGTATACTATATCTCAACGGAAATTCAGTAATAATACTAAAAAAAACAACAAATAAATTGTGAAAAGTTTCAAACAAACACTCTGTATACGTTTACTATAATCACGATTACCATCACTACGTCCATACGAAAGTGGCATCCTATCGTTTGATATTATATACATAATAATATAATATACTATATAGTGATATTTAACCATAGTCAGAAACCACTATTATTATATTTTTTTTTTCGCTAGGAGGTCGTCGTATGTTACCAAGGTAAACTGCTTTCACTTTCTCTCTCCACGCGCCTCTATAAAATAATATAATAATAATAATAATAATTATTATTATTATTATATTTACTATGTAAAAATTATTATTATATTACCATAACATATGCGCTTAACTTGTACCGTTAAGCTAAATAAGATGGATGATAATAATAATAATAATTATTATTATTATTTAATTTCGGAAAATTTAAAACCTACACCCGATAGCAGGCACATACCGTCCTATGATAAGGATCGTGATTATTTGTGGATTGATGGACAGATTTATTAACGTTGGTTCCATCGGCCGTCGAGTCGATTTGGTACCAGAAATCGTATTATATTAATAAACGTATTATTATTGTCTCCGTATCGTAGCATTTATGTTGCGCGTCCCGTTTTTCCTGCCCAGTCCATCGTATTATTATCCTACTTATACAACTGCAATCTCGCTTACGGTTAGAATAATTCATTACCATTTATCTGTAAGATGTAGCTGTAATTGTCGTTGTTGCGGTCGTTAATCGTTATTCCGTGTAACTGTAGGCAGAGATTATTTTTAATTCTTTTGAATTAATATTGTATTTGCGTCGTATTAACAAATGGGCAGAAAAAAATGTAATATTTACGAGGACTTAGGTGTCGTGGTTAATAAAATTGACAACTTAAACTCAGAAAATGCCTACTGAGAAAATGGTTTTGTCGCTGCGCTCGAGAAATGTATAACTCATTTCACTACAATTTCATATGGGTATACTAGGTATCTCAATTTATGATACTATACAAATCTAAATACATACCGACAAATAAAATGGCAACTACCTAATTTTTTTGCAAAAAACTATGTCTTTAGTCATCCTATTCTTTAATAGGTAGATACATAATATTATTTTATCTAAGCAAACCAAACATTAATTTCACTATTTTAAAAATGTCTAATTTTTAAATGCTCATAATTTGCTCATTAAAATATCAAAAAATCTAAGCGGTGTCTAAGAGTGGAAGCTGGGATTCCAGGGACTTCTGATCTAAAATATACAGCCGATACCAAAAAACGCACGAATAAATCGGACGACTTATACCCTTGGGGATTGTTTTTTTTTTTAACAAGAATATTAAAAAAAATTTGAATTCAATAATACAGAGTTATTCAAAATGATTCATCCGATTTAAAATGGTTGTATAAAGATCTGACGCCATGTGATTATTTATTTTGGGGATATGTTAAAGACTGCACTGTGTACATACCACCACTGCCATCAAATCTAGTTGAATTGAAAAATCGAATAACAACAGCCATGTAGTCTATGCTGCAAAAAGTATGGTATGAATTAGACTACCGACTAGATGTTATTCATGTAACCAAAGGAGCTCACATAGAACATTTATAGATACAGTTAACTAAACTTGACATATTTTTCTTTTATTTAATGTATAACATATTGTTCTAAACCTAAAAAATAAAATAATATAAGCACTTTAAATCGGATGAATCATTTTGATTAGCCCTGTATAATATCATTGTATAAGAAAAATGATTCTGAGCGGAGACGGTACGTCAGTCTAGGTGTAAGATATATTATATACATATCTACGGTGTTAAAAAAAAATTGACCTATAATAAATTCCAAATTAATCATATCACAATATCCATTAAGTACTTATAACGCGTTATACATCAACAACAAACCCTGATACTATCATAGATATATATTAGTACACTTTAAAAGTTTCAAGTACCCACGAATAATATTATACAATCACAACAAAATAACTAAAATATAGTTATTCTAGGTTTTTAATACCTATGTAATTTCGTCCAAATTTGAACTTAAAATGACTATAAAAATAAACTGTGCTTGTATATTTTTTAGATTTTTTGGTACCAGAATTAACTACTTACGTGGAATCTTGTTTTAAATTTTCAATCCTTAGCTAAAAAGGTTGAACATTCTATACATTTTTAACTACAAAATAATTATTCAATTTTAAATTTGATAAATTTTGTCAAAACTCGATCTTTAAATGCTTATAAAAAAAAAATTGTGCATATGTATTTTTAATATTTTTCAACTGATATTGTAACAATATATCAGGAGCCTTGTATTAAATTTTGACACTTTTTGGCAAAACAGATAAAACTTTATTAATATTCTTAGAAAAAAAAATAAAAAAATTGGTACTGGTTTGTTATAGCCCCGCCACGGCGAGTGAAAACTTTATAGCCCCGCCACTCAGGTTTGTTATCCCCCCGCAATTCATATATAATAATAATATAAAACAGTGATATAATTAAAAAAGGTGGGCAAGTGGGTGTCGCTCTGCTGTACAGTAGGTTACAAGTGGGTCACTGTATAATGGATGGTATTAAATTTGAATTCAATGATATAATATCATTGTATAAGAAAAACGATTCTGAGCGGTGATGGTATGTCAGTCTATGTATAAGGCATATTATATACATATCTATGGTATTAAACAAAAAATTGACCTATAATAGGTACCTATAATAAATTCCAAATTAATCATATCACAATATCCATTAGATACTTATAACGCGTTATACATCAACAAAAACCGTGATACTATCATAGATATATAATAGTACACTTTAGAAGTTTCAAGTACCCACGAATAGTATTATTCAATCACAACAAAATAACTAAAATCGTAATTCTTGGTTTAAATATGAAATTTTGTCTAAATTTGAAATTAAAATGTCTGTAAAAAATAAGTGTGTTTATATATTTTTTAGATTTTTTGGTTACAGTATGAATTATTTAAGAGAATCTTTGTTTTAAATTTTCAACTCTTAGTTATAAAAACTGAACATTTTATAATTTTTTAATTCCAACGATTGATAATTTTCGAGATTTTGATAAATTTTGTCAAAATTCCAACTTTAAATGCTTATAAAAAAAAATCGTGCCTATGTATTTTTAATATTTTTCAACTGATATTGTAACAATATATCAGGAGCCTTGTATTAAATTTTTACACTTTTTGGCCCAACAGATAAAACTTTATTGATATTTATAGAAAAAAAAACTAAAAAAAATTGAAAGCTGTAAATGTCCATAAACAGCTCAAAAAGAGTCAAAATATTTTCAAAATTGTATGGTGTATATGAAATGCTAATATAAACATTCAGTGAAATTTTCATGTATCTACAGTTATTCGTTTTTGAATTACAACAAAATAAGGAAATCGCTACATGAGAAATCGAGTGAAAATCCAATGTTGTAAAAATTTGAATTTCAAACGCTCATAAAAATTTAATTTGACTGTCCGGTAGAGATTTTTTTATTGATAAAGGTAGATAATCTTATAAGGAATCTTGTGTTTCATTTTCAAATCTTAGATTTAAAAAGAAAAATTTTTACGAATTCTTAACTCAAAATAATTTGCTAATTTTCGTGATTTTTCCATATTTTGTCAATTTTTGAACTTTAAATGCTTATAAAAAAAAATTGTGACTAAGGATTTTTAATATTTTTCATCTGCCTTTGAAACAACATATTAGGAGCCTTCTATTAAATTTTCAAGCTTTCGCAACCAACAAATAAAATTTTATTGATATTTCTAGAAAAAAAACTAAAATAAAATGAAAAATGAAAATGTCCCTAAACAGTTCAAAATAAATCAAAATATTTTGAAAATGTTATCGTGTATAGAAAATGCAAATATAAACAACCAGTGAAAATTTCATGTATCTACGGTCATTTGTTTTAAAGTTACACCAATAACCAAATTCGATTTTTTGGAAAATCGATTTTGCGTAAAAATTCCCGTTTTTCCTTAATTTTTATGTTGTTTTTCCCGGCGCTTGTGAAAACTACTGGAAAATGTTTACTTTTGACCCCCCAAAGTACCAACTAGATTCACTTTCCTATCAGAAAAGGTACTATTGAAGAAAATCGAAGCACTTTTACTGTCCCAAAACGTGATGACAGACACAAAAAAAAATATAAAAATATAAAAACATACATCATTGTAAAACCAATACATTCATCGCTCCGCTCAGAATCTAAAAGTTTATTTATTGACGATATAATATATAATATTTAAAAAAATTAATATTAAAAAATTGAATATAATAATAATAATAAATATAAAAAAAATGATATAATTAAAAATGTTTATGCTTTATGTGATTCCCAAAATTCTGCTATATCTTTTAAAATGGTTTCAAACGGATCACTATTATTCAGTTTTGATCGCCACATAAATTCTGCCAAGTACGAGTCTAAAAAATTTCTATCCGTCACTCTACGTTTTTTGTTGCCCCATTTGGCCGAACCCCACATTCTTTCAACATTTTGTGTGTGGGTTCCTGAGTTAGGGTCCACGAAATTATATTTATGATTGACTTGATTATGTTGAAAACCATGTTGTTGCAAATTAGCATTCCAACTGTCAGAAAAAATTATAGAACCATGTCTATTATATCGGTTAATAATAGGTATCAATGTAATTTCTGATCTATTTGGCACACTAACTATGAAACATTCCTTGGTTTCACGGCATATACCACCAAACACCCATTGTTGAGGTAATATACGCCCTGCATTATTTTTCCGGCGTACGAAAAGACTTTCATCTATTTCCACTATTAAGTTTGGACCACCTACTTGATTGTTATTGTTGCTTTCCATGCGCCAAACACAAACTTCTCGTAAGTAGTTGTTCCAATCGACTACCGCATTTTTTCCAATACCCAATTCACGTTTGCAATATGTCACTGAAGTAAGTTCATGAGCCCAAGAGTATATAAAATACACAATACTATTTATCGGCGATCTCGAACCGTTCAGCCAATTATTTACCCTAATACCTTTCTCTTTACGACAATCCCTTCGTTGACATCGCCACCTCGAACCTTTCAAAAACATTTCGTGGCCATTATCACATGTATTGGTCATTTCAATTATATTTTTGGACTGGAGAAATTGAATTCCGGCATTTATATCGGGCACTTGTGTTAACAAATCTTTAAAATTCATGATGATGTCTGAAATGCGAACAAATACGTACTGTGATGTTTGATTGGTAGGTATAATATCAGTTTATTATAGTTAATAGTTATGGTACGTATTTTCCGTCTCATTATTTAAATATTAAATTGTCGGTAATCAGCTCAAAACAAGTCAAAATATTTTGAAAATTTTATCAAGTATAAGAATTGATAAAATAAACATTCAGAGAAATTTTCATGAGAAATTTTCATGTATCTACAGTTATTCATTTTTAAATTTCAACAAAATAAGAAAATCGCTACATGAGAAATCGAGGGAATATCCAATGTTGTAAAAATTTGAATTTCAAACGCTCAAAAAAATTTAATCTCACTTTCCGGTAGACATTTTTTTTTGATAAAGGTAGATAAACTTATGAAAAATCTTGTATTACATTTTCAAATCTTGATTTAAAAAGAAAATTTTTTATGAATTTCTAACTAAAAATAATTTGCAAGATTTCGGGTTTTTTCCGTATTTTGTCAATATTTGAACTTTAAATGCTTATAAAAACAAACTGTGACTAAGGATTTTTAATATTTTTCAAACGTCATTGTAACAACATAATAGGAGCTTTGTATTATATTTTCAAGCTTTTTTACCTAACAAATAAAGTTTTATTGACATTCATAGAAAAAAAACCTAAAAAAGTTCGAACCTGAGTATATCCGTAAACAGCTCAAAACAGGTCAACATTTTGAAATTTTTTTCATGTATAGAAAGGCTAATATAAACATTGAGTGAAAATTTCATGTATTTACGATCATTCGTTTTAGAGTTACACCAAAAGCCAAAATCAATTTTGTCAAAAACCGATTTTGTGTAAAAATTCCCGTTTTTCCTTAATTTTTATGTTGTTTTTCCTGACGCTTGTGAAAAAAATTGGGAATTTTAAAACTTGACCTCTAGAGTGCACCAACTAGATTCACTTTCCCGTCTAACAAGATACTGTTAAAGAAAATCGAAGCAGTTTTACTGCCCTAAACCGTGATGACATAAAAATAAAAAAGAAGACACAAAAATACCGTGAAGACACAAAAATAAAAATAAAAAAACACACATCATTGTAAAATCAATACATTCATCGTTCCACTCAGAATCTAAAACAAAATGTATGTGATTTTTTGAAAGTAATATTATAAATTTTTTTTTAATACGTCGCACCAAAAATGGTTGCTTGATAATAAAACGATCGTGTTTTGTGACGCCTTCGCAAAAAGTATACGACCGGTGACTGAATCATTGGTCTGACAAGACTAAGTAGATTGTGTGTAGCGCAGTCAGATGGTAAGTTCGTCGCAGTGACGCAGTTAATCGCATAATCTTTATTTAACGTATACTGCATAATATTATGTATACGACGTACCTACGTATAATTGTCATACACCATCAAGTATTTTATTTTTATTTAACGGGCTAGGCCATTTTTACATAATTTGTATTGATAGTCAATTATAAAGGTAAATAAGTACAAGCATAAATAAATATATACAACAATTAAATAGAAGAAAAACTTAAAAATTAAGGTCCACATTGGTGTTTGACATTAACCTTTCAGCGGTTCGTTAGCTAAATTGTTTGTGGTGGTGTGAGGGACATAAAAAGGAGCTAGTGAAACAAGTATTCAAGTCAGCATCCAACAATGATTTCACCACTAAATTTAATATTACTAAAAATAACAGACTAAAATGTGTAAGTAAAATATGTTATGCGTTATTAAGATGGAGATGTTGAGATGTTGAGTCAACTCGACGCTGATCATATTAGAATAGTTCTAATATTATAAAACTATAACTTTATTAATTTTAATATAAATTCTATACATTGAGAATGTATAAAATGTATAGAATTTAATAATGAATTATTGGAATTACTTTAATTTGAAGAATTTATTTAGTTTATGTATAAAATTAGATACCCGGTTAATGAGTTTATTATTTATAATACCTGCAGTAGAGAAATTTCTAAACAATATGAAAATTATAGGTACCAATTGACTATATTATTTGGTATTATTATTGTTATAAGTTATGACAAATTATTCATACAAATGTATACAATATTTAGATATCTTGTAACAAAGTACAAAATAAATGTATAACCCAATATAGTTAGAGAAGTATAATCACGATGTGAATAAAACGGTTAAGTCACTTCCCAGTTCGATGTTTATTTTTAAGATATTTTATGACTGCGTGTTTTAATGCGGACCGTTATCCACTGGGTGTCCCAAGTTTGGACTCATCAGAAGGTCTACTACGTAGTCAAGTCATATTATAATTATTTAAGAATATTTAATTTTTCTCATTAATTCGTAATCGCCTGTGAATGCGACGACTGTAGGAATGTGTTTGTTTCAACGAGTGAGGGGTTGTCACGGACCCTAAACCCCCCGTCTCACAGGTCCAGTATTGTATAGTACTGTATTTATATTTTTTCGTATTGACCGCGCGTCTTACAACTAAATTGTACACTACACAGTACAGTGAATCTAGCACGACCAGAACCATATTATGTATGTTTGGCCTAGTTATGGGTTTTAAGAATATCCACCGCCGGCCGCGAGGAGGTCAAGTTTCTATAGAATATAGTGCAAATTATTTTCTGCATAACATAACAACGCAATCTTTGCCATTGATAACGTTTTATGTGCGTTCTTAAATATATATTTTAATTCGTTCGCGTATTTGATTTCTCTCTTTGATCAACGAAACTCATTATTATAATTATTTAATTGTTATATCATCATAGATCTACATAATATTAATTATAACCGCACATCGCCACAATGCATTATTAATTATACAGCGTTTTTTGTATATTTCTTTTTTCGATATCCACATTCGCGATGTGTTTAATATCGTTGTAATAATATGTAAACACAATATTATAGTAATTTACTATGATAGTAAAGTGATCACTAGTATTTTATTCCACTGCTCCTATATGATGATCATCTCATTACCTCAATAATGGATCTTGACTGCTGTATTATATAATATCTACGATAACTGCCACCAAGTTGCTGTTTGAACGAATATTGATTAACATAATATTATAATATTATTATTAGGTATATTTTATTATGGCACGTCTTTCAATAGCTTGTAACGCATTTTATGCGTATTGCGCGTATTTTTAATTTGGCGCAATACCTGTATTATATACATCTACTGCACCACTCATAAACGACTATACTGCTATGTTACAGTTGAGTAATTCGTTGAAAAATATCGTAATTCTATTCTCGGCGTAACATATTTTGTCATCTATGTATTCTCATGTCGTACCTCATACGCTCGTTACAGCAAAACCGCTCTTCGCGTTTTTCGTTTTGTAGTCAGACTGCTGTGTTGTGCCTTGTGCTTATGTGTGTAACAAGTTAGGTGAATACGATAGATAGTGCACAACCCATTACGAAAATCACTTTATAGTGTGAAATCGTTAGTGCTCTGCCGAAGGCTTTTCTCGGTGTTTTAATTATTTAGATACCTATACTCGTTATAGAAACCGTTGTCACTACAGGTACCTATTATTATAGTAGTATAGTAGGTGCCCATTAATTTATTGATAACTTAAAAAAAAAACCTAAAAATATTGATAAAATACTTTGTATGACACTATACTATCAACACTTATGCCATCCACAGTAGTTTTGTTAATATTATGTTTGCCAAATACTTACGGATTTGATTCAAAACGAATAATGCAAAGGCGCAGTTAACATATTAAAGTTATGCCCACATCTTCCTAACGAAACGCCCTCTTCAAAGTCATATTAAGTTCCATTATTTGTTCCTCGCTAGCGGCTTGCACCTCTGGGCTCTGACCTCTCTTTAATATATTAAAATAATACACCCTAAGACGCCTTTTGACTTTTATAGTTGTATCAAACATGTATATAATGTATAATAGTACGAGTGTATGATAGTTATTACTTATTAGTTATTACATACAGTGGCGCCCACATGATTTTATCAAGGGTGATCATAGGTGAGAAAATAGAGGGAAAATGGTTGGCCTAAAAGTGCCCTATAAGTCATAATTTATAGTTCTATAGTGTTTTCCATGCGGTATCAGTTGTTTGGTTGGTTGGTTTGGAATGAGTTTATAGCATTGTAATTTGTACCACAACTATAGATGAAAAAATATTTATAATATACAATTATATTTATTAATGAAGTAACAACATAATATTTTTCAGACATTTATTTTCAGTAGACGATTCGAAGTCTACCTACGTGATAGCTATCTCCCATAATATCCACCCTCCCCAACCGACTCCCGCCCATGTGTATACGCCTACTTGGGTTGTGCAAGAGATTTTATTTATAAAAAAATATATACCTAATATAATATATTAGGTACCTATATAAAACTTAAGTGTGTCTATGTTTTGTTTTCGCAGGACCCATAGATATGTTCGACAACATATTCGGTGGCATTGGCAAAGGTTGTGCCAGCCACCCCTGGGAAGTGATCGTAGGAGTGTTGACCGTCACGGCGTGCATGCTGACGATTGACAAGACAGCCGATCCATCACTGTCGGCCGGACCGAACAGCCTACCACACAGCACTAAGATCGTTGTTAGTATATCATTGATTTTATAACATATAACATACTATTCAGTATCCTGAAAAAGCAATGTTGTTTATTGTTGTACTTGTACCTATGTTATTATTATTACAAATTATAATATAATGTTTATATATTATGGGGTGTTATAATAATATAACAATATCCTGTCAATGGTATTTTTTCTATTTGATGTTCTCGAAAATTATTATCCTATCTAAGAACCAAAATAATAATTGTTATCATTTACGGTGTCCTTTTGGTTTGGCTATAAACTCAAAAATAAACATTTTTAACTTATTTTTTCTCATCTACTACAACTCCGAGATAATTGTTTTTTTATAAAGATGTTTTTTGTGAATATTTTTAAAGTAAATTTATTGATTTCCATTAATTATATGCCCTGAATAGTTGTGTACACTACTCATGTAACTTTAAAAATATTTGATGGTGGTTCGTAGAGAACTTGAATAGTTTAATAGTAGACATGCGAGTTAGGACCACGACAAAGTGGGTGAGACACCATGTGTACTAGTGTCGTATTGTCGTGTAATCGTTTTGCTCGTATATACATTCCTAATTAATATATATATATAGGTATATATTATTCATTGATACATTCTTAGGTTTATATTATCTTTTTAAATACCCTTGAAAATAATAGGTATTGATTTTTTGTTTTTTGTGTTTTCAATCACACTAGGATGACGAATCGCACGCCATCGATGTAATATTTATGACTTTAATAAGATGTATAGCCGTGCTTTACTGCTACTATCAGTTCAATAATCTCAGGCAGTTGGATTCAAAATATGTTTTGGGTAAGATGATTGTTATGTATACATTATAATATAGGATATATATTGTATGGAGTGAATAATTTAACCATTGTTAACGTAAGACACTCATTATTCAAAAAAGTAAAAATGTTTTTTAAAATATTTTTTACATGGTTTTAAGTCTTTACATTACAATGTTTTTATTCAAAATTAAGTTTTTACTTTTTTGATTAGAACATAGAGTTTTAATTTAATTTTGAAAACAGAATATTTTCTGAATATTTAGATACATAAAAATCGAATTAAGAGTTTATGAGTTTATACTTTATAGTATTCAAAGTTTACATGGAGTAGTGGAACAACGTTTTGAGAGGTAACCGCGTACCACTTCGTTCGCTCATCTAAACTTTAAATACTTATAAGTCGTAAACTGCTCGTCCTAAATTCGATTTTTATGTATCGAAATACTTAGAAAAAATTATTATTATAGTTATTAGAATTGCAGACCATATAAAAAGATATATTTTATATTAATACATATGTATATATTTTTAAAAAAAATTTTGTTTTTAAATGAAATCCATGTAAAATCTTTTTTTTCAAAAGCATTTATACTTTTCGAAATAATGAGTTTTCAATGATAATAGAAACGTCCGGTGATTATATATTTATATATTTAAGTAAAGTTAAAACACCGCGACTTTCATGTTTACCTCGGTAAAAGACAAAAAAATGGTAACGACAGTTTAAAATGTCTGTACACCCAGTTATATAGACTTTACTGACCATGCGGGGTGTTAGGTCGTGCAGTCTAAGACGACCATAAACTCTTAACCTGATGAAACGCGGCCTTTGACATACTATAATATAGTAAAAAGATTTTATTGATTCTGTGAATAATATCTCTAATTGTTAATTACTAACTTCTGTAAGCAAGGTCAACGAAAATAATTGATCATGTAACTAAGCTTTTTATTTCATTGTTTTGTTCACTGGCGCAAGATTATAACTCCCTGATTGATATAGCCTTCTTTTTTTTAATTCACTAAAAGGGTCTGAAATGAGTTGTTATCTTAAACATGTTATAGGACTGTCATAGTGTCATATCCTCTTTGATAAAAACAAATGAATCGTAGTTTGGTTTTATTAATTGCCAAGGAACTTTTGATGAGTAATAGACAAAACAAATATCAAGTCTTACGCAGTTGCGCATTCATTATTGTTTATGACAATTTTACACTTAAATATGTCAAATTCGCATTATGCACACTGTATGCATACCTACTTTAGTATAATGAGTGAGTCACTAAACATACCAATTATTTCATAGTTATTAATTAAAACTCCATTAGTGTGTTGTAGGTGAATTATTATTTGTATTTATTATACATAGGTATTATATCTCATTTATATTATTTATATCTACATTATACAAAACCTTTTACTTATTAGACAGATAATATTAAACTCTTGATCTTGAATTTTCGAGAAATGTTTGGATATTTTATTTGTTTATCAATTTTTAAAACTGGTTAAATAATTTTTAATCAATTGGTTTGCTATTGAAATATTATCTTTTGAACATTAAATAACTGCTGCAATTTTTACCTCCGTCTTGAATCACTAACTGGTTGCTTGATCCATTTGTTTTTGCTTTCATCAATTACCTTGTGCACTAACTACCTAGTAACCTACCACTTTCTATTTTTATTATGTATCATTTGATAAAATTATTGATATAATTTCTCAAATATGTATCAAATTGATTTATCGAACTAGGTAATTGCATTATTTAAATTTCATAGAAAATTAGAAAATTGTTTAATAATTTCACTTATCAAAATTATTTTCAGGTATTGCTGCCATGTTTACAGTATTTTCAAGTTTTGTTTTTAGTACCATAGTAATACATTACTTAAATGGAGACTTAAAGTAAGTTTTAAGTAATTTGTTAAGGCTAAATATGATATAAATTAGAGAATAGTAGCCCCTAGCCTCAATTTAAATAAAAATTATTGACTTGTGGTATCTATAAACACTATTTATTTCTTTGTTACAGAGATGCTATGTTCCTATTCCTATTAGTTTTACTTGTAAACTTAAAAAAAGCCAGTTTGTTGGCACAATTTGCACTAAGTGGCTGCTCACAGACCGAAGTAATCAACAATATATCTAAAGGCATGTCATTGCTAGGTCCATCATTTTCTTTGGACTCAATTGTATGTAGTCTTGTTATCAGTGTCGGGATGCTGTCAGGTGTCCAACGTTTAGAAACACTGTGTATGTTTACATGCATGTCATTCATTGTGAACTATGTGGTAATCATGAGTTTTTATCCAGCTTGTTTATCCTTGGTATTGGATGTAAGTTATTATTTTTAAATTTAAATATAAATATTATTATTTGTAGCGCGTAGCTCGGGTGTGCAGCAATAGTTTTTCTGACAATGTATTGTTTAATTAACAGTTACTTAGAAGAGGAGATGAAAATGGTATGCCGTTTTGGGGTGACCGTTCTCAGATAACTGCCATTTGCAATGATCATAAAACTGATCCAATCACCAACGCGTTTAAGGTGATAATGTCAGTTGGTGTAATGATTGTTCACGCGCAGAGGTACGATTTCATTCATAGCTTTAAAAATAGTGTCTAGGATTTGCATAAGAAACACTACCTACCTTTACTTATTCTTTAGTGATCCGTATTTTACTGTTTGTGTATTTATATATATATTTATTATTATCCAGAAAAATAGTTTTTATGTTCTTAGAATAGTAAAATTTAAATAAAAAAAATAGTACAATAGAATGTATTCTTATAACATTTGTATGGTTATATGTTTTCTTAGAAAGGAGAACATTTAGTTTGCTTTTATTTTTTGTAATATTTTAAACTTGAAACTTGTTCACTACATTTTAGTCGATGGGCATTGAGTGGTATGGAAACAGAAGCAGATAATATGTTAGGAATACAAGTTACCAAGTTTGCTGTATTTAATGAAACGGAAGAGAATACCCACCGTTCTGTTCATAGCTCCATTGTGCAGTAAGTGTGAATGTCTGTAAATAACTTATTTATTCACATCAATTACGTTTAAACAATTTCATCATAAGAATCTAATATTAACCTTTTTTTTCCCATAGTTGGATGGCTAGTGGGGCCGATCATATAGTTATATTGATACTTTTACTATCAATGATAGTTTGGTTTTGGTTCTTTGGAGACCGTGATGATAAGCTCATACCTTGGCTCAGGTGAATAAAAACAAAACTAACCATCCGGTGAGTACAATTTTAAAATACGTATACTGTATAGTAAATATGAATAGATATTGTATTTAGCAGTATTATAATTTTTTTAACTGCAACATAGTCTTGACCTTTCAAAATTGGAAATATATTTCTATTGTTAATAATCATACATTTTAAAGCATTATACTATAACAATTTATAAATATTATCAATATATACAATTTCAATAGTATATTAATTCAAACAATTTAACAAAAATAAAAGACGCCCAAAATATTTTTATTTTTTTTACATACAGGTCATTCAGTACATGTCCTTGAAACCCAAAAAGATTTTAAACATACACATAGCCAAACTGAGTATCGAAAAGCATCAGTTTATACTTCCAACAAAATGGTTCAAACAGAAAATGTTGATGGTGATATTGTTGATGGTGACAAAAATGTGGAAATCAGACCTTTTGATGAATGTTTAGATATTTATAAGACTCAGGTAAATATTTAATACTTTTACAATAATCTTGGTAAAACATAATTTTTTTCAGTCAGTATTTATAATCATTCTCAACTTATAAATATAATATATGCAAATGCTTAGTGAAATTTATTTTTTTACACAAAAAAAGTAATTAAACAACAATTTCCCCTGTATCTCTTTTTATGCAGTACAAATGTACAATATATAATTATTTAATATTTTAAATGTATTTAAAATGAAGTCATGTCATACCCACATAATATCGCCGTTCCGGTAAAACAATGACGCAACTCCAAAATTTGGTATAAATGGCCTAAATGCTACAATGAGTTTAAATATAGCGTACGCATAATGTAGAAAAACGACGGAACTGTAGTTGTATTTTAGACCTCCAGAGGGCAATTGCGTCGTTGCGGAATTATGAGTTTGTACACTCATAAATAATTAACAATTTAGTTTTTTGGGTTTCCTGTAAAATTGCAATTATTGCAGTTGCGTCATTGTTCTACCGGGACGGCGATATGTTGTCTCTGTCTTACGTATGGACATAACCAAATTTGCATTCAGAAGTTCCAATTGTTTGCTGTTAAATTTAATATTGGAGTGTATTCTGTATTCTCTTGTTGGTTTTTTGTAATGTTTTAATTTTTATGTAAGTTACGAGTATTTTTAAAGTTTAATATTTTATACACTTATTACATAATTAAAAATTAAAATATCCTAAAAACGAACAAGAGGATACAAATAATGTCCTTACCTGAACGTTTTATAATAGGTCAACTTATCTAATATTTAATTCAACCAAAAATTGAAACTACTAAACATAAGTTTTGATATGTTATGCGTTAGCAAGATGGATACCACACATGTGGGTGTATAATGTTTACAATTTTTTAAGAACAAAAATTGTTTTAAGGAAGGGATTTTGTGAATCCCTTTTAAATTAAATACCAATCATATGCATCACAAACGCTCGTTTTAACATTACAAATAGTGTCTCTTTAATTCAATCATTAACTTTATAATTACTATAAATATTTAGATTTATTTTTATTTACATAATATTTTGTATTAAATCTATAGTTAATAGTTATTATATATAATTATTCTGCTTATTTATATAATTATGTTAACATTTTAAAAATTAAGTTATCAATTTCTATTAACTACAATCAAATAGTAATAGAGATTTTTATATTTAGTTAGTGTGCGTATGTGAATGAGGTTAAGTTGTATTATTTAGTCATATAATAGCAATATTATTATATATCACTATATCAGTTCATCAAATTTATAGTAAAAAAGCCTATTTTAATATTTTTAATTAATTTAGGCATACATTGTGTAATTACCAATAAGCAATTATTGCTAATTACATTAATTATTTTTATGGTATAAACTATTAAAAATAATTACATATATTGATTGTGTTATCCTTAGTGTGTTGTGTTTACTATTTTAGCCAACTCATAGTGACTATATTATTTTATTAATTCCATTAAAAATATTTATGTTACAAGTACATAACTTTTTTCTGTACTTCCAAACTTTTATTACATAAAAAAATACATAGTGGAACATAGTAATGAATTAAACATGTACCACTCATAAACTGTTATTTTTGCCGTACATATTTTATAATGGGTTATGATAAATATACATATTTATTATTTAGAAATCAGCTGAACAATTAAATGATGATGAAGTATTAATGTTAGTGAAATCGAACCATATAAAACCGTACATGTTGGAAAAATGTGTCAATGACCCAGAGAGGGGTGTTGGTCTTCGAAGAAAAATAATTGCAGCAGAGAGCAATTTGACGGAAGCCTTAATACAGTTACCTTACATAGGTTATGATTATTCCAAAGTAAGGAACAACAGATAAATTATATAGTAGAGACTAGGGAATAATATTCTGTATGACTGACTGTATTATTGAAATTTCTTCTAGGTACTAGGAACCAATTGTGAGAACGTTATAGGATATGTAGCTGTGCCTGTTGGAGTAGCTGGACCATTACTTGTGGATGATGTGTTTTATCAAGTACCCATGGCGACCACTGAAGGCTGTTTAGTGGCCAGTACAAACAGAGGATGTAGAGCACTGACTGTGTGCGGTGGCGTTATAACTAGAGTTGTGGATGATGGTATGACTAGAGGACCCGTTGTCCGATTTTCTTCAGTTACTACTGCTAGGTATGTGTATGGTTTTCCATTCAGCTATTGGGAATATTGTAAAGTAACCTTTTTTTTTTTCAACATATTAGTGAAGCAAAAATGTGGATGGACAATCCAGAAAAGTTCAAAATAATTAAGTCGGCATTTGATTCAACTAGCAGATTTGCAAGACTCACAAAATTACTTGTGCGTATTGCTGGTCGACATTTGTTTATTCGGTTTACAGCTTCTACGGGTGATGCAATGGGCATGAATATGTTATCCAAAGTAAATAAAAAAAAAAAAACAAAAATACTATTTAATATTATGTTAACTAATGTCACCTCGACTCTTAAATTAAATTAAAATAATACTTATTTTAATGTTTTTAATAGGGAACAGAAAAATCACTCAAAGTCATCGGAGGATACTTCCCCGACATGGAAATTTTAAGTCTGAGTGGTAATTTTTGTTCAGACAAAAAGCCAGCCGCAGTCAATTGGTATGAAATTTTTAAAAATTGTATGCATTTTCTATTATATTATTTACGTTTTTTTCTTGTATAGGATTGAAGGCCGTGGAAAATATGTTGTTAGTGAAGCAATTGTACCTTCAAAAATTGTCACCGAGGTACTGAAAACTACTGTAGCAGCATTGGTTGATGTTAACATAAGCAAAAACTTGATGGGATCAGCAATTGCTGGTAGTATTGGAGGAAATAATGCACATGCAGCCAATGTTGTTACAGCTGTATACATTGCTACAGGACAAGTAAATAAACAACTATTTTTGTCCATATTATATTACTAACTGATCCTGTACACTTTGTTGCCCGAAAAATGACAACTCTTAAAAAAATTGTGATTGTTCAACTCCTTTTGGGTGTAACTCGTAGCAGTAAGTGCAACTCAGACATTATCATTTTAACAATGTGCGAAGGCATATCAAGTAGGCAACGACACACCGATGAGCGGCTATACGTGCACCTTTGTAGGCAATGTGCGAAAATTTGATTTGATGCATGCTTGTACCTGATCTGCCTATAACCAATGCAACCAATAAAATAATAAATACTATTTTCTACTAATTATTTCTTCTATAATCAATAGCAACCATTTAAAAACAAAAATTTCCATCGTTAATCTCAAAATTCCTGTTTGAGCACCTCCGAGGGTCCAATTGTAAATCTAACCTTCCTCTTGAACCACTCTATCAATTAAAAAAATTGTATCAAAACCCGTTGCATAGTTATAAAGATCTAAGCAGACAGACAGACTGACAGCGGGACTTTGTTTTATACTATGTTAAGATAAGATTTTGATATTTTAGCCGTATATTTAATTATTTGCCATCAAATTTAGGATCCAGCGCAAAACGTGGCGAGCAGCAATTGCATGACACTGATGGAAGCATTTGGTGAAGACCTGTATGTATCATGTACAATGCCTTCGGTTGAGATTGGTACAGTAGGTGGAGGAACTTCATTACCTGGTCAATCTGCGTGTTTGGAAATGCTTGGTGTACGAGGTGCAAACTCTGAAACACCAGGGGCCAACGCCAAACGATTAGCACGTATACTGTGTGCAACAGTTTTAGCAGGCGAACTGTCGCTGATGTCGGCCTTGACTGCTGGTCATTTAGTAAAAAGTCACATGATTCACAATCGGTGAGGGTTTTGTTTTTATTTGTTTGATTATCTATAATAGCTCTTTTAATTATTCACATTTTTAAAAATCAATATCATTTGGAATATATTTGAAAAAACAAGACAACATTGTTTGCCCAAATGAATGTAGTGATATTTAACACCGTTTGGATACAATTTTATAAATTAACTTATTTTTCCTTGCTTATTGCACAAAATTGGAACAACAATAACAAAATTAACTCTTTTTTTTTTCACAGGTCCGCTCCTTCCATTCAGAATTTAGAATCAGAACCATGCGAATCAACCAGACAAATTACACACTGTGTCTCTTGAGTGACGTGAAATTAATTTATTTTACTTCATACTTATTACTTAATTCTATTTTGTTAGAATCTATGTTGTATATAAACAAATGGCATTTTATTATATAGTCAATATTTTCTGTGAGATGATGTTTTTTTTCTCAGTATTTTGTCAACAACACAAAAAAACCAAAATATTAGGAACTGGTAAAAATTAAATATCAAAAAAAAACTAATTGAACGTTATGAAGTTTTTTATCAATGAGCTTAGATGAAGCTATTTTAGGTTTGGATGAATTAGAGTAGTTAACTGCAAATGGTTCTGTGTTTAAACAGTGAATATGAGCATATATCTAAAATATACCAAAAAAGTTAACTTTTTAATGATTAATGTTGGTTGTTCACTAATAAAAGAATCTTTCTGTATGAAATATTTTATTTGCAGTGTAAAACTTGGTAGTCTTTAGAATACCATTCTATCTCTGGACCATGGGTTCTATAAGTTTATAAGATAAATCACATAAATTATCAGGAAAAGTATAAATCATAATATAAAAGAAATTGGAATCTTCTTACTTAGTGGTTACGACTGCTGTCAATATCAAATTTATTGCAAATGAGGTGTTTATTTTAAAAGTAATGCTGGGTTACTTGTTTACCTAGTTGCACTACTACTTAGAGGATTGTATAACATAAGTATAATTTCAAGGTTAAAATAAATTATTATGTAAAGTGCCTTGTCTGTGAAGTTGGCACCCAAAACCTCTTTATCCAATCATCTGAATTGATTAAAAAGTGTGGCAATATTTTGCAAAATAATGTGAAATCAGTTTATTGAATTTTTAAATATGTCATTCAAAATTATTAACTAAATACAATTTCTGGAAACAAAAAAAAAAAAAAATTGTTAATATTTACCAATAACAAAAAATATTGATTGCTAAATTCTAAAATCCAATTTGCAAAAAATTGACATATTTAGAAATTGATATGGTAAAATTTAAGGGACTCTGAAATTACCTCATAATCTTTTAATGGTTTATTTGTAAATTTTAAAAACCAATTTACAATAATTTACAAAATATCTCTAAATTTTTCAAATAAATTGGACAAAGTAGTAATGTGGGAGGGGGAGGGGTAAAGTAGACCATGGACGTTAAGAGACTAGCGTTTTAAGGGTAGGTAGTCATGTTATGTTTTTGATTTCTGTCAAGTCCTTAAGATATTATAGAAAATATGTTTTTGGAATGATTAAAATTTCAAGTTGAAATCAAAAAAGTTACCAGGTATTGTATAGAATAACTAGGAATTAAACAGTTATCTTATACTCACGACAGTAACATGTAGAGTAGGTACCCAGGGTTGGGTAATGGGTTACTTTAATAAACAAAATATAACAGTCCTTTCATTTTTATGTAAGACACTTTTTTTAAATTTTTTCCCGAGAATCAAACTGGTCTGATTATACTGTAAACTTATTGTGTATGACATGCCTTAAAAAAAAATACTCTTTAGATTCACCACAAATGTTCCACCTCATATGCAAGTGTTGTAATATTTTTTGTATAAATTATTATTTATTTTATTTTAAAATTATATTTAGAAAGTTAATTTTGAAAAAGTATAACTTACATCCCATATCTTTTATTCTTTCACAATGAATCTTGTATCTTGTATCTAGATATACAAAATGCGTGTATTATTATACTCTTTTTTTGAGTATAAAATTCAACCCTGTGAATGTCATACCAATTTTGGGTTTCAAAACTTAAGAGGATTACACTACAAGGTCTAATGTAGCATCTCCCCCCCACCAATCAATTTTGTAACTTAAAATTTGGTTAGCCTGATGTGAATATACAATATTATTAATTTATTTTTATTTTGACACAAAATTCACCAATTGTTGGAAATTAATTTTATTATAATACATTAATACATATAAGAATACATCAATCACAATAGTTTTAAACAATTATAATATGTTATAAATAAAATGACAATAATTATGTTGATGAGTAAAGCCAGATTTATACAAATTACCATTTATATCTAATAATTTTTTTTTAATTCTTATAAATAAAATAAAAAAGAACCATAATACAAATTGTATCATGTTTAAAACATTAGATTATAATATATTTTATGGTTATAACACCATTCGTCTACAAATTTCATAATGATGTAATATAATACAATTGACATAAAAACCAAAAAAGATTTTTATAAAATCATCAAATATATTTATTTAATATCAACAATATTAATGTTCTAGAAAACTTTAATGAAGAAATGTATTTTTTAAATCAACTAAATTTAACAAATTCTACGCGCTTCAATTATTCGTTCATAGTATTCTTGGGGTAAACCAATTTTCTTTAAACACTCATCACTAGATTCAAACATCTGTTCTTTGAAATAGTAAACCATTGCTTCCCAACAAATGACTTTCAATTTGGGTATCATAATCCATGCACTAGTAATATCATTTGAACGGCCACCTCTAACATCTATATCATCGTCAGAAACTATGCCACCATAACAACACATACGACCAGAAGGCGTTACAGCAGTTGAGTGGAAGTATACTGGCCGAGGCATAATACACTTGGTGAGTTTTTCCCATTGCAAGGTGTCAAAATCAAAACGCCAAACGTCTTTGAAGGATCGGAAACCATCAAAACCACCACATATGTACACCAAATTCGATTTCTCAGGACATTGAACACAGCTATGGCAGCTTCGGTTATTCGGATAACCAGGTTTTGGCACTCTGTGGTCGTGTTTAGCTGGAAGGAATTGCCACTGTTTGGTGGCCACATCAAACATATGGATTTTCTAGTAAAAATAATAATATCTGAATATAAAATGCATAAACTTAAAACAATCAATTATTATCATCGTTAAATACACAAATTGGGCTATCTTTTTGTATGCATAGTACTAAGATTTTCAATATAACAGCAACTGCAACAAGCATTCTGTATACTCTACCGAAACAAGATATAAGAAAGTATATAGTTCCTTATAGTTATTAACTTATAACATATAAGATTATACAGTACATTTTATTGACTTGTTTGAAATTAACATCTGTAGATAAGATCCAGTTAGGGCAGTTAGGCCCTATATTGATTACATAACTTCATCATTAATGCCATTGAGGTATTGTTATAACTAGAGAGTGGATTTAAATGTTCTAAAACTAGAAAAATGTCTTTAAAATACTATTTAATGCACATATAAAAAAAATACCTAAAAAAATTAAGTGCCCTAATTATTTTAACCTGGAAGAAATAAAATTGAATGCACTTATAAAATAAAAATTGCTGTAAAAGAAAACTATTTTTTCCAATTAATCACCTAGTGTATAAACTGTCACTTGATACATTTTAACAATAGAAATATGAATTTTTTTCTAATCCATCAAATTTTTCGAATAATACTAGAAAGTATGTATAATAAGAAAAAATGCACTTAAAATGTCTAAAAATGCCTTAAAAATAATACCAAAATGAAAGTTTAATTTTCAATTCCTGATGTTTGATATGAAATTTGTCTTGGAAAGCAATATTTTAGGACATTCAGAAAAATCTGCATTTTGCAATGAAATCCACTCTCTATAGTTATTCACAATGAGATCATTACTCGGCTGCGACCAGTTGTTCGTCGGGCTGAGGTCAGACGCCGTCCCCACTACGGTGGCACGTCAGGCGCTGCCACGGAACAAAGCCACGCCCAGGTGCACAACTAGGCCGCCGAGTAATGATCTCATTGTGAAAAGACTATAGTTATAACATTTTAAGGACTATTAATTATTATTATCAACAGTTATTATTTTATATTCATAGGCAAATTATTAATTTCAATTTTACAATCACAAATCATTTTAAATTACAGTAAAAGGTGATAGGTAGGTATCAATATTAAATTGTAATGGTAGTAAATATAACTCAAAAACTTATGCACTGCCATCTACAAATTTAAGTATTTCCTACTGACATTGATATGTATGTAACGTAAATGTACATCATTACTTCTTTAAATTTTAAATTCATTATTTTATTTCTTTAAAATAAATTCACTTATTAAAAATAATTCACTCATAAAATGGGTTAGGTTCATATAAGAATGAATAGGATTGAATTTTGTAAATTTGTTGAGAATACCATATTTAAAAAGGTACTTTTAGTTATCCTGACTACCACGAATCTGAAATCCGTTATCCGAAGTCTGAACTACCGGGCCGATACCATGACTACCAACTCAATTCCGACTACCAACACGATATTATTATATCAGCCAGACTTTATAGTTCCCAGTAACAACATCGTTAACAGTGATTACCCTGTGACCAACTCGAGGTGGTGTTGAATAGCAGACCGAAGGATATTTTAGTTTTTTTAGTCCCAGCACAGCGCAGCGAGCAAGTGGTAAAGCGGGCAAATGGCAAAGAGAGCATCACTCTAAATAATTTACGTTCTTGGGAGTTTAATTTTTTCAAGAGAAAGCTTTCCAAGATCTTCCCTAACTTCCAAGATTGTAAATTATTTACAGTGATGCCCAAGTGACCACTCACTCACTGAGCTGCGCTTGGACAAAAAAAAACAAAAAAATCCCTCCACTTGCTATGCAACATCACCGCAAGTTGGCCAAAGCCCACAGGGTAACCACCGTCGTTAAGGGGAACTATTAACTCTGGCTGGTATAGTATCAAGTATAGTAATCGAGTTGGTAGTCGGGATAACGGAAAAGTACCTTTAAAAATATAAATTAAATATTTTACACTAACCGAAAAACCATAGTAAATATTCCTGGCACCACCTCGTCCGCCACCAAATATGTATATTCTGTCCTTGTAGAATACCACTTCATGTCGATATCTAGGTTCAGGTTCTTGACCTTCTCCTAATGATTTATGTAACAACTCCCATTTTCTTGTACTCAGATCAAATCGATGAACATCCATCTCATATTCGTAACCAGATGTGCCACCAATTGAATAAATATATTTACCATCCATTACAACACCTTGTCCATATAATGGTAACGGAACATCTCCAGACACTTCTAACTCTTCAAAGCTCATTCCATTTTCTTTATACTCATTGGCTAAATTTCCTGGAATCATTAAAATTGAATAATAATTTTACCTATGTTCATCATTAATGTAAGTTTTGTCATTAAAATCTTACCCAAGTACATTCGGTTGCTACAAAATGCTCCAAATGGAACTCCAGTACCTCCATATATAATGATTATATTACCGGATAGTGTAACTGAACTAGATGCTAATTCTTGAGGAACATTCTGGCACTTGATTATTTTCCATTCCCCTAAGTCAAAACAATACTTCCAAAGCTCTCGCATAGCTGATGACACTCTTTGTCCAAGAACATCCTATAAGTACACATTGATTATGGTTTATACCCTTAAGAGAATGTCAGTAAGATGGGTTACGATATAAACATGGACAACCAAAAGATTATAAACATTAAAATAATTTCCATTTTAAAAGCAGAACACTGTTCAACTTCAAAGAAATAATTATGAATATTGGTAATTGGCAGTAATTTGTATAAAGAAAAAAAATGTGTCTAACATTTGTTTGAGGATTGAAACCTCCATACGAGAATAAGTAGGCATTATTGCACACCACGCGATGTCCACTTCTCGCCAATGGCCGTTGCTGTGGATCAAGATTTTTCTTTAATACAGTGAACTGAAACGGTTTGAATTTGTATGTTGAAATGCTATTATTCGACATTTTTCACTGCATAACACCTATTTAAACATAAAAACTAATTATTAATTTGGCCAGGATGATTAATGTAGAGTAACATAATGAGTTTACATAATGCAATTGTGTGTCTGTACCCACTGAATAGTTAATTTAAACAGGGATGAACTAATTGATCGTATTTTAAAGATGTATGGAAATATAGGGATACAAAAAAAAAAAAAAAAAAAATGACAATAAATTGTAAGCCACGGCAGAGTTTAATAATAATATATGGACAGAGTCGAATCTAGGGTTTCATTCCTGAGTGTATGATTTTTAAAATTATTTTAGGTGTAAATTGTATATTTAAGTTTTCTTATATAGTGTATACATAAGCGGCAGAATATGGGCTAAGGAGCAAACCATATCAAGTTGTTTTGTCATTGAAAACAAGATGAGTGAATTTCAAAAATGAGTTTCATATAGATTTTGACTTTAAATACTTGATTAAAAAAAAATTCTTTTCATTCAACATTTTCAGAAATAGTTAGATGTTTAGAACTATAGGTATGTATGATAAATATGTATTATACTACTAAGTATTCAATAGTTGCTTAATATCTGTAAAATATTAATTAAATATTTATAAATATTAACTGGTAATAGACAAATTACCTAAGACGCATGAATATATTTTGTGTAGGTACAAAAAATTTTTGTTATTGTAATATTTTTTGTAAAAATACTAAGTTTGTAGGAAAATAAATTAAAAATAAATATAACCATTAGCTTAGTAATCTCCTTTTTTAAGAGTAGATATCTAAAATTTTAAAAAAATATTTGAATTACATCTCAGTTATTTCAATGAAAATAGGGGTATTTTCCTATCCGTGGCCCCGGATGTTAAAATGTTTAGATTTGGTCCTAGATATGTTTGTTTGAAAATAATTAAATTAGCTCTTGCCACACTACAGTAGATAGATATTTTGTATTTTTATAAATAAATATAATTGCCAAACCACTGGAGATACCCTATTATGGACCTCATTGGACCTTTGGGCTTTAACTTTCGGAAACAGACACTGTTAAAAAAAAATATACATATACCTGTGTTATGGAAGAATTTATGCAATTTGCTTTTGAATAAAAAAAAAGACTCGATAAAATTGTAGAAACTAAAAATGTAAAACTAATAACTGGTGTGTTCAAATACGTCAAATACGTTGTAGTATTAGTATAAGTTCTTGTTGTTTCGGTTAAATAAGTAATAAGTACATTCGTTGTTAGTATCAGATTTACGTTTTATGAACTCACTCTTATCAGTCATCAATGGTTTGTGATACAGTTTTAATAATAATGATAAACGAAATATGCGAGTATACGCGACCGACATCTACTGTTCTGCGCAGGATTCGCGAATTGAGTTTTTTTTTTTATACAACTAATTACTATTAAAATAAGTAAGTATGGACTTCTTCCTGGTTGTAACCATAGATATTAAAGATCTTTAATATCTATGGTTGTAACTTGTAAACAATAGCCAATAAGCATACACATCAGACGATCAGAGAATATTCATGATTGTAAGAGGTAGTTGCCAGTCCAGTCGGACGACCGACCGGTTCGTTGGGTGAGGCTGATTGGGGATGGCCCAGGGAGATTCGAAAATGTATATTATGCCTACCTATATATTTTAAACCGTGATCGTTACTAAGATAAATATTTACTCCGTAAAGTGGAATTTACAATGACTCATAAAATTGTCAATTTTTAAAAAATGGTAACTTAAAAATTCAACCAATCTATATAATTATGTAACATGTTCACTATAATCGTTGACGACTGGGGGTAATCGGGAGCAGCTATAGCCTATATGGGCTATATTGTATAATATTATATTAATATAGGTAATAGGTAGTAGTAAGCCGTAACCAGTAACGTACTCAGAATTTTATAGTTCGGTTAGGGATTCTAGCTAAACCTAATCACAGTCGCGAGGCTGTGTCGCGCAGGAACCATTTTTCATGAGGGGGGCATGTACTGCCCCCCCTTCTCCGACGCTACTGGGGCTGTACATAACACCGGCTTTTATATAATATTGGTTAAAACAAAAAATACAGTTTAAGTTTCCAATTGAACCTACATTTTACCTGGTCATCTATAGACCATAGATTAGAGTTATTAGAACCTCGTCAGGCCGTTATAAACATGGAATAATTGTTACAACTTACAGCGATTGGGGCAGACTCTCGATTTTATAACTATTAAAAAGACTAACAATTAATGTGTATTGGTTATTTTGGGCGTGCCCCCATGCTTTAAAGTTTAGATGGTATACTTTATCTATGGTAAAGATAAAATATTTTTTTGTAATATTCCCTTTAACTTATTAGTTAATACTTACCGTACTATTGGGCTCTCAGACTTCACCCCTTATATATATATATATAAAATAAATAAATAAAACATTATACAAAAAATACTTATATCTATGCAATGCACCATACATGAATTGTAATAGTGGACTTTTATTTTCTGCACTTATAATTTTAATGTATAAAAACTCGAGTGAACTCTTCTTTAACACAAGAAAAACTGGACTCTTTGGTCATTATTATTGGCCATCAATCATAATGTTACACAACAAATAACGTTTGAAAACACTATTGCTGAATTTTCAAAATAAAAAATAAATAGGTGTAGTAATTTATCATAACTTTGAAAAAATTGTGATTTACAGATTAAACTTGTATTAATAAATTGGTAATCAGCTCTTTAGGTACGTTTATAATATTTACTTTTGGGTAGCCGGGTAGGTATATTATTTTAAGTTTTGTATGTTTTTATTTTAAGATGTTTTTTTAGTTCAAAAGACCCCGAATTCCATAGGAACTCTATTTCGTTCAACCGGGCTCTGTCTATTATCCATACTTATCCGTGATCGGTATTAATGTATTATTGACTATTGTAGTGTTGTATAAATGGCGTAGTGTCAGAAATGTATTGTCAAACAAAAATTGTGGATACCTATCCACGCGCGGGGGGAATAATCTACTACCTACCTAACACAGTAACACCTTCACATATAGCCTTATAGGTATATTCCAATAATAAAAACCTTATAAATTATCATAAAAAAAAATGTTTGGACGAAAAATTTAAATCTACATAATAATAGATATATTACCTATAGTACAGGCTGTATCACGCATACTGGGCACTTATTATAATGTTATAATACGTCTAATACCAGAATGACTTCATATTTGTATTCAATTTTCCTAAAATAATTAGTATTTTTTTGGTAAAAGTATGAGCTACTTGTATGAAAGACCTTTTTTTTTCGAGAGAGGAGGAACCGCGTTAGCATTACTTCTCCTAAATTAGCATTCCTAACGTTAGCATTACTTCTCTTAATTGTATGAAAGACCTTAGGTCCTTAGCTATACAAATTTAATAATTTATACATTTTGAACTACAAATTAATAATTGTGGTTTTGTCAATATTTGAACTAAAATATCTATAAAAAATAACCTAGCCTTTATGTATCGTTAATATTTTTAATTATAGATATAGCCTATCATAAAAACTTAAGATGAACCTTGTACTTATTACATTTTTAAGCTTTTTGTCCAGACAAATAATTATTTATTGATATTTTTAGAAAAAAATTAAAATTCATTAAATAAAATCCAAGTGACGGTCTTATCACTTATCAGGGTTACCAAACAATTTTAACAAAATTTCATTTATTTTTGTTTTCAATGATTATTTTAAAAAATACTGAGAGTTTTAAATTTCAACCTCCCAAAAATATGAATTAGATCCAATTTGCTTCCAAAAACTTCCATTAAAGTTTATATGATCAGAGCATTTTTCTACTAGAAGTTGAGAAGTTGAAGTTGTACAAACATTTTCAAATATCTCACCTAAATGTCTGCAATTATTAGCCTAGACAGATTAAAAATAAAATTGTAATTCATTTTCAAGCCACCTCCCCAAATTAAAAAATCATGCTTACGCCACTGTTGACACTTAAGCTAAACTTTAGGTATCTAAACCACGGCAATTTCACTCAGTGGTACGTCTTAAAGAATGCTATTCAAACTGAATAAAGATGGACAATTTTAATAATTATCCACATTTAAAGATATTTAAGGTTTTAATAAGATATAATAATGCAGGACGTATAGGTGATTCGTAAATTCATATTTCATACATTATTCATATTTCATACATCATAGAATAAGTAAGTATCTCATACAGTCATACTTTACAAATGTTGTTTTTCGTTTTCAATTTCAATTTCTTTCAAGACTTCTTCATTATCAATTTCTATCTGAAAAAATATAGTTAATAATACATTATTATGATTATCACTATTATATTAAGTATTTTATATATTATTATGTTTAAATCAAGTATCTCATACATTTGAATATTTTAAAAACTTATCATTTGTTTCTTCTTTTTTGTAAAAATCTAAATAATTTCTTCGTTTATAAATAACCGTGTTTAGGTATTTCTTATGTTTTACTGCCAATTCCAAAGCTCTAAAACAATTATAGAAATAAATCAACTAACGAAATTGATCACATTCGTGAATATATTTTACCAAATTATTATTATTTAATATTATGGAGATATTCATTAATTAAGCTAGTGAATTATTGTTAAATAATCAATATAAAAAAATATATAGGCATTTAAAATTAAAAGAACTTGAGTGGTAATAAACTCTGGTTAGATAGGTTGTTGAGATATTAATTAGACACCAATGCAGACGAAACAGTAATACTTTGTGCCAGAAATTACCCTAATTAATCCAATATTTTGATAACTAAAAAAAATACATTACAATTTAATTTACAGTCCAAACTCCAAGTGTAGAATCAAATTAAGACCAGAAAAATCAGAATACTACGCACGTTAACTTTAAAAAGACCGGACCCACCACCCACGATTCACATTTCACATCATCGTTCCAAGGAATACGAATTTCAACCTCTTCGAAAGTAAACTATTATAATACCTCAATATCTCGATCAATACAAGACTAACGTGACTCGTAAGTCCCTCAGCTTCAATCAAAAAGAAAAACATTGGCATCACACAATTATAGAAAATCGAAGATTTCAATCCACACAAACGTATTAAGTAGGTATAAATCTCTCTCAAGCCCAAGATGTACCTACACATGCAATTTAAAATTAGATAGTTATACAATGCTATCCCAAATTGTAAATTGTATTACTTTCTATATACAGCCGCATTACAAATTTCCAATCGATCATTCTCCGTATGATACCTACTATACTTAATATTTAATATTTAATCAATGTGTTGGGCTTACACACCTACTCCAGTTATGTATATGTACGTTAAACATGATAGCTTTAAATGTGGATCCGTTTCTCAGCAAAATTGATTCGGCTTCTGATATTTTTCCAGATAGCAGAGCTAGTGATGACTCCTGTACTGTTCTGTCAGATATTGTCTGAGACAAAAAATAAAATTAAAATTATAAAAAATTCGATAAAAAATTAGGTGTGTCATGCTCAGTGACATGTATAGGGGGGAGCCCCTCTCAGCCAGAGCCCAGAGTGAAATTGCAGGTTAAATTAAAACATTGTATGCATATTTACACTGTTTACAGTTTTTAAAATTATATAGGTTGATGAAAAACGTTTTTGAGGAACCAGCAAGGAAATTTTAGATACCTAATCAGGACTTGCTTTGATGACTTTGATATTCAATTCATTGTATAATATAAAGTTAAAATATACAGATTGTCAATATTTTTTTTTTTAAATATAAAAATGAATTTTACATTATAATTATCAAATAAAATTGTGCAATCTTTATTTGCAGTATTGTTTATCTGATAATAATTATGACCACTTGACTCCCTAAACAATTGATAATTATGCCTTTGTTAGTGCTATGCTTTACTAGTGATAAATTGGCCCATAGTGAAAATAATTCGTATATACGCCACTGATTAGGTATACTATTATACGTAGGTGTATACAATACATAGGTATGCAAAAACGATAGTGTACTAACATACATATGTTTTAAACTCCTTAATTTGCTTAAAGATTCTTTATAAAAATGAACAAACCACTGTATTTTGTTTTTTGTTTCTAGGAGCTATAAGACTGAGTGGTTACTGCAAAATTACTACTGATGTCTTGGGAACCCACGAGAACTGACACTATAGGTTATATGCGTACAGTGTACACTATGCATTATTTGTTATCATAATACACTGTATAATAATATCTAAAGATCTATCAATGCCTTTATGTGTTGGATAAATGTAGCTCGCTCGATCTGCCCGATGGCAAGAAAACACTCTTCGGCAGTGTCTAGCTGTTTAGCCAACACAGCAGAACCAGCCAGAAGTGCCCACATCGCTTCATTCTTCATGTCTCGGCAAACGGTTCGACATTCCATCCATTTGCTTGAACCTATGTAATTCTTCAGAGCTTCCAGGTAAGGGGACACCTGGACAAATACCTTGACGCCGTCTGTGTTGATCAGACTCACCATGTTGTCTTCGTATAACTCGATATTTAACTTGTTTCCGTAAAAACTGTGTGTTCAACGAAAACCCCCCAAAAAATTGAAACATATTTATAAAAATTTCAATCGTACAACAATAATTTTGATAAAAGTTAAATTATAAATTTTCATTAAGGAATATTTAAATATGGAAAGTACAAAAAGTGCAGAGGAGAAACGAGCTGTGACTGCTGAGACGCATCCTAGTGTACGGAAATACAAGGGCATCAGCAAGAATTTATCGAGGGGGAAGCAAAATATTTCAATTTTTCAATTTTTTTTTTCATTATCCGATAAAGTATTGTTTTTGACATGTTTTTTTATGTTGGTAGGAAATACGAAATTCATTTATGAATTATATGAAGATAGTTAGTTAAAAAAGTGTCCATAAAGAATCCATATTAAAAAAAAACCATAGCACGGTACTTGAAATTTTTCCTCTAGAAGGAAAATCTATAAATCATATAAATATGTTTTTTTAATAAGTTACCATGACCTGCGGACGCTCTTGCCTCTCTCTGCACTGTGGCCTGCAGGGTGATTAATTCAACAGTCCATGCTCATTATTTTGAATATTTTTTACTATTTTTCTCGTTATAATTTTTAAGTTTTTTTTGTTGAATGACAACATACATTTGAATTTCATATCCCAAATCAGAATATTGTTCTGAGAATTTCATACCAATAGTGTTAAATGTTAATAATAGTTCTTATAATTATAACTTTGGATAAGTGCAATGAAGTATAGGAACCCCGAAAAATGTTTGTTCACTAGATACTCTACTAATAATAACTTACAACTAAACATTAAAATTTGATTTTTATGTACCAAAATTATAAATATTGAAAATATGAAAATAAAAATGTATGTTTCATAAAAAAAAAATTAAAAACTCAAAATTAAGTAAAATATAATTTCAAAACTTTAATATTCTTCTTCTACACAATGAGTATATGTTAACTTAAAAGAATCTCAGTTTTTATAACTATTATATATAGACATATGGTATCATAGAGAACGATAACGGATAAAGACGATATAGGTAATTTACCTCAAATCACTTTTTTCTAGCGACTTCCGCACAAGGATTTGGTCGTTCAGTAAAAGTAAAGGGTCATACCACACTATTAGATTTGTATATTGCAACGCAGCCAGTGATTCTGTTTGACTGTTCCAGCACATGCTATGAAACATGGAACCTATATGTAAATGTAGATCACAAAAATATTATATAATTCAGTAATTTCTATTTAGAATATATACTTATATACGTGTACAATGTACATATTATATCAGTAATTTACGTATACCAAGTTTATATGTCTTAGCACCATCTTTATGCCCTATATGGACAATAAATATGTTCATGCTTAAATCAATCAACGCCAAATAACGTTTATCTTGGATTTTGGTGGTCATCAACTGTACATCAGTAACTCCAAATCCGTGTTTAATTGTGGGCAATGCACTCAACGGTGATATTTCAAATACGTGTATCACTAAACAGAAAAACGAATTAATTTTATTGAGACGTATGAAATGTGTACTGTCTCTGTCACTCTTAGAATGTAATATTAGTTGTCACTTTTGTCATTCAGTTGATCTCTTACGGCCAATATATGATCAGACATGGATACGTGATTCTTTTGAATTATGTCACATTGCATATTCGGCCATTTAGGAGACGAAACCAATTTACAGTCAAATGTGTAAATGTCGACTCGACTTATCGATAATATAGCAAAATACCTACATACATGATAAAAAAAAAGTAAATTTACCTGCTATTTTGGCGTAAACAGAGGGAGGGCCACGGAGGGGGATAACGTAACGAAGCCCCCCATCACCGTATTATTATTACCGGAATGAATTAATTTTTGCAAAAACATTGTATTTGCATACCAATTTTCCTAAATTTATCAGTGATTTTTTGGTAAAAGTATAAAATATTTGTAAGAAAGACCTTATATTCATATTTTTCAAGCCTTAGCTAAGCCTATACAAATTTAATATTTTATACATTTTAAACTACAAATTAATTATGGATTTGGCAAAATTTGAACTTTAATTGCTTATAAAAAATAATCGTGCTTATTTATCGTTAGTGTTTTTAAATATCTATAATAAAAACATACGAGGAACCTTGCATTTCATTTTAAACATTTTTGACCTGACGAATAATTTTTTATTAGTGTTTTAAGAAAAAAACTAATCAAATACAATCCAAGTGAAGACTGTCTAGACTCTAGTTACCAAACAATTTTAACAAAATTTCATTTATTTATTTTATTTTTCCCGATTATCTTAAAAAGCACAGATAATTTTCCATTTCGATTTTTCAAAAGTATCAACTGGATCCAAATCACTACTAAAAACCTCCATCGAATCAGATCAAATCGATCAGATAACTTTTTCTACTAGAAAAGTTTTACAAACATTGTCTTATGCCTGACCTAAACGTTTGAAAATATTAGACTGGATAAAATAAAAATAAAATTGTAATTAATTTTCAAGCCCCCTCCCTTCATTGAAAAATCATGCGTACGGCACGCTGCTTATATAACAGTCAACGGAGTATAATGCCTATAGACGAGTCTTAAAGTACCCTTAAAGTACCTATACTTAAAAATTCTTAAAGACAGAATTTTAATATTGAATAAATTGGTACATAATATGTCCAATATGCAGAGATAAACTATAGAAAACTTTATACATTATAAACTATATAGATATGCTTGGTGAATCAGCCAGTACCTACCATTATAGAAAAAACCTTGTGATTTATTCTCGTTGAACTATAACTATAATAGTTAATAATATAGTTAATATTATAGTTGTTATATAGGCAGGTTTATTATAATGATATTGGTTGTAATTTGTATTTACTTTTCAGTCAAAATTATCATAAACACGTTCGTGTCTTTTAAATTGATAATTTGCGGAGTGTTTAGATTGGGCATTTGATAAACAAAACATTGAGTGCAAGTAGTCACTATTAAATGATTGTACTCCATAGCTACGTGGACGATACGTTCGGGGAAATCGAGGTTTTCTTTGGTTTCGTTTAATACATCCTTCACGGTCATTGTTTTCCGTGACGTGATCAAACAATGAAAATTCCGTCTCGAAATACTTCTGCAACATAATTATTATATACTATATACAGGTACGCTATAATTTACTGAGAACATAAAATTTCTAATCTTTATAATATTCCAACCTTTCAACCAAAGTAGAAATCATTAGTCTTCCATTAGCACACACAGCAGCTACTTGAGTACTATCCGGTGACCAACAAAGCGAACAAATGCTTCCACAATCAACGTAATCTGTCGACAGGACTATCTGTAGAATAATTTAAATAATCATAGTAATTAAAATTATTGTAATTTATTATAAAACAAATACATTTTAGATTCTGAGCGGAGCGATGAATGTATTGGTTTTACAATGATGTATGTTTTTATATTTTTATATTTTTGTGTCTGTCATCACGTTTTAGGACAGTAAAAGTCAGTAATAGAAGGCTCCTAATATGTTGTTTCAAAGGCAGATGAAAAATATTAAAAATCCTTAGTCACAATTTTTTTTTATAAGCATTTAAAGTTCAAAAATTGACAAAATATGGAAAAATCACGAAAATTAGCAAATTATTTTGAGTTAAGAATTCGTAAAAATTTTTCTTTTTAAATCTAAGATTTGAAAATGTAATACAAGATTCCTTATAAGATTATCTACCTTTATCAATAAAAAAATCTCTACCGCACAGTCAAATTAAATTTTTATGAGCGTTTGAAATTCAAATTTTTACAACATTGGATTTTCACTCGATTTCTCATGTAGCGATTTCCTTATTTTGTTGTAATTCAAAAACGAATAACTGTAGATACATGAAAATTTCACTGAATGTTTATATTAGCATTTCCTATACACCATACAATTTTGAAAATATTTTGACTCTTTTTGAGCTGTTTACGGACATTTTCAGTTTTCAATTTTTTTAGTTTTTTTTTTTATAATTGTCAATAAAATTTGGTGGGCCAAAAAGTCTGAAAATTTAATACAAGCTTTCTTATATATTGTTACAATATCAGTTGAAAAATTTTAAAAATACATAGGCACGATTTTTTTTTATAAGCATTTAAAGTTGGAATTTTGACAAAATTTATCAAAATCTCGAAAATTATCAATCGTTGGAATTAAAAAATTATAAAATGTTCAGTTTTTATAACTAAGAGTTGAAAATTTAAAACAAATATTCTCTTAAATAATTCATACTGTAACCAAAAAATCTAAAAAATTTATAAACACACTTATTTTTTACAGACATTTTAATTTCAAATTTAGACAAAATTTCATATTTAAACCAAGAATTACGATTTTAGTTATTTTGTTGTGATTGTATAATATTATTCGTGGGTACTTGAAATTTCTAAAGTAATCTACTATATATCTATGATAGTATCAGGGTTTGTTGTTGGTGTATAACGCGTTATAAGTACCTAATGGATATTGTGATATGATTAATTTGGAATTCATTATAGGTCAATTTTTTTTAATACCATAGATATGTATATAATATGTCTTATACCTAGAAGGACATACCGTCTCCGCTCAGAATCGTTTTTCTTATGATATTACCTATATCATTGAATTCAAATTTAATACCATCCATTATACAATGACCCACTTGTAACCTACTGTACAGCAGAGCGACACCCACTTGCCCACCTTTTTTATGAATATTTTTATCACACAACTACCTATATTTTACATTTATTTAAACTTTTAACAACGTAATATTTTTCATTATACAAATGTTCAGTTAAAAAAATTGAACGTGCTGAATCGATCACTCAAAACATAATAAATAATCAGTGCCGTAACTAGGCTACTTGAGGCCTGTGTGCAAAACCAAAATATTGAGGCCCCTATTATCTTTTTCAATACACACCTCAAAAACTTTTTTTGCAATAATTTTTAAAGTCAGCAGACAAAAATTCGGGCTTAAACAAAAAAAAAATTTTAATTAAAAATAATCTATAGTTTTAAAAAAATGTCTCAATGCTATAACTAACTCAAAAAAGGAAAAATTTTCCAAAATGTAATTTATTGAAAATATTCATATAAATATTTGGTGAAAACTTAAATTTTCTTCGGTTTTTAGTTTTCAAGTTACACCAAAAAATAAAATTTTTGGTTTTAGGCAAATAGACAATTTTAGATTCTGAGTGAAACGATGAATGTATTGATTTTACAATGATGTGTGTTTTTTTTTTAATTTTTTTTTTGTGTCTGTCATCACGTTTTAGGACAGTAAAAGTGCTTGGATTTTCTTCAACAGTAGCTTTTCTGATAGGAAAGTGAATCTAGTTGGTACTTTGGGGGATCAAAAGTAAAAATTTCGCAGTAGTTTTCACAAGCGCCAGGAAAAACAACATACAAATTAAGGAAAAACTGGAATTTTTACGCAAAATCGGTTTTCCAAAAAATCGATTTTGGTTTTTGGTGTAACTCTAAAAGAAATGAACATATATACATAATGTATATAACGTATATACATGACATTTTCACTGGTTATTTATATTTGCATTTTATATACACGATAACATTTTCAAAATATTTTGATTTATTTTGAACTGTTTAGGGACGTCTTCATTTTCCATTTTTTTTAGTTTTTTTCTAAAAATATCAATACAATTGTATTTGTTGTTTGCGAAAGCTTGAAAATTTAATAGAAAGCTCCTAGTATATTGTTTCAAAGGCAGATGAAAAATACTAAAAATCCTTAGTCACAATTTTTTTTTATAAGCATTTAAAGTTCAAAAATTGACAAAATATGGACAAATCATGAAAATTAGCAAATTATTTTGAGTTAAGAATTCGTAAAAATTTTTCTTTTTAAATCTAAGATTTGAAAATGTAATACAAGATGCCTTATAAGATTATCTACCTTTATCAAAAAAAAAATGTCTATAAGAAAGTCAAATTAAATTTTTATGAGTGTTTGAAATTCAAATTTTTACAAGATTGGATATTCACTCGATTTCTCATGTAGCGACCACAATATATAGTTGGGGAATGGTGATGAAGCAGATGATAGACTATATGAGATTTGATCATGGAAAGGGATGAGGGTTGTTTAAACATCCGAAGTGTGTCGTTAAAATATAATAAAGACAATTGATTTGATAGTATAATTTTGTCAACTCAATAAATTATTCTGTATTAAATTGACAAAAATTGTTTGTAGTGGTGAGAGTGCCTACTTTAAAATGTATAGTAATATTTGATTTAAATAATAAAATAATATTATTAATTTGACCAATCAGTTGTTGTCACTACAAAATTGTCATTAATTATAAATAGTATGTTTTTGTTGTATTGACAATTGTTTTGTTGATTTGATAATTATTTTGTTATTAAAATTTTACAATATCAATTATTATCAATTTGACAAAAAAAATTGTTGGACCTATATCTACAAGATTATTGTCAAACACACATATAATTTTATCATCATAAACATGGTTTTTTTCGGTGTATACACCATACAATTTTGAAAATATTTTGACTCTTTTTGAGCTATTTACGGACATTTACCGCTTTCAATTTTTTTTAGTTTTTTTTCTATAAATATCAAGAAAGTTTTATCTGTTGGGCCAAAAAGTGTAAAAATTTAATACAAGGCTCCTGATATATTGTTACAATATCAGTTGAAAAATATTAAAAATACATAATCATAGTTTTTTTTTATAAGCATTTAAAGATCGAATTTTAACAACATTTATCAAAATCTCGATTTTGAAAATGTTATCAAGTATAGGAATTTGGTACATGAGAAATCGAGTATATATACATACTTACACAAATACATACATACATATAAAACACATTTAATTACAGTGATGAAAAAGTGGCCTGCTTAAAAGTTGGCACCCCTATTGTAAAACTGAAATTGTTCCACTTTCTATACTACTCCACTTATTCTGACACTCCAACCTTAAACACTAGCACATTTGCACAAAAATACAAACAAATACAACAAATGGCAAAAACATTGGATAAAAAAAAACATCAAACGTAATACAATAAAAAACTACATTCAAATATGTCAAAACACAGGTCCGAAAAGGAAAGACGAAACTATTATAAATCACCATCGAATAAGGAATATACAATAAACATCCACAACACATAACCACCTGGCACCTCTTGACCATAAACGATTCGACCGAATATGTAAAACCTACGGAGTGGATAATATACCATTAAGCATATTTTTTTAACAAAATGCCAAATATATGAAGACATGAGAAACAATAGAACCACATACCAAAAGAGATAGGAGAAGCATATTACAACATTATAAAACATATCAAACATAAATATTATCAACTTCCTAAAATAATTGAAACTAACTATATATTATACAAATAATTTAAGCTTAACATATTATATTGTAAATAAAATTTATAATATAATTTTAACTAATGGCTTTGGATCCCCGTGTTTTATTATTTGGATCAATAAAAAAAATTAAAATTAATTCTATAGTAAACAAAAAACAATTTATAACTGATTAAATGCACTTATATAATAATAATAGAGTTACCTATTGAAGTAAAAAGTTATAATAATAAATGTTTCGTCAAAAAACATAGGTATAAACTAAGATTCAATTCAAATGTTCAAAGGTATTTAGGTATACAATTAAAAACGAAAAATACAAATAATATCTGCATATTTAAAGCATATACTATGGAAAAATAAATCAAAAAGTTGTTCTAACATCTCAATCTCATATAAATATATAATACATTTTGTTGGTAGTTTAAAGTAACTGTATAGACCATTACTGAAAAATTCTAAAAATAAACTGCTTAAAGTACAGTAATTATCGAAGTTACAATATCGAATGCTTAAATGTAACAATCGCTTTGCTCATAATCTAAAATGCATTAAATATTTTAAGAAAACTTACTTAATTTGTCCCTCGATTTCACTTTATTTAACGTAATAAAACCCATGACTAATTTAAAATCCGACGAATTTGAAACTACTAAAGTATAATTATTAAGTTATCTTAATTATTCAACATTACTTAGCATTCATATTATTATACGCGTTTTCTATAAACTGTAGAGGTGAACTGTAGGGTGACGAATTTTAATTGGTTTGAAAATAAGAATAGACACAGAAGAGTTTTTACTTAAACGAGTTGAACGCAAGCAAAGCATTTGTCTTGGGTATTAAACTTCTTATAAGCTTAATGTGTCAGCGTACATTATGCACTGTGTAAAGATGATTAATGCGTTTACTGTCTTGTTTAGTGCGACTACAATAAATGTATGTATATATCATGTATATACTATATAAAATATATATTATATATATATATGAATTTGGGGAAATTACTTATATAGCGAACGAAAAAAAGAAACAATTTTATTCGCCATCATTATTTGAACATATTTTTTTTCAGATTTTTAGAAACAGCTAATCAAAGTTCTAATATTTACTGAATAATAATAAAATGTATAGACTACATAATATTGAATAACAAACTGACTGAGATTTATACATTTGAATATAGTTATAAAGTATAGAATACACAGATACACTAATGTCTAATACTAACAAGTTACAGTTTCCTTTCAACAATATTATAGGTAGTTTGTAAGTACTTCCCATATTTAATGAGCAATAATAAGATACTTCCATTTATAAAAGTTAGTTTTGTTTTTAAAACTAAAATATGTATTTAAAATAAATTATGAATATTTTCATAATGAAACCTCATACTATACGTATATCGACATACGCAACGAATAAGGCAATAACTCAAATTTTCAATTTTTTTTTTTGTAATTTTCTATAGGGTATCACTGTTTTTCTGGAAGTCCAACGAAGACGGCAGTAACTCTATTTTATTGCATACGTTCAATCTATATTTTCATATTGAATCCGCCCCTGTGTATCTAGTACCCATACGGCCATACATAGATTATAGATATTCATTATATTGATTTATTCCTATTAAATAATTACTTATACTACTTATATTCGCTATTATATATTTAGAAAAATAATACTCACTCCGTATTGATTACAAAGTAGAATTTTGTTGTAACAACTAACAACTAGCAAATTCCCATCAGACTTCCAACAATGAGATGTTACTGGATGTGTGAGTTTTTCACTCACAAATACAGAATTTCCGTATGAATCCCAAATCTATAAAATAATACTTATTATTTTAATAGATCATAATACATAATTATTATTATAGGCTGCAAATAAGGTCAGTAATATGTTTCCATGTTGGAATAAGCAAATAAAAAAATACATTTTTATATAAAATATAAATAGGTACAATAAAAAAATTAAAATAGGTTTTATACACACAATCACACAATAAAATAAGCAATTTTAATTCCGGTACAGCAATAGTCAAGTACCTAAATATAAGTTTAAACTTTAATATAAATTATTAAAACGACATTATTTAACGACATTCACGTTGAACTTTTTGACATTCGAGTAACGAAAGAAACGCTATAAACTATAGAATTGAATTATGTTGTTGTGTATACCTATTATTACACGACTAAAACATAAAACTATTTATTTTATGAATTATATATTAAATATATACTACTTATATATATATACCTTATAGTAACAATCTTCGCCTCCCGATACAATCAAATCGTTGGCTCTACACCACGAAACTTTGAGTATAAGATCACTATGGCCTCTAATCTAAATACATAATTAGGTAGGTATATAATATCATTGACTATTGAGTAGGTATATATAACATTTAACATATAAAATGAACTCCTAAATGGGTGTTGTAACTTACAAGCACTATCACATACTCACATAGGCCGACTTAAAGGTGTATGAGGTGTACTACCGACCTTTTTATTTTTAGCTTACCACTGATTAATTTTAACTTGTGTCTTGTAGACATTATTATTTACCCTTCCAAAACCTAAGACTCAGATTCAAAAACAAAAATCTATAGACTACAATATAATAAGTCCATCAGTACAGACATTGTTTTGTTTAAAAATGGTATGAGACTAAAGTAGCCAGTAGGAATCAACTATAAATCTAATCTCACCTCAGACCATCAATAATCATTGACACAACTAGTAAAGTGCACAAGGGACATGTGCATACCCAAGTTTAAAATGTGCTTCCCCAAAAATAAAAAGCTTTCTCTATTATATTTTGATTATTTTAAAGAAAAAATTCTCAATAAATACAAAAATGTTGTAGGTACAATATACTATTTAATAGGTACCTATTAGGTATCTAATACCTATATACGGTATATTGAGGAATATCATAGATACTTCGCTATTATGTTCCCAGCTTTAAGATAATTTTATGAAATAATCTTTAGTTTATTTAATGTTTTATATAACAGGTCACAGATACGTAGTAAGTAAAAATAATCATAATAATATTATATTATAGACTGGCGAAGTACCTAACACAGGGTAACGAATTTTTTCTTTATCAAGTAAACAGTTAGATTGTGTTGTTCAACATTTTATTACGGTTTTTTTGTATGAAAATTAAATACTACAATGATTGAATGATTATGTTACTACTAATATTATCTATTACCTACCTGTATATTCTATAATAATTAATAATATTAAACAAATAATAAGACCTTTAGTACCTATGGTATTTTAAGAAACACAAAATGCATAAAAATAATTTGACAACCTAGCCATCTAGGTCTTTCAGTTTAAAACTGCTTTACTCCTAGTTCAAATCAGCCTAAAGTAAAAAGTCCTCAACTGAATAAAAAATAATTGTAATGGGATTATTGGTTTGGACAATCGAGAGAGGAGAGGTGGACCATGGCGTCCTAAAGTCCGAACAAGCAGTAATTTATGTTTTAAATATACCTATATAATTTACTAAATATGTTAAAATAGTTGTGAATGTTTCATTTTCTTAATTTGTAACTGTTTCACCCTTATTAAAATATAGCTAGTACATTTGAAATTATTTTTTATATATTATATGGAATTTTAAAGGTCTAGGAATTATTTACAATCTGTACACCCCCAAAAATATTGGTCTAGTTGCACCTAAGCCAATCCAAAGTTCACCAATAAATGTATAGACACTTATAAACATACTCTAATTGTTTTTATGTTCGCTTTTAATGATTTAATACAAAGCGTATCGTGTTGAGTATACACAATTTTAGATGAGTCGGAATTCCAGTCAGCCGATAATATGGGCTCAGCATTTACGATCAATTTTGTTCTCAACATTCCGATACGAGACCATATTTTTATAGATCCGTCCTCGCCAGCTGTAAATTTTAACAATAAATTATACAATTATAAGTAGGTATAATTAGTTCTTTGATATACCTAGATAATGGCTATAATATTAAAATCAAATCTAATAGACTACCAAACTATTGGGGAAATAAGGGTTTGTTGGTTAGGTTCATTAATATTAATATACTTATGTTAGCATATATAATATATACAGGTATATACGTATAGTGTATACCTATAAAGCATTTGAATCATATTTTTAAAATCGAGTAGGTACCTACCTAAAGGCTGCAATATGAGTAATATGACGTTTTATGTATCTAATATTTTTAGAAAAAAAAATAATAATTTAAATATTCTAAAAAAAAGAAACCATATTGGACACCAGTCCGTTATTAAAATGAGGATACAAGTTTAAACAATTAAAAATGTGTTCATTTTCAAGAGGTCCCTTCTCTGCATAAAATTTGACTCGGTCTGATTTAAAACGTATTAAAACTGTAACTAACATGTATTATATATTTATATGAAATAAAAACAGGTACATAAAATATTTTAGTACATTTACTGGTTAATGACTTAATGTTAATGTTTGTAATTTTTTAGTGATGATTGATAGGGGTAACTATCTTGCAGGTGGCAGGTGCGGGTTACTCATCTAATTCATAAAGGTAGACTATGGTGACTACTTTAATTCATGATAAAGCCATATTATAGGTAGTAAATATTTACTTTTAAGTATTATACTAGCCTGTTAATAAAGTGGAACCATCAGGACTCCATTTCCCGACCGTTGCGTTACCTTCATGAGCTTCTACTGTTTTATCGATTTTAGTGATTTTGCTCATTAAATGTAACTTGCCTATTACAAAAAAATATATCACATAAATTATTGAAATCCTATAAATAACTTTCCGTTTTATTATAAGCATACCATTTGATGTAGTTATAAGGATTTGTTCAATCCCTGCCGTCTTGTTTGTGAGTCTCTGAGTACTAGATAACATATGCAAATCTATAGGATACGATGATTCGTCAGAAATATCGCACAACTTTATATTTTCTTTTGTAGCTTGGCTCCATTTTGATAATGTTGAGTCGCTTCTAAGTTGTATAATCGAAAGTATGTAAATTATAAAAGTAAAGAAACATTATATAGGCACCCAATGAATATACCCTATTAGATGATATACAATCGTACAATACCTATTACCTATACAGGGAGTTTCTGAAATTAATGAGGCAACTGTAGTATACGCGTACTCACTGTGATGGCCCAATGAAGATATTTTTGAAATTTTTTTCTTTCTTTAAAATCGGGGTTTATACTTTATTCAAATTATTTTTAAAACATTATCTTAAATGTGAAAATAAATACTCTAGCTGTATTTTTGCAAAATGATCATAAGAATCGAGGCGTCACATCGTTTTTGCGATTGTCGCACGATTTTTAAGCTCGAACAGCCTACTAAAAAAAAGGGGTGCTTGACACATCGATTTGTATGAGTATTGAGAACACCTGAACACTTAAAAATAAACATTGGTGATAGTTCTTTGTTGTAATTTAACATACCTACATGATTAATTAACTAATTAACAGATTGTTTTACATTGTCATAATCATAATTAAATACACTTTGTTTTGAAAATCAATTATTATCTACAAAAGTTATTATACAACGCTGTACCTTATGAACTCTCAGTTTTTTCCAACAAATTTTGTGTTTGATGTGATGTGTTAAGGGTAAAGTACAAAATATGGTTAGTGTTCACATTATCCGGGTAATGATGTATAAATTGATTGGATAATATATATTATTAAAGGTTCACATTATCCGGGTAATATGTACATTAACCGTTTTTGGACCTTACCCGTAACTATAGTGACCCCATCCATTTTAGAGTTGACCGTTGGTCGGAAATCTAGGAGAAATATTTAAAAATAAAACCTACTGACTCTACGTATTTGTGTACACTGTACAGTGTACAATACGGCCTACAGTAATAAACCAAATTTAATAAAGTTAGTTGATGTTTCCATTGACTATTAAATATTAAAATAACTTAGTGAAACAATATATTATGATAATTTATCAATATTTTACTCATCAATAAATAAGTAGGTAATTATTTATTTAATCAGAAGTTTTATTATTACCAATATTGTAAGAAACCGGTACAGACAATTTGGGAGTGTTAAGCAAACCCTAGCCCTCTCACCCCCCTCCACCACAACTAGGATTCTTGAGGCCCCGGAAAATTTATGGGGCCCTGAGGGGAAAGCCTTAAGGAATATAGTTACGTGATATTTTTTAATTGGCCCATAAATCATTAGTTATATAGTTAAATGTAATAATGGTAGTTTTTTTATAATTTTTGAGTTATATTAGAGTAAAATCACCTATATTACAAAAATTATGGAGGATAATATTTTTGAGGGTTTGACATAAAGGTTATTTTTGAGGGTGATATATTTTATTATTATTTAACTTTTAATTCAACTTTCAAAATAATAAAAAAATGGATACATTTAAATTATGTTTAAATTGTTTTAACACAATATTTAGACAAATCATTATGTTACAGGTAAGTAACCTCAAAAAAATAATGCTCTATTATTTTTATAATAGCTGATTTTACTTTAAAATTACTCAACAACATAAAAAAAACGATTCTGCTTTAATGCATTTTGTCTATATTGCACATGGAAAAAAGAGGTAAAATAAACAGTGCACTGACATCCTCTAAAGTTGTGAGTCGTAAAAACGATGGACTAATAAGCGTGTACACGGGAGAGGCAGTTGTAAATTTCCATATAACTTTTAACTTAGGTAACTGAGTTAGAAAAAAATTAGGATAACTATTAACTTTAAACTTTTTAAAATGTTTTCTATCAACTTAACTTAACTCAATTAAAAATTATCATTAACTTTTCCAGGCTTGCTGTAAAATGTATTGAACAAATAAGAACAATAAATGTGAAGAACGGATTAAAATTGTTCACTTGTGATGGACGGAATATTTTTCTTAGACCTTAGTGTCTTCTTTCCTTCCTTGTCAAGAGGACCTTCGCGCGCTTACGGTCAGTATATCGTTAAACATTGGGAAGCGCAAATATATGCAAGCCGGGGGGCCCAGTTTTAATAAAATATAGTAACTAACAACATAGGAAAGTTATAAAAATTAATATAATCATCAATAACATTTATATAATTTTACTTGAACATGATGAGAACATAATGCAATGACCTAGAGGGTGACAGAGCCCCGGAACCAACACCAGGTTGCAACTTTACAGGGGCATTATCCCGGCTACCCTTGCAATTTTTGGGGCATTGAGTCCATTAGTTATGACTAAATGGCTGTGGGCTGTGGAAATACAAACTTTTATTTTTCAAAAAATAATCCCTCTTTTTTACTGGAAGTTATTTAGTGGATGATTTTCTTGAAAATGTTGATATATCTAAATCAAAATTCTAATGAGTACCTACCTGGTTTCTGAATAAATTATTAAAATGTTTATGCTAAGGATAATAATCCTTCAAAATGGTTTTACAAAATTATAAACTATAATATGTAATATTAGATGTAGTATTTATTATACCTACTTGGACCACTTTTACAAATTATTTTTACTGATAGATCAATAATATCGTCATATTTACTTAATCCATTACCAACTAAAATAGAAAAAATTATAGTTAATACACACTACAAAAAATTATATAACTCAAGAACTACTCGTTATATAATTTTGATTTAGATACATCAAAATTCTCAAAAAAGATATCTGCTGAGTAATTAAAATTGAAAAAAAGAGGATTCCTATTTGAAAAACAGAAATTTGTATTGTTACATAATCATTAAGTGGTACAAAAAATACCAAATATTCAAAAATATGGTCTTCACTCTTCAAATATATTTAAAAATTCCAACTCAACATTTGATATATGCATAATAATTAACCTATTGTGAGTATTCCTAAAAAATCACTTTGTATCCCTTGGTTTGCTATTTTAATTCTTATGTAAGCATGTAAACTAAAATTAAAATATCCTAAAGAACCAACGTAGTTGGGTAGCAAGGTAATTTTCTTAGTTTGATAATAGGTGAATTCACTCTAATATTAAAAGTAGGTAACAACACAGGTTTGGTTCTGCTTGACATACATTTGAAATGTTGAGCATGGGTCAAGAAAGAGAAAACAAATGAGAATAATATGACCCGACCTTGTAATATTTTACCACAGAAACCTTTATACTATTATGTGTTTGTCAGCTACTCCGTTTTCTTAATATACATTGAATGTAAATTATGTAATTCCTAAATAATATAGGTAAATAAAAATGTATATTTGTATGTTGATCATAATATTATATTTGTGGATGTAGGCTACAGCCCGTTTTTTTAAAATCAATTTTATGAGGAATTTATGTACCGCCAATAAAATTTGGTTATTTATGCCTATGCCCTATGGTAATACTTATAAGTAGGTGGGTAATACGCCTATACGACTATACTAACTTTATTTTTTCAGTAAAATAATGTTGTTATTATTGGTCTAACATTCTACAGACTACAATATTCAAGGGGAATTACTACGAGTTTATATGAAATGGACGAATGTACAATGTTTAAGTACATAGTGTTCAAGTGCATAATTATAATATATTATATTGACATTTTTTAATATATGTAGGTAACTTTAATCTATCTCAAACCTTCCGATTATAATTTCATCGTTTCCAGTCCAACCAATACAAACAACAGATTGATCCACAGAATCTTTTAATATTGTTGATTTGAAACGCATTTTTATGATAACTGATAAGTAAATATTTATTTGTTCAAAATATAATACCTTATACTATATTAATTAATGTATACAAAATATTATGTTTACAACAAAAACCATAAACAGAAATTATATGACACCAGTAACACCTTTGTTCAAAACTATTCCGAAATTACATATTATGATGGCTATCACACCAACAAATATAAAAAAAATAATTTCTTGAATACGGTTGCACACGGGGTAATAGGTATTGATGATTAATAATTTGTTTGTACACACATTACCATAGCAACAACTTTTAGCCATAGCTCATGGGTACAACTACTGTGCAAACTGCCAAGGGGCAAGGGCACACTATTTAAAATTTGTATCCAAAATTTTAATGTAGTCCCAATATCAACTCAAATATGTAAAACACAGCTATTTATAAAACAAATCTAACTATTTATTTTATTGTATAAAACCTAACAATCTCAAAAATGGAACTGGAAACAATTATCCGAATCATCTAATTGAAAATATTCAAACAGTGATGTTGCAATAATATTCAGACATATTGAATAATACCAAGGAAAAAAGAAATGGATACTGAAAATTAGTTAGTTAATTTCAAACTTATATCCACTTATTTAAGTTTTTAGTTAATATTATAATCATACTTAATTATATATATCAAAACCAGATTGTCAAAAAACTTATGGATTTATTTTTATATAAATTAAGCTTTTCCAGTTATCATAGACACATATTATGTATATTGGATACAGGAGTGTTATATAATATTTTTTGTTTTAAACGAAACATTTTAAGAAGGCCTCTATTTTGAGGATCACAATGCAAATTTTGGAAAAAGTATCCTGTTATGCCAAAATTCCATACAACTGAATTTGAATATGCAAATGTTACCTGGCACAGCAATTACTGTCAAAAGACACTAATTGCATATGTTTATTTAACTAAGTGAACAATTTATCTCGGTGGTATTAGGTACCTACCAACTATATAAAAATTATTTTTATGATTTTTTAAATTATAGGTCATTTAGTTGTTTCATGCCATTTAATTTAAATTCACAATAAATAACATACATGTGATACTTTTTGATAAATTAGCCATATATTGAAATTATTATAACTTAAATTATATTACATAGTTCTTAAATTGCAGATTTTTCATCTTCATTCTTTTCTTCTTTATTTTTATTTGGATCATCTGGTTTCATTGCTGGGAAAAATAATACTTCCTAAAAATTATAAAAATGTAGGATTAATAATCAAAAAATTATAAATATTTTAATATTGTATTAATGATTTTATATAGCCAATGGTTGATGGCCCGGTGACTACGGCCATTAGTTGTTGAAGGGATTATGAACTGTGGTAGGTAAGGTTGGTACAGTAAGGTGTTGTTACCATTGTTATGGTGGGTAAGCAAACATGTGTATGTGTGACAAGGTTTTTACTGCTACGGATAGTTCATAAAATTGTATAATTTCTAATTGGCTATAAATAAATATGAAGTTATTAATTTACAAAAAGTTACTTTCTTATACTTCATATTCTTAGATAATATTTAAAAAATATATGATAAAAATAAAATAGATAATAAAACCAAAATGAAAAAAGTAGATCAATTAAAAAATAAGCTTTATACGGAAAAGTACATTGTCAGATTGTAAATAAAAATAATATACAAGTCAAGTTGCTTAATGGCGTCAAAATGGTCAATAATATCATGATTCAATCTCATTTTATTTTCTCTAAATATTTTTACAAATACATTTTTTATCATATATATATTTCGCTTAAATATATTTTTTTTTAAATGTATACTGAGTAATACTACCCACATAATGAAAATAAATTATTTATGAAAAAGAAAAAAATTGGGCAGTTGTTTAACTTTTAGACAAAACTAATCGCAGCGATTAATCGTTTTAAATAATTTCTTAACTTAAACATGCCACTTACTTTAATATTATTAGAATCTGTTAAGAACATGGTTAAACGATCAATACCAAGTCCCCAACCAGCTGTAGGAGGTAAGCCATATTCTAATGATGTACAGAAGTTTTCATCTATCAATTGGGCTTCATCGTCACCAGCTGCTTTATCCTAAATACAAAATAAATAAATAAAATAATATTTACAATTTATAAATGATAAAATTAAAAATAGTAACTAATATGTTAAATAAATGATTATAATAATATTCTTTAAGGTAATAAGTACTTTATAACCCTTGTAGTTAAAGTTTTTGATATTAACAACAAAATATATGATTTTTAGGAAAATTAAAAAAACCATAATTTTTATTTAGTGTTGATCACCAGAGATCACATCACTAACCTTTGCTTGTTGCTCAAACCGCTCTCTCTGAATCATAGGATCATTCAATTCTGTATAAGCATTGCATACTTCTTTTTTCATAACAAATAATTCAAATCGCTCTGTTAAACCAGGTATGGAACGGTGCCATTTAGCTAAAGGTGACATTACTTGTGGATGGTCACAAATAAATGTTGGGTTTATACATTTTTCTTCAAGAAATTCACCTACAAGCTAGAAAACATTAAACATTAGGTTTATCCAACATTATGTTTTACTATTCATATTGATAAAATGTGTAATAAATTAAAGTGGATACTTTATCTAATAGTCTGGCTGAAGTTCTAGGTGGCGGGCATTCAATTTCATGTTTTAAGCAAAGATTGTCAAGTAACTTATTTGCTTCAACTGTAGCTAGTTCAGTAGGATTAGGAAGCTTAACTGAAAGAATTTCTTCCAAGGCCGGGAACATGTACATCCTTTTAAATGGTGGAGTAAAGTCTATTTCTACTGCTTCAGTGTTGGCATCCACACCATCAGGATGATATTTTATTTTATATGTGCCATAAATACTTTTTACAAGACCTACAATGATATTAAGATATCATTTAGTTTTATACTTAATTATTTTTATTCTATATCAAATGGTACCAGATAAAAGATCTTCTGTAATTTGCATAAGATCATTGTAATCTGCATATGCCATATAAAATTCACATGTAGTGAATTCAGGATTGTGTGTCAAATCTATCGCTTCATTACGAAATTGTCTGCCAATTTCATACACACGGTCAATACCACCAACAACAAGCATCTATTATTTAAAGTAAACATAATTAATAGACATAATATAAATAAAATGTATAAATAAAATTACTTTATGATAAAGTTCTGGAGCCACTCTCATAAACAAATCCATATTCAAATCATTATGATGGGTGATAAATGGTTTTGCAGTTGCCCCACCAGCAATCATATTCATCATAGGAGTTTCAATTTCAAGGAATCCTAAATTGTCTAAGAACCGGCGAACATAGGAAATCACTTTTGCTCTTACAATGAATTTGTTACGCACATGTTCATTGATGATCAAGTCTAAATAGCGTTGTCTATATCTAGTTTCCTTATCTTTTAGACCGTAGTGCATATGAGGTAACATGTGTAAACATGGAGTCAGCAGTTTTATGTTTTTAGGGAAGATTGACAACTCCCCTTTTTTTGTTTTGCCTGGACTACCCGTAACACCAATTATATCACCTCGCCGGATTTTTGATGTGTCTGAGATGAAACTTTCTTCGGTAGTATACTGTTTAGCATTTGCCATCACTTGAATTTTAACACCTTCACCACGTAGATCATAAAAAATCAGTTTAGGACCAGATTCGCGAATAGCATGAACTCGACCTGAAACATAGATAACTAATAAGTTAATAATAATATTTTTTAAAATACTAGGTAGTAGATTACATTGACTTTCTAAAAGCTAATATAGTAGCATAAATGACTAACAAGTTATTCCTCATGACTAAATAGATAGGTATGATCACAACTTTGTAATACACATACCACCCTTTCCATGTCTATTACATAGTTCTCCACTTCTATAATATCCTATTGACATTGCCAACCAAAAAAAAAATGTATACATATAGGTATATTATATGTTATAAAGCTTTATCTGCACAGGACAATTATAGTTAATCAGTTAAGTAAAAACAGTTATTAGAATTTAAGACTGAAGTGTATTACAATTTATAGTTTATAACATTTTAAAGTGAAAATATGTATAGAACCAAATAAATTTAACTATTGAATGGTTTAAAGAATTTAAATTAGATATAGATAATAATATATACCTGTTTCATCCTTATAGGTATGTACCTACTACTTGTTATTTGTACTTAAGAAAAAATGATTATTAATTATTAAAATATGCGTAATTTTGTTAAAGTGATAATGATTTTGAAGTAGGAGAGTATTTTCTAAAAGGCTCTGATTATGGTTGGATATTGGTAGAGGAAATTTCTGAAATTACATCACTAATATAATTTATTTTTGTATGTTTAAAACGTACCCGCGACACTATATTTTTCATCGTGTAAAATTTGAGTCTCAGCCAAAGAACTGAACTTTTCAATGAACTCTTCTAATGATATAGTTACATTGAATTTATGAGGATATGGTTCCTCGCCATCCTTTTTCATTTGAGCAATGGTTTGTAGACGTAAGCTGAAGAACTCCTATAATTTAGTTTTTTATTAATGAAACTCTTTAGGTATAATAATCTCATAGTTATTTTACATTAGGACTAATGTCAGCAGATTTAGTAGCAGCAGACAAATCACTTTCTTTCTTCACTGCTGGCAATTTTTTCTGAGCAGCCGCTTCTTTTTCCAATTTTTCCTTAGCTTTTTGTTCAGCTTTTAATCGTCGTTTGAGCTCACTAAACAAACATAATTTACAGTGTACATAGATTAGATACTAATAGATAATTTAGCTGGACACAGAGTGAACGTGAATATTGTTTTTCAAAATTAAATTAAATAGCACATTATTATTAAATTAAATTAATTTATTGATAATAATTAACACAACAATAGGTACCTAAATTGTATTCAATAATATTAATAAACTGATTTGATTTAATCATGATTAATTGTCATGTCTAGCAATAACATTTCATACAAAATTGAAAATTGAAGATCTGCAAACCTATATAATATAATTTTATTGTTAATATGTGTTTCTAACAAACTAAGGGCCAGTTGTACAATCTACAGTTACACTTCGATTACGCTTAGTTAACTGATAACAGATTTTATAACCGGGTAAATTCGGAAAATTAAGCTTGGTTTAATTTTAATCGGAAATGGTACAACTGGCCCTAAAAGTAAAATAGGTATGCATTTTAGTTTAAAATAAAACCAAATCTATTAACTGGTAAGAACCCATGTATAATGATAAGAATTATTCCAGTAACATTATAATTAAATGTCAATAAATTAGTTAGGTAATTAGAACTACAAAATTATATGGGTTCAGTATTTATTTAATATATCAACATTTTGTATCATTCACTCCGATACCAGTTGCAGAATGAAATGTTACTATACCTCTGAGCCCAACAAGATGTATATATTAATCTTGTTTGGTATATAGATTTTTTGGCCCATTGACTCATAAATACACTCATTTTGTCAAATTATTAATTTTTTATCTTAATTTATTCAATAATGATTTCATCTCTGCCTAATCCTATTCAATTAATACAGTTTTATAAGGGATAATATAATAGATAAGTGATAAATAAGTATTTTAGTCCAATACATGTCTACGTCACACATCTTATTCCATGCTATAGAAACGTTCTTAAACAGAATTAGGTAGTAAATTAGTAAATTTCATACATACTTCTTAGACAATGGAGCATCGGAACCTTCCATTTTTAACTAGGTAATTAAAGAATTCAATATGTTACGAAATATGAATTATGATTAATAAAATGTACAATTCAACTACAAAGTAACTTAATCTTTAATCTTAAAGTTAACTGTGAAGTGAGGTTATGTGTGTTGTGAATATATTTGCGGGGTAAAAAGAGAAATTCAAATTATCGATAGTTTATAGAGTACTATTTATATAGTTAAAAATATTTCAAGTAAAGATATTTGTAGATTCACGAAAGTCGAAATAATTTATACTTGAATGCCTAGATTTAACGTGCTTAACCAAATATTTTTTGATGAATAAATGTTTACGTCAAAACGTTTACACACTAGTACACTACAGTCTACAACATAATACATTTTAATTTACCCGTTTCGGAAATCGAAAGTAGATATAACACACAGAATATATCGATCGATTTTGATAATAAATAATATTGATAACAATGGTGATAACACTTATCATATTACTATGAAGACTTTCATGAAGAAAAATTCGATACGCATCGATACCATAGATATTAAACATTAAAGAATGGATTTATGGGTTTATCATACGGGAATGAACATGAAAACAATTTGAGGATATAGAGGTCTTAACAAAAATAGATTTATATATAATTATTGTATATAATTTATGATAAGACCTCTGCCAGAATGAGATACAATCATAAAAAAACAGTCTTTCTCTCTTCCCCATTCCGGCACACGGCCTCTATTTTATTAATGTAGCCATGGCCTATCCATTCTTTAATATCTATGATCGATACTGAACCATAGATAATATAAGAATAATATTGTTGAGCATCTAATTGGAAATTAAAAAATTAGACGATATCTAGGTAACAGCATAGAACACTATGATTATAGGTACATTATAATATTATATCACCAATTGGCAATTGCGCTCGCAGGATTAAATCCCACCCGTGGCATGTTAAAAATTATTTATACTCTAATATTAGTTACAGGCTATAGCCTATGGGCTTATAGCGATATTGATATTAAAGTACATGCAGTTAAAAATTTCCAGGGAAGGCATTACAGCCTTACAGGGGCTAGAGTCCTACAAAACCAAAGTGTAATTAACACGTGGGGGGCAAAGCCGCCCATGTACCTATATCACAAAACGATTAATTATAGGTACAGTAAGATATAATATTTTTGTACAATGTATTGTTCACAATAACTAATAAGTCTGTTTTTGTATCGTTTTGTAGGCATAGTGTATATATACTTGATCGCAGATGGTAAGGTATTTAGGTATTAATATTATAAAATTAGATTTAAAAAAAAAATGGTCAGCTTAGCTAAAAATTATTTTTTTTTTTTATTTATAAATTTAAATAAAATATGCGGTGTTTCTCATGCCTTAATGGCTTAATAGATCATATTATAATATGTTACCTACAGAAAAAAATAAAAAATCACAATCACAAAACTGTTGTTGTGAAAATGTGAATCAATAAATATGGAACACAATATTTTAAATATTTAGGAATTGAAATCAGTAGGTAGTAATATGTGATGGAAGAACTAAATTAATGTTTTAATAAAAAAATTTAGGAAAATGAATTATATTTTAAAAAATCTTAACAAAATTCTAGAACTACCTAAATCACGTCAAGTTTACTTAGTACTGATAGAATCAATAATGAAATCAATAATATCCTATGGTAATAGTTTAATAGTCTGGGGTGGTGTATTCGATAATGCTATATCTCAGTAAAAAATGTCAAAATAAAATTATTAGAATACTCTTCAATAATGAACGAATGTAGATACTGAACAACAAATTTATAAAAAATAACTAAACTTGCTAAATATTAAAAAAAATATTTAAAAATGACTGCTATATTTAAAAAACCACAGTTTATTACATGTATATAACAATAATACAATTACTTGAAATGGCATAACAATGTAAATGTTATATATACAAGTCATATTTAGTATAGGTAAGTAGCCGGTAGCTATACACCAAATCACGCGTTAGATACTGAGAGGAGCAAAGTTCGATTTTTGATAACATTTATCAAATTTAAAATATAAAAATTATTTTGTAGTAATAGTTAAACATTTATAAAATGTTCAACTTTTATAGCTAAGGATTGGAAATTTAAAACAAGATTCCACGTAAATAAGTTATATCTAGACACGCGGCAGCTTGTCAAACCAAGTTCTAGCTAACAGAACGGGCGAGCAGCACCGTGTGTAATATAAAATATTACATTATTACACGAACCATTTGGAGCCACTTTTGACCCCCTCATAACTTAAAATATATTCCACATAAACATGTCAAATTTGGCTCATATATTCAGACTTACAAGATACATATGTGCTCCAAATTTCACAAACACACCTCAAACCGTTATTTAGATATTAACGTCCCAAAATCGTCATTGTTATCACTGACTGACTGACAGACTGACTGACTGACTGACCTATAGATCAAAATTCTAATCCAGTTCCAGATGACTTAGAAAGTTCAAATTTGGCATACAGATAGGTAGTTAGGTTAATACAAAGGAAAAAATCAGAAAATTTTTAATTTTTTAATTTTTTAATCAATTGATTTTATTATAATTTTCAATTATTTTATCTATTATATTTAATTCTTCAATCAATTAATTAAGTGCCTCTAATTTAATGTAATGTTGACTTAAAAAGCTCCTCAACCTTTCCCGTATCGCCGCTCCAAAAATACGTTCAGTCGAATATGTGCCGATATTGGCGACCCACGGGCAGCAACATACTTTTTTTCTATGTATGTAATTAATGTTAATTTTTAGAAAAATTACAATTAAAATAATTAAATAATTTATCTTACGATTATGAATTACCCACCCACCAGTAGAAATTATAGTAAATAAAATTATGATAATTAAAAATATAGTCAAAAAGAGATAAAATAATTTTATATTCATTTTATATTTTATACTCTGTATACAACAGAAAATATTTTATAATAAATATTATTAATGTTAGTAACTGAATTATAGTATAGGTATATAGTAATAAACTTTATTTATAGAATACTTCATGGCTAGGTTAGGTTAGGTTATAATAATTTACATACAAATAGTAATGATATCCCATGGGATTTGGTGCACTAAAAACATATAGGTATGTAAAATGAGAGCCAAGTTCAATACTATAATATTATGCCTTGGTTGTTGACTTCAACGACAAATAAATCACGATCTAAATGGGTGCCAAGTTAGGATAATATATTGAAGCCTAAGGTCTGACTTGGCTACGAATTATATTATAGCATTAGCAAGTTCTAAAGCTTTGAGTTCTTATTTTGTTCTTCAGAAAATCATGTTCACTCTACCATTACTGTTTTAGTAGGTACTTAATAATAATTCGTATATGAAAACTAGCTAAGTCAGACCTTAGGCTTCAATATATTATCCTAAATTGGCACCCATTTAGATCTCACTTCTTTTGTCGTTGAAGTAAACAACCAAGGCGTATATTATAATATTGAACATGGCTCTCATTTTACATATATGTTTTTGGTGGGTATAAACTATAGATTACTTTATTCACAATAATATCATCAAATATACTTAGTAATCATAGACTGGCTGACCGTCTTCGCTCAGAATCGTTATTCTTATACAATGATATTATATCATTGAATTCAATTTTAAGACCATCTATTACAGACTACAGTGCCCCACTAGTAGTCTTCTGTAGAGCAGAGCGACATCCACTTACCCACCTTTTGGATTCTGAGTGGAACGATGAATGTATTGATTTTACAAATTACAATGATGTGTGTTTTTTTTTGTGTCTGTCATCACCTTTTAGGACAGTAAAAGTGCTTGGATTTTCTTCAACAGTATCTTTTCTGATAGGAAAGTGAATCTAGTTGGTACTTTGGGGGGGGGGGGGGTCAAAAGTAAAAATTTCCCAGTAGTTTTCAAAAGCGCGGTGAAAAACAACATAAAAATTAAGGAAAAACGGGAATTTTTACGCAAAATCGGTTTTCCAAAAAATCGATTTTGGTTTTTGGTGTAACTTTAAAACAAATGAACGTATATACATGAAATTTTCACTGGTTGTTTATATTTGCATTTTCTATACACGATAACATTTTCAAAATATTTTGATTTATTTTGAACTGTTTAGAGACATTTTCATTTTCCATTTGTTTTTAGTTTTTTTTCTAAAAATATCAATAAAATTTTATTTGTTGGTTGCGAAAGCTTGAAAATTTAATAGAAGGCTCCTAGTATATTGTTTCAAAGGCAGATGAAAAATACTAAAAATCCTTAGGCTCAATTTTTTTTATAAACATTTAAAGTTCAAAAATTGACAAAATATGGAAAAATCACGAAAATACGTAAGCAAATTATTTTGAGTTAAGAATTCGTAAAAATTTTTCTTTTTAAATCTAAGATTTCAAAATGTAATACAAAATTCCTTATAAGATTATCTATCATTATCAAAACAAAAATGTCTATAAGAAAGTCAAATTAAAATTTTATGAGCGTTTAAAATTCAAATTTTTACAACATTGGATGTTCACTTGATTTCTCATGTAGCGATTTCCTTATTTTGTTGTTATTCATAAACGAATAACTATAGATACAAGAAAATGTCACTGAATGTTTATATTAGCATTTCCTATATACACCATACAATTTTGAAAATATTTTGACTATTTTTGAGCTGTTTACGGATATTTTCATTTTTCAATTTTTTTAGTTTTTTTTTCTATGAATATCAATAAAGTTTTATCTGTTGAGCCAAAAAGTGTAAAAATTTAATACAAGGCTCCTGATATATTGTTACAATAGCAATTGAAAAATTTTAAAAATACATGGTCACAATTTTTTTTTAAAAGCATTTAAAGATGGAATTTTGACAACATTTATCAAAATCTCGAAAATTATCAATCATTGTAATTAATAAATTATAAAATGTTCAGTTTTTATACCTAAGGATTGAAAATTTAAACAAAGGTTCTCATAAATAGTTCATACTGTAACCAAAAAATCTAAAAAATATATGAACACAGTTATTTTTTACAGACATTTTAAATTCAAATTTGGGCGAAATTACATAATAAAAAACCTAGAATAATTATTTGTAGTTATTTTGTTGTGATTGTATAATATTTTTCGTGGGTACTTGAGACTTCTAAAGTATACTACTATATATCTATGATAGTATCAGGGTTTGTTGTTGGTGTATAACGCGTTATAAGTACCTAATGGATATTGTGATATGATTAATTTTGAATTCATTATAGGTCAATTTTTTTTATACCATAGCTAAGTATATAATATGTCTTATACCTAGAACAGTGTTTCCCAACCTTTTTACCACCACGGACCACTTTGACAATATTTTATAGGTCGCGGACCACCTCAATTTTACTCAATCTAGGAAGACCTTTTTTTTTTTTTTGCTCATTGACAAGAATAAACAAAAATTTATTGGAAAATTTTTATTATTTTAGTGTACTATTATATATAATTATCCGGTTGGGAAACACTGACCTAGAAGGACATACCGTCTCCGCTCAGAATTGTTTTTCTTATACAATGATATAACATATAAATATATAATATCATTAAATTCAAATGTAATACCATCCATTATACAGTGACCCACTTGTAACCTACTGTACAGCAGAGCGACACCCACTTGCCCACCATTTTATTATCGTAAATGTAGTTAAACGAGGTTACCCCATCCAAATTAATTTAATAACTTAGATGTGAATATGAATATATATACGTAGGTAATATGTGTATGCAATCTTGTAAAAAGATACTTTTAATTTGTATTTAAATAGAGATACAAATACATCAACTTAAAAAGTATTTAAATAGTATTTAAAGTACTTTTTTCAATAAGTATTTAAGAACAAATACAAATACTTAGAAAGTATTTAAACACAAATACTTATTTTAATACATTTGTTTTAAGTTTTACCTTTGGGTTCAATACTTTTTCTCTGATATTTTAACTTTAAATTTGACCATGAGATCAAACTCATTCAAACTGTACAAATTAATTATTATTATATAGTTAATACTTAATAGTTCATATATTATAATGCATGTTCCATATTCTGGTACTAACCAAGGTACCTATAATTGTATGATAAGTAAATAATCACCGAATGATCGTTTTAATTATTTATTGTATGAGAACTAAATAGATATTATAAGAACCTTTATCTTCACAACAAACCTAGCTTCTGGAGAAAATAATTTATATATAAATGCTATATTTCTGTAGTGAAAATATTTGTATTAATGTATATATTACGTATGTATACTATTCAATTATTCAACAGGAAAAAAAATAAGATCATAGGTAAACGTAAAGTCGTAAACCGAATCAGCTGATTGAGTATCGCTTCATTATGGTTCTATGTTTATAGTTTGGAGTTTAACAATAATATTTTGCTTTTTAGGAGGCTATGTCGGGAATAAACTTACTAAATTTCAATGATATTACTCATGACTATTTTATTATTTAGTCATGATATTAATTTGATTTCTGAGAAAAAAGATAATAAATAATCATTTTTTATTGAAAAAAAATCGATAAAGTATTTAAATAAAAGTATTTGATTTTCAAATACAAATACGTCCAAAACTGTATTTAAAATACATTTACTCAAATACTTTTACTCAAATACTTTACAAGACTGTGTGTATGTGTTAATGTGTTATGTAGGTACTTATGAATGACTACCCTGCCAGCAATTCTGCGAAATCCTTATAAAATACATCTAAACGTTCGTAATTATCCATCTAATTGAATTTTGGTACTTTGGGGGGTCAAAAGTATAATTTTTTAGTAGTTTTTAAAAGTGCCGTGAAAAACAAAAGAAAATTTAAATAAAGCGGGAATTTTTACACAAAATCTGTTTTCTTTTTTTTGGGGGGGGGGGTCCGGCCTTTAAGACCATCCCGTAAAACAAATTTCCCTCCAACTTATTCTGTTTTCAGCTATTTCTCTCCAGTTTGTTCTTGGGTCTACTTCTTTTACTTCTCTCTACATACAGTCTTCCCATCTGAGGCCTGGTCTGCCTAGTGGTCTTTTTCCTTTTGGATCCTCTTTAATTACTGTGTTTATCATAGCGTCTTTTTTCCTCCACGCGTGACCTGCCCACATCAGTCTTCTTTTTGCAACTTCCCTTGAAATACTTGGTCGTTGGAACAAGTTATATAGGTACTTCCTCATTGGTTCGAATTCTTCATTCTTTGGTTCCTGTATCGAGACAAGGTACATAGATTTGTCTTAAAACTTTTCTTTCAAAGGTGTCCAATCTTATTTCCTCTATCTTTCTTGGAGCCCATGTTTCTGACCCATATAGGATGACAGGACGTATTAACGTCATATATATTTTTATTTTTAAATTTAGAGATATTGATCTAGATTTTAGCAGGGTTCCCAAACCAAAATAGCAGTTGTTGGCCAGTTGTATCCTTTTTGAAACCTCTATTTTTAACTCATTGTCCTGAGTTAAGAGGACACCTAAGTATTTAAATTGTGGAACCCTGTGGAATATATGTCCATCTACATTCTTACTTTCTCCGTGTCTATACGTCCTAGACATCCACTTACCCACTTTTTGAATTGTTTAGTTGTAGTTCTTAAGTTATGAAAATTTTGTTAAGAACACTGATCATGATGATACATTATTTTAATTATTGTCAAAATGTATGACAACATACAAATGTAATCTATGAAAAAATTACAAAAATTAATAGTTATCATTGATTGAGAAAATGAGTAAATGATGTAATAACTGTAAAAACTCGTAAAAAATGTATGTAACTTTCCAGTAAACTTTTTTTTTATTTAAAGTAGGACCAATTGTGAGGAGTTTCTAATGTTAGCTATGAAAGGCAAATTTTTATAAATTTCTGACTGAAAATTTTTGAAATTTTGATGAATTCTAAATTATAATATTTGATATGCCTATAATCATTACAAACAATAATTTGAGAAATAAAAAAAAAACCTTACGTAGAGCTAAAAAAACTATTTTTTCATGATTTTTCAATTTTTTGTGTTTTTGAACTGGGGGTACTTAATTAAAGTTTGGGGGTACTGAAGCACCCCCAATAACCCCCCTAGTTGTGCCTATGCAGTATGTGCCCTTTACATACGTGGGTACCAGAGACGTTGCCCCCCCCCCTGCCCCCCTTATCCGGGCTTGGTGATAATGCAAATCATGATGTGAGTATGTGACTGTTTATGTGATAAGATTACTACTCTGATTATTACGAAGTAAACGGCCATCACTAGGACGTACAAACACATTTATTAGAAACTCCAGTCAGCTATAACATAATATGTATTAATTTATTATAATATGAAAATTGATAACAAGTGCAATGTAAAAAAGAAAAACGATTCTAAACGGAGACGGTATGTCAGTCTAGGTATACTATATAGATATATTATATACTTATCTATGGCAAAAAAAAATTGTACCTATAATTAATTCCAAATTAATCATATCACAATAGCCATTAGGTACTTATAACTTGTTATACATCAACAACAAACCCTGATACTACAATAGATATATAATAGTATATACTTTAGAAGTTTCAATTAACTACGAATAGTATTCAGGGTCGGACTGGCCTATGCAACAGACTGGCATTAGCCAGTGAGGCCCCCTTATCTGTATGACTATATGGGGCCCTACCTAACAGAAAAATCATAATTATAAAATTTAATATGAACTGTATTTGTAATGTGCATCTGCCATTTATGTACAAACTAGAGATGGGCGCAAAATCACGTCGCCGTTACTTTGTCACCGCGACAATCGTGTCGCTGTTAGTCACTGCGACAATTGCCCAAAATTAATGGTGACCAGCGACTTTGGTGACTAGACAGTGACTGCTGAGTACTGACTATAGTGACTGTGTTTTTAGAGGTTGGCACTGGTGTTAGATTAGTGTGAAACAGGCTGTTGTCGCGGTGACAAACTAAACAGCGACATGATTTTACTCTAGCTATGATGGTTATTGGTCACTGAGTAACTTAAATATATATTGCGCAAAAAAAATGGTGACCAGTCACCATTAAAAGTCACGGTGACTTTAAAGTAGCTGTCACCATTGTCACGGTGACCAAATTTTGTCACTGTTAACCATCTCTAGTACAAACTACAAATGTTAATTTATAAAATAAAAATAATCAAACATAAATACAGTGTAGTAGTTTAGACGGACAAAACATATTGTTCGTGACGTCTCAACGTTCGTGTTATCGTCTTATCGGTGCAACGGTGCTTATATGATTATCTATATCAATTGGGATTTTGGAGGTATTTATTTTTAGAACTGTAAACCTGAGTTCTCATTGGCTTGAGGAATACTTCAATCAGTACACAATTATACGTATATACCATAGACTATAGAGTAATTACTATATTACTCTATGGTAAATACACTGAAAATATCATTATTCATTCGTCATAAACCCGATTTGTTAATACGTGTTCTCGTTTACCTTATTAGTTATTACTTATTATACGTTGTTTCTATTGTTCGTTTTTTACATTATTAAATGGAGAAACGTAAATTTCAATCTGGGGCTTCGAAACGTTCAGCCAAAAGAAGAAATGATTTGATTGCTTGTGGTTTGTCACTAAGTCAACAAAAACTAAATTTTGTATTTCGTAAGTATATTATAAGATATTAAGATAACTAATAACTATACGTGTATAATATGCTCCATAACAAAACTAGAAGTTAAACGTATTTATTTTAAGTAGATAGGTACTGATTAATATTTTCATCTCTTTATAATTATGAGATTTTAAGCGTTTAGAAATTACATGTGTTTAACATTTTAAATACTGTTAAGCAATTAAATTTATTTTTAATTTGTAAATTTGTGTTTAAACTGAGATGAATGTAAAAACTAATAAAATAATATATATATTATGTTTATTTTTTGAAGAAACTATTGATTCTAATCAGCAATCTACTTCTAATATAAATGTTCAAGACACTAGTCCTTATAAAGATTATGAAGATAACTCTGGTAACTTTTTTAAAATGATAATTAATATTATTAAATATTCATATTATATTATATTAAAAATAATTTTTATTATATATTTATATTTTATATTTTCAGAAAACCAAATTAATGCTGATGTACAAGCTGATGGGCCTTATATTAATGAAGTAGATAAATCAGGTAATATTATTAAATAATTATTATCCATTCAAATTAATGTAGTGAAAGCTAGTTAATATTATTTAATATTTGTATATTACATGAACAATAATATGTTATACCTATTTTCAGAAAACCAAATTAATACTGATGTACAAGCTGATAGTCTTTATATTGATGAAGAAGATAAATCAGGTAATATTATTAAATAATTATTATCCATTCAAATGAATGTATACGTAGTGAAAACTTGTTAATATTATTTAATATTTATATATTACATGAACAATAATATTTTATGTTTTCAGAAAACCAAATTAATACTCATGTACAAGCTGATGGGTCTTATATTGATGAAGAAAATAAATCAGGTACCTAATATTATTAAATAATTATTATCCATTAAAATTAATGTAGTGAAAACTTATTAATATTATTTAATATTTATATATTACATGGACAATAATATTTTATATTTTCAGAAAACCAAATTAATACTGAAGTACAAGCTGATGGTCCTTATATTGATGAAGAAAATAAATCAGGTAATATTAAATAAAAAATAAACAATAATATATATTTTTATTCATTTTAATTTATTCATACTTTCTAGTTCCAAACACTGCATTATCTCCTGAAGCCATAGAAGAAATTACATTATTTGTACCGCCTAATATTAATGCGAGTGCTAGTGATAAGTTGTGTTTCCTAAGATACCATCCAATTCAACCTTCTGGAGATCTTCATAATTTACCATTTAAAACATGTCGTTTATATTATCGAATAATGTCAAATCAAACTATGGTTCAAAGAAAATGGCTTTCCTATTCACTTCATCTCAATAAAATTTACTGTGTTACCTGTTTGTGCTACACTGATAGAACCAGTCCGTTTACTCAGGGTATAACACCATCGACAAAACATGTATATAATCAAGTTGAATTACATGAAAAAAGCAGTACTCATGGAATGGCACTCATGTCGTTTTTATTACAGAGTAAAAATCAATGTACTAAGTCTTTATTAACAAAAAAACATAGTGAAGATGTATTACAAAGACGGCTAGTGTTACGAAGAATAATAGATATTATTAAATTTATTGGAACTCAGGGTCTGGCATTCAGAGGAAAACATGAAGCAGCATTTTCGCTTGACAATAATAATACTAATCATGGAAATTTTCTTGCACTAGTTTTACTACTTGCAAAATATGATCCTGTACTTGATCGCCATGTTAATACATCGATAGAAGCAAGTAAAAAAAGAAAAGAAACTCATCATAATACTAAAGGGCGTGGTAACTTAGTAACTTTTTTATCTAAAACAACAATTAATAAACTTATTAATATTTGTGGAAATCAAATTCAATTGGCAATCGCTTCTCAAGTAAAAGAAGCATGGAAGTTTAGTTTGGAAGTAGACTCGTGCCAAGATGTAGGAGTTATGGATCAAGTTGCAATTTGTGTTAGATATGTACGAAATGGCATTGTACATGAAAGATTATTATGTATGACTCCTATCCGTAATACTGCTGGAAGACAATATTTTGAATTGGTCAAAACTATTTTGAATAATTTAGGATTAGATATTAGAAATATAATCAGTTCAGCTTTTGACGGTGCTAGTAATATGTCTGGAAGATATAACGGACTACAAGCAGCGTTAAAAGAAGTGTCGCCTTCAATGATTTATACACATTGTTATGCTCATTCACTTAATTTGGTTATGATTGGCTCATGTTCAAGTTGCTTAGAAGCCCGCTTATTTTTTGGACTATTAGAAAAGGTTGCAGTATTTATTGGAAATTCTTATAAACGTACATCAAAGTGGATTGAAAATTTGGAACAATTGGTTGAAGGACGTGAGACACTGAGAAGATTACAAAAAATTGGAATTACTAGATGGTGGGCCAAAGACAAGGCGCTTGAAACTATATTTGATGTAAACAGGTATGTTGTGCTTTTAAAAACACTTTATAGTATAGCGTACAGTGATCAATTTGAATCCAAAGTTAGTTTTGAAGCTCAATCTATTTTGCAAATATTCTTAAAATTTGACACAATTCTTGTAGCTTTTGTTTTTAAAACATTATTTAAGTACACTACACCTGTCAGTAAATATCTTCAAACTGTGTCATTGGACTATCTAACAGCACATCAATTATTAAAGAGTTTAGAAAAACAATTATCTAATATGGCAAAAGATTCAATATCAACATTTGATAATATTTTGAAAGCTGCATTATCATTTGCAAGTTCTGTTAATGATATTTTAACTAAAAATGAAATTGAATTAGAAATTGAGACAATACTATCACATAAACGATCACGGAAAGTTAAAAGAATGTTTGATGAAACTGCAACAGATGAGTCAGTAAGTGCTTTTGAAAATGATAAACACAAGTTTCGCGTGAGTGTTTATCAAGTTGTAATTGATACTGCATCTAGACAAATCAGTGTAAGGTTTGGTGATTCAAATACAATTATGCAAGATGCTTCATACTTGGATCCTAAAAATTTTAAAAGAATAAATGAAGATCCGAGTGTGATCCCACAAGGAGCCTTACAGTCTTTAGCAAAAATGAGTAGTGTTGAACGAGATGGTTCAGTTGATCAATTAATATCTTTTGCATCCATTTATCATAATATTTCAAATAATACAGAGTATCAATCAAATGTCTTTGATTCAGAAAATGATGAAGAAGAAACTCTAACATGTTCTATTGATCAAAACTGTCAAAAGTGTATTCCATGTGCTATTAAATTATTGAAAGATTTTAATTTACATAGTAGCGCATACTCAGATTTATATATTGCATATGAAACTTTATTAACAATTTCTTTTACCCAAGTCTCATGTGAACGTTCTTTCTCTAAGCTTAAAATTATCAAAACTCGTCTCAGATCACTTATTGGTCAAGACTTGTTGGAATCCTTAATTTTAATAAATTCTGAGGCAGATATTATTTCCGAATGGAACTATGATGACATTATTGATAAGCTTGCTAGTACATCTAATGAAATGAAGCGATTGTTATTTTAGAATTAAATTTTTCTTAATAATTAATAATTATTACTATCCTTGATTTATAATATTATAAAAGTTGTATTTAAAATGAAATAAAATATTATTATTATTTCATTATTTGTTTATATTATGTCTTAACAATTAACACAAAGCGTTTGATTCTATAGGTATACTCTTCTATAAAATCTTCTACATTTTCCTCCTTGCCTAAAATTAATAAATAACATTTTTAACTATTTTGTAAATTATAAAGTTTATTAATTTATGATAATTTTTAGTGAAAAAAATTAATCATCTTTTTTAAGCGAATTATTATTTATCACTATTGTTGAGGCCCTTTATAAGTAAATTGCCAGTGAGGCCCTTGGTACCCAGTCCGACCCTGATAGTATTATACAATCACAACAAAATAACTAAAATAGTTATTCTAGGTTTTTAATATGTAATTTCGTCAAAATTTGAACTTAAAATGACTATAAAAATAAACTGTGATGCTTATGTATTTTTTAGATTTTTTGGTAACAGAATAAGCTACTTACGTAGAATCTTGTTTCAAATTTTTAATCTTTAGATATAAAAGTTGAAAATTGTATACATTTTTAACTACAAAATAATTATCCAATTTTAAATTTGATAAATTTTGTCAAAACTCGACCTTCAAAAGATTATAAAAAAAAATTTTGCCTATGCATTTTTAATATTTTTCAACTGCTATTGTAACAATATATCACTATATCAAGTGCCTTGTATTACATTTTTACACTTTTTGGCACAACAGATAAAACTTTATTGATATTCATAGAAAAAAAAATAAAAAAGTTGAAATATGAAATTGTCCGTAAACAAGTCAAAATATTTTGAAAATTTTATCAAGTATAAGAATTGATAAAATAAACATTCAGTGAAGTTTTCATGTATCTACAGTTATTCATTTTTAAATTACAACAAAATAAGAAAACCGCTACATGAGAAATCAAGTGAATATCCAATGTTGTAAAAATTTGAATTTCAAACGCTCATAAAAATTTAATTTGACTTTCTTTTTTTTTTGATAAAAGTAGATAATCTTATAAGGAATCTTGTATTATATTTTAAAATCTTAGATTTAAAAAGAAAAATTTTTAAGAATTCTTAACTCAAAATAATTTGCTAATTTTAGTGATTTTTTCATATTTTGTCAATTTTTGAACTTTAAATGATTATAAAAAAAAAACTGTGACTAAGGATTTTTAGTAGGTATTTTTCAAATGTCATTGTAACAATATATTAGGAGGTTTGTATTAATTTTTAAAGTATTTTTACTCAGAAAATGAAATTTAATTGACATGCATAGAAAAAAAACTAATAAAATGGGAAACTGAAAATGTCCTTAAACAGTTCAAAACAAATCAAAATATTTTGAAATTTTATCATGTATAGAAAATGGAAATATAAACAACCAGTGAAAATTGCATGTATCTATACGGTCATTCGTTTTTAAGTGGCACCGAAAACCAAAGTCGATTTTGCTTAACAATTACCGTTTTTCCTTAATTTTTCTTTTGTTTTTCTTGGCGCTTTTGAAAATTACTGTGAATTTTAAATTTTGATCTCCAAAATATACCAACAATATTCACTTTCCAATCGAACAAGATAGTTGAAGTTGAAAATCGCAGCATTATTTGACTACTTATCGTGTACAAAGACACAAAAAATTAAAAAAAATTTATAAAAACACACATCATTGTAAAATCAATACATTCATAGTTCCACTCAGAATCTAAAAATTGTTTTGCCTTAACATCATTGTAGTATGTACATTGTACTTATATCGACTATATAAAAACCAATTATTCTTCAAATCATGATGGGGGGGGGGGGCAGTCGCCTCCATTGCCTCCCTCAAATACGCCACTGTAACGAACCACACGGTCTATAAGGAAAATTAGAATGAATTGAATAATCACTAATAATCCACAGAGACTAGCCTCTAGGCTTAACACAATAGTCTACTAGGTACTAATAAGTAGAACTCATAAAGTATTTAAGTAGGAATCTAAAACATAAGTAATTTATATAAGAATTAAGGCAAGATAATGTAAGATCATATCTTAGATCATATACATATATCATATAGATTGTATATTGTGATTTGTGATCTAAGGATAATATTAGGTATAATCATTGGGATGGATAATATAGGTACTAGGTAGGTATTATAATATAATATAATATAATATTATATTATAACATATATTATATATTATCGAACTCAGTGGGTAATGGGCAAGGTGGATAATAATAATAACCTTGGTAATGGGTGTAATAATATAACACGGTTTAAAATATACGTATACCTATTATAGTATTTTCGACTTTAGTACTTACAAGTAACACTGGGGGGTCAGGCCCCCTCCGGCCCCTCCCCGGCTAGACCGAAGGTCTAGTGTCTAGTATATCATATTTTAAACTGTGGTCTGTGAATATAATACATATTATCTTAAATTGTGGTGATAGGTAATAGGTAGGTTATATCACAGAACAATATTAAGGTATAAGGTATATGGGTATATCCGATATCGACGAACGAACAAAATATTTCACAAACCTATTCTCCTTGGAAGCACCGCAATCGATATCAAATTTTACTTTTCTGTTCGATAGGTGGCGCCCGCGGCCCGCCGCTACCGGCCATTTCCTTTGTCGTCCTCGGCATCGGTCTCGTACTTTAGTGTTATTCTTTGGGTCTTTTTCTTTTATTTTTGTTTGGTGATCGCTGTGGTTGTTTTTTCTCGTATTTATTAATCACGTTCAACCTCACACGTGTCGTGTTTCTTTTCCTTTGGGTTTTTTTTATCATAACCGTTGTGTTAGCGTCAATCACACCGCGGTCACGAACTCACAAAATTTCTACCCCTAAGTAACGAAGACGATCCGGTGTGTGGCCGTGGCGTGTAATTATAGATACCTTTGATATCACGTCGAAAAATCCAATTAATAAAACGTATTTGGTAGTATGCAATCGGCCAGTGACCAGTAGATAATTTATCAAACTTCAAGAACGCTCCGATCGGATCAACCTGGCTCCTCAACTTTTAAAAAGGTAAGCCATCCCCATACACGGAGTAAATTAAACTTGTATGGCTAACCTTACGTCTAATCTACCCCTACTAATTAGAGGGTGGTTTTATTGTTAATCATGTGCTTTCGGTTATTTCTATTCTGAACATCATTGTCTTGTTTGGTAAAGAACTAAAGACTAAAGCCTATAGGTGTTACTTGTTATCACATTAAACAAATATTATATAGGTACTGGTAGGTACCAATTATTTAATTCTGATAAAACTGTATGTTAACCAAATGTTGTTATTCCATTGAAGTCTTGACATCAACAATCAACAGTTTGTTTTTGGTATAGGTACCTATGATTACAGTTGTTGAAATTTGATAAAAATGATCAACAGTCTGTTTTTTTCCCGGATCTATGTTAAGTTCTTTTTATTTTGTTGGTTTATGCATAAACTGCTTAATAATTACTATCTATACTATGTACTTATCATTTAGATAACATTGTACTTGGTTTTGGTCAGAGTTATTTAAATAAGATGATAATTATTATCTTATTGTACTACCGCCCGTTCATACAGTAATGAAAATTTTTCAACAAAGACTATGTTATAATCCAAACATTGGTATATTTATAACAGCACAAGTCATGTTTTCTTGACATTGACATATCTACAATTCTAGCATTTCTTTAGCTTTATTACTATCTATAATTATTGTATCTAACATCCATGTTATAAAGACACTAACTAAACGAGTTACTATACATTTTTAACACTTATATTTCTTTAAAAAGTTTCAATACTTTCCAACTGTCTGAAGTTTTTCAAGCAAATATATTTTAATTTTAATTTTTAAACTCAAATGTAATAACTATAAATCCCTTTAATTATTTAGCTGTTTATATTTATATCATTTTTGTTTGCAGATAAGATAGATAAATAACAATGTCATAACTTTATAAGTAACATTTATTTTTACCTTGTTCCCTATAATTATATAGTAATTTAAATAATTTATGTTAGGTCATTAATGAATTCATCTAGTATTGATACAAACTGATTAATATTTAGGTATTAAATTATTATGACATTTTTATTATTGTGCCTGTTGCCTGTATGAATATTACTAGTTATGGTAAGAAAACATTGTAAATTTAAGATAAAAATAAAAATAATTTTTTTTTTTCATTGAAGTTTACGTATACAAATTATATAATAATTATTTATGTTTAATGGTAGGTAGATTTTTTAATTGATGTTCAGTTACTTTCATGCTAACTATTATTATGTTATTAAATTTGAGTGTGTTTTTAGGTATCAATTGTTTTAAATACTACTTTTATCTATTTTAACCGGGATTATAACAATATGCAGCTAAATAATGTTATACTTAACAAATGAAGGTAAACTACTAGGTACTAGGTACATATAACAATATTTTTTATTAAGTAATAATACCAAGAATATTCATGCCACAGAATTTAATCTATTTTAGATTCTGAGTGGAGAAATGAATGTATTGGTTTTAAAATGTGTATTGTTATGTCATCAATTTTTGGAGGTGTAAAAATGTTTGGGTGGATTCTGGTAGAAAGTTGGATGTAGTTGGTACTTACTAATACTTACTAACCAATGAGTGTAGAGTCTACACTGTAAACACTGGCTTAATGGAGCATCCTGTTTTTAAAAAAATTAAAAAATATTATTCAAAATCTATTTCACAAGAGTGTAATTTTTTGGGATTGCGTGGGAGAGTAAATTTACTTATATTTGATGTACCTAACATAATAATTTAGGATGTGCTACTTGCCTACATGTATATTAGATTATTTCTAAAATATTACGATACAGTTTTAATATTTACTAGTGTTTTTTGTATAGCATTTATATTTTAGAGTTTTAAGGTAATACCTAACTGTAAACACAAGGTAAATATAATACATTATAGTCGTAGTAACATATTATCCAACATATCTCATTTTAATACTTACATTATTTATTTATATTTTTTTATTGAACTTAGCGTCGGGAACTTTTTCAATTAAATTAATTTCTAAAATCATACCGTTTGTATAAAGTTTAGTTAAACTTAAAATTGAATAAGAGAAATTCATTTATATTTTATATTTTTGCCCTATACAACAGTAGTCATTAGCAAACATTCAAAAATATGTATAGATTTTAAATTCAACAATAATGTGTTCTTTGTTATAAGTAATACTTATTTGGGGCATTAAAAGAGCTTAAAATGTATTGCACCTAACTGATTAAAACAAAAAATTAACTACATAGATAGACATTATTTTAAGAATTTTTAGAAGTTTGTTAAATGTTACATATCAATGGTGTGGAATTTCAAAGAATCACATCGCTTACCAATTTCAAATTCTTGTTATCCTATGTATCTGATCTTTAAATGGTAATGGACTTATGAATTATGATCTTTCTTCTTTTCGTGTTGGCTTAAATTATGATAATTATCTTAGTAGGTATTGTATGAAATAATATTATTTTCGAAAAAAAAAAAAACGATTTTCCTATTTTATTATGTAACTTATAAAGATTGGAAAGATTATTTAAAATACATTAAGCTATTAAAGTAAAGGTGATGGCAAACAACATTTTAAAATAAAATGTCTACAATTTTCTTATTAAATAGGTAAAACAAAAAATATAATTTACGTATACAAATACAATATATTATGTTGGTATATCTATCTACTTATAAAATTGTTCCTTTATTTTGTACAAGTCTATACAGTTCGAATTTCCTTAATGCGTCCAATAATTCTGAGTGTTTACAGCCTCGTGTAAGGCCATGGTGAGCTAGTTTTTACCATGTTTGCGGTGTTAGTCCAGTTTAGCAGGTTTGTTATTGATAAAAGTATAGGAATAAAATATCATAGCTACTGCAAAATCACGATTACCATACTTCCTTGTGACTTCACTCGAGCTGTTCAACTTGTCGAGTTCACCTTGAAACTGGTACTTTATTTATTCCAGTCTTTTACTAGTATTCACAATTCACACATACACGACGCGGGTCATTGAAACAAACTGCAAACAAATATAATATTTAATAAATAATAAAAATCTGCCAAAGTTTTAAGGGCCCGTAGCCCGTAGGTATTACAATAGTTGAACTCCGGTTAAACCACCGAATTCGGCCGGTAAAATCAGTGGTTCAAGCGTAACCGAGGTTTCAACTATGATTGTAAAACGGGCCCCAACTAAGTTATTTTGAAATTCGATAAATTACCAGCTATTAAAGTTATTCATTCTAAAAAGCCGAGTAAAAAGCTCATAATTTGATTGTCAAAATAAACTACGTACATTTTAAATTATGAATTGGTTTTTATAATTTTTCAGTTTTTTTTATCTCACTTTTTATAGTAGAAAAAAAGCTTTGATTTACAACATCTAGGGTGGTTTCCGATAGCAAATTATATCTAATTAATATTTCGGGTTAAAGGAAAAATGTCTTAATTATTTTTATAAGTAATTAATAAAAACTTAAAAAATTTGATAAAAATTATAATTTTTACGCAAAACCAATGGTCGACCAAATCGATTTGTTATTTTTTGTTGTCATTTAAAAATAAAAAAGGTATAACTGTATAGACTTGAATTTTCACAGAAATATTTATAAGCGTTTTATATCTTTCATGATGTAAAATATTTTGATCTTTTTGTGCTTTTAAGGACATAAGATATTTGGATTTTTCGAATTTTTTTTTAATTTATGCATGGTAAAATTTTGTGTTTGTAAAAAACTTGGAGAGTTTAATACAAGGGTCATAGTTTTTTTTCTTACAGAAGCCTAAAAAATTACGAAAGTACACATATTATTCTCAATTTTATTTTATAGACATTTTTTTTTATTATTTAAATAAAAGGATATTTACAATCTGTAATTTATATACAATAAGTAGTTTTAGTTAAGTATTTTGGAATTTTTAAATATACTTTAAGACCATATTTTCAAATTCCTGAGATTTTTCTTAAACTGCTTAAGGAGTGTCCAGTGGGGATACAAAGTTCTGTTTTTCAAAAAAATTATTATACAGTGGATAAAGTCATCGAGTTTTTTATCGATGGTTGTGGCTTACTGTTGTATTATTATTTATACGTTTATTTGAAATTATAATTTTTATTCATCTTTATGATATTTATAATATTTAACTAGAATCAATCAATTTTAATAATATAGAGATTTGTTATGAACTTATTATAATAAATTGTAGTATATTTTAGTAGATATATTAAATTTGCAGTGACTTTCAATCAGGCGATCTCTTTCCCTACCTTACGCATAGTTCTTGATGTTTCGTTTTCAAGTTCCAAAATACCCATAATTCTTAATTCCTTATTTTGAAACTGTCTACTTATTTAAATATTTAATACTGTATAAGTATTTGGATTGACACTTTAAAATATACACCGCAAATTGTGATCGCTTTGCTGCTACTAATAGAAGAACAGCTATGGATTTTGTCATTTAGTTTAATTTTAGTGTTATTATATTGTATTATCTACATCAAATAAATTAAATTTGTTAATTGTATTGATCTGTAATACATTTTTATACATTATAAGTCTATTTAGCTAACTAAACGTCTGTTTTTATATAAGGACGGTGTTCTTATAGTAATTTATAGTAATTTTATTTCGCTCCTCCGTAATCCCGTGGATTTGACCCTTAGACACCTGCCATTAAAATTATCTAATTCCTAAAAATTAATTCAAATAGGTTTAACGTAAATTGCATAGCATTAATAAATATAAATATACATACCTATATTTTGCATGTACCTATCAAAAAGTTTTATTGTCTAAATTTACTATAATGGCTTATTGTTAAACAACTGTTTCCACTAATAATTGCTCAATAATAAGCTAATATTGCCCCGCCCAGTGTTTCTATGTTGAGCAGGGCAGGCCGCAGTAGAGGTCGTCGTATTTAGGTATTAAGTTTTTATTAGACTATTACAAACTCATTGACTATTTTATCCCCTTTACTACAGCCGAGTCATGTTTTGAAGGAAACGACCGGTATGATGCTACATTACTCGCAAACTGTGCAATTTGTTATGTTGATATAATGTCGCCAATCTTCTAATTAATTGTTTAAAGTTTTTAGGTTATTATAATTTTTCTTTTTTGTTATTATATAATAAAATAATTACAAAAGTTTCAAAAATTATATACATATTTGAATAGTATAAGAGTGTGAAATTAATAAACTACTGATGTCTACTGAACATTTTTAAAAATATATAAATGATCGTTTTTTGGTAATATACCTAATATAATATACTATAACGAAGTCTATTAGGTATCTATAACTTATTAAATTAACTGACATTTTAGATTCAGTATATTCAGAAAAATTATTACATGCAGACATGTAAAGCTTTAAATTCATCTATTATGCACGGCATATATTATGTACCTACCTATTGTACCTACCTCTATTACCTAATATATTGCAGTATAAAACTACTAACTACGTTTAAAACTTGTCAATAACCAGTTTTAATAAAAGAAAATTGGTATCTATCCAATTTTTAAGGAAAAATATAAATATTTTTGTTTTAAATGCATGCATTAAATACAAATACGTAAAAAATATGTAAATGAAGAATGTTAAAACTTATAAGACTTTTAATTCTGTGGTTTGGTGCAAGAAGGGCTAATGTCAAAAAATAAAATTTTTGGGTGGGAAATTAAATTTCACAATAGGCAAATTTTTTTCATTCTTAATTTTGTGAAATCAGATAATGTATATTAATATTATTTTGATATTGGCATTCTTGGTGGATAATTTAATATTATATATATCTGACATTGGCCAAAAACTAAAGTACAAAATAAACATTTTATAATAATTAAAGAACTCAACTTTTTTTATTACAATCTGATAATAATATCAAATTGCACATAAATAATGTTCTTTATTGATTGATTTCGAAATGGTCAATGTCGTGGCTTCGAAGGCATTATGGACATTATTTATAATACGTGGCCAATGTCGAGATATGCTTGTAATATATATAGGTACTTCTATATCGATTAATGTTAAAATGGGCAATGTATGTATTGTGTTGGTCATACTGCATTAGAGACATTGATCATTTTAACACAAGTAACATAATCAAAAATTAATGACATTAGTCAAACATCTCTAATTTGTCCAAATGTGATATTTCTTGCACCAAGCCTTAGAATTATATATATTTTATGTTTACATTTTATTGCCAGGATTATTAGCACTATAGAGGATTGGGTATATTGATTGATCAATAGTTACTTTTTTCAATTTAATTATAATAGTTCTTTATCAATAATAAATTCTGCTTTGAAAAATGTTCTAATTTTAAAATCAAATTTTTAGAAATTAGGGTGTGAAATTCAAAAATGTTGCTCAATCGATATCATATATTTTATATAGGTAAATTTTACTCTATATTCAAATATGTTTTTATAATATTTATCGCTTCACTACATCAACTGTACTGCAATTTTAACCCAAAATAGGTAGTTTTTACTATGTTGCAAGAGAGAACCATGGCTTAAATATTCAAGGTTATTTCACATAGCCTGTATTGTTTTTAAACAAAATTAAATGGTAGCATAAGGTATGGTACATGGGCTTAAATATAGGCATCCCCTGTATACGCTCCCATTTTAATTCCATAACGTGATAAAATTATATAACAGGGGCACAACAAATTTTAATTCGCAGTTCGTATACATGTTGGTACCTACTATGTCGCCTATTGATATGATATTGAGTTTGAGTAGAATATTTTAATTATGTAATAACATAATGATCTTTTCACTCACTGTCCATCAGGAAAATATGTACATTTTCCCTGTTCTACGTGTTTATTATTATTGCATGATCAAAGTTTAAGACATTGCCTAAGCATTTTTTCTACCATGTATAGACAATACAAATAAAAAAAACATATATCATAGTGAAATCAATACATTCATCGTCTCTGCTCAGAATCTAACAAAATGTGTATCCATCGCGTGTCACGAGAAACAAGAAGACTAGAAATGAAATTGGTGGGGTGGTCGATTAGGGTAACGAAACAATAGAAAAAATCTTCGTCGAATACTTGAATAAGTTATAAGACGATACCTATTGCATTATTATTGTAATATATTATTATTGTTATACACGTCGTCGCCTGTAGAAACCGGTAATACTGGGCAGTCAGCCCAGGGTGTTGCCCGAGCGCCGAGCGATATGGTTCACTTGTGCGCGGTGTCGGCCCGTTGTTTTGTTCTTCACCAGGAAGGAGACCTTATCATGTATGTATCATTATATTACTATGCCTATGCCGCTGCCGCCGTCGCCACCACTACCACATACGTCTTGGTGTCGCGTTGAACCGACGTCGTACCACCACCTGTGTGCGCGCGGTACACGAGCAAAAGCGAGCCCGATGAAGGAACGGCGGCCGCGCAGATTCGTTGAGCCGCAGAGTAATGCCGACAGCCGGTTGATTCGTCGACCGACGCCATCCGTGTGGTGCACAAAATACTACTTGCGTGCGCGCGTTTTCCGTACGTGATTTAACTGGTCCCGTTGTCATTATTTTACCATCGATATCGTCGCCACCGCCGTTGTATTTTCGTCATCGTTAATGTCTATTTTAATATTATTTATTCAATATAATAATAATATTATTAATTGGTAAATAGAAAGAAGAGGAAAACTTCTTTTTTTTTATAATTTTTCATCGTCCGGTCATTCCCCCGTCATTTTAGTGCGCCGTAGTTATTGTTGTTGTTTCTGTTGCTGTTTGAAAACTATCGTAATAAACCATACAAAACCAGCGAGACCGTCAACGAAAATAATATAATTTCATATTGATTTATTCGAACCGACGTCGTACCTACTAGTTTCGATTCCACACCACACGAAAGGTACGCGAAATTTGAAAATATATAAAATAATATAATAGTATAGGTACCTACAACATGAAAATTCAACAGTGGTTGGAACGCCAGAGAATTTAATATAATGTTTATGACTGTTGGTAATAAATTAATAATAATATAATAACCATGATCGAAACATCATGTAGGTTCGTCATTGTGTATGTGTTCATGGCTTGCGTCGTATGTATGTGTTAACATTTGTATTTTATGCTGTAGTCATTGTATTTGTAGACTTCACGAGTCACCAACCTTAAACAAATGATCCTAGGTTGCGCGTGTACTCGGGAACGGACAAAACGGATTTTACGCCAGTGTCTATTGTTATTACAATATACAATATACATGCGAGGAAGCACGTTCAAAACAGTTGTTTAAGTAATCATGTGTAAATAAAAATTCTAAAAAAAAAATAATACATTCTGACGTCGGTTTGCACAATAACGAGACGTAGTTGTGTTTTCAGTTCATACCATAATATGAATTCAAGAATCGAGTAACATCGAGATATGTAAATCGTTAAGACCTAGATTATTATTGAAAAGTATTATTTTGAACAGTTTGTGATATACACATGCTGTTTTTTCTGTTTTATTCTTCTGTAAAACCCCTATTTTATTACAACTATATAAATGTTTCTGTATATAATAGGTAGTATTATGTTACTTTATACTTCGTTTTTCATAGTTTTTTTTTTAATACTGCCATAAATACTTATAATATTTAGAGTTTATTGTATTATTATTATCACAATACACTTATCTACTATGTGAAGCACACTGATAAACATAATGCTCACATAGTAGTTAAAGAAATTCAATTATTCATTTGTACAAAACATACGCATGTGTATACCATAATTATGTATAATACCTCATTCAATTATTATCTTTGAGTATTTATGACGTCAAAAGTTACATGTAGGTGCATCGATCAACGCTGTATATTAGTGTATTGCAATTAGTTTTAAACTCTGATATCAAATGACTTATTCCTATTTTGTTAGGTATTTAATTGCTGTATTTGTATTTTTTTTTTTTATGTTTACTGTTGGAAACATTGAAATTATAATAATGTTTTAAAAATAAGTTGTGATATATAATATGGTCAAGCTAATTTTTAGTACGTACATGATTCATTCTGTATATTAATAAAATATTAATTAGGTATTCTTAATTTTCATATTTTTTTGCAATTCCTGAAATTAAAAAATCCACTCGATAAATAAATGAATACACTTCCCTATTATTAAGCAACGGCTATTAGGTACGACTTTTAAACTTCTGATCATACAAATTATTAGCTAATAATAATTCAGGTACATGCTATGCCACGCGACACCAGTTATAAAGTAGTTTGTAGTCGACAGTCATACATAATATTAAATATATTATCGTCCACTGTTCAAATTCTATAGAGGCCAGAAAAGAATTCCCCATACCGGATACCTGAACAAAACAATTAGACCCTTTACAAATGGATAATACAGTATAACTTTTTATTTAAATGCTTAATCGAATGTAAATAATTAAATGTAAGCTAATAAGTAATCAGTAATCGCCATGTAGTTGATACTAAAAACATTGTTTTTTATATATTGCAGTAGTACAGTATATTTATAATTATTTATTTTGATTTCAAATTTTATTTCCGCATAATATAGTAAAGATGAAGATGGTAGTATGTTTAACTAGATGTTATTAATTACATATGTAATAATACCTGTATAATAATTCTGACGTATGATATTGTGGAAGTTAATAGTAGTGCATTCATGCTCACCTTGGTCACTCAAGGTTTTCTTCTTCAGTTCTCATTTTGCACTGCCATAGTGCTATGTTCAGTTTCTTTTGTACTCGATGTGTTGAAGTAAAACTATACCGTACTTTTTAATTTTTTTTTTAGCGTATCTACCATTGTATAGTTTGTCTTAATTATAGATGTTTATAGATCCTCTTAATTAATTCAGTGTTATTGATTTTATTTTAAGCTTTAAGCAAACCATTGGCCAATTATTTTTTAATAAAAATGCTTCAGTTTAATACTTTAATAGTTAAATAGTTTATAATGTTAGTTATTGGAAACAGCGAAAATGAAATAATAAATAATAACAACATCATTATTCATTACAGCATATCATATCAACTATTTTGTTAGTAAAAATATGAAATAATAGTACATAATAAATTCTGTGTAAATTCTGTGTACATTATGTACATATTTTAATCTTCGTCGTTTTATTTTAAAACGTACAGTATATAATATATGTATATAAATGTATAGGTATTTATACTTTATTCATATGTTTAGTATTTTACCTAATAGAATAACAATATAAGTTTTACTTTAACTTTACTAAAGATTTTATTGTTGAAACGATTTTGTAATAGTCGACTGATAATGAATTTAAGATTATCGTTGAAAGTTAAAGTTGGAAAATGATTTGGTTATAAATTATAATTCATTAGATTATATAAAGATAGGTCCGCACTCCGCATAAAGTGGCTTCATGCCGCGCTTCAAATACGTATCATGACATGCAAAAATTGTATTGTGGCATTATGTTGCATTTTTGTCTCCCCGACTTTGATGAAAATACGTCCTCATAGCAGCATGGCATAGCGCGGTATAGATGTATAGTGATGTAGTCGTTGTGGTTTTTGATGTAGACTTACCAGGCCGATGGACAATTTTGCTGTTCAGCATCCAAAAAAACCTCTGGAAAATGATATTGTGACAAACTCATTCGCATGCCGTTTCGTTTGAAGTTTTGAACCCGTCTTATAATTCGAATCTATGATGTAAACCTAGTGGTGACTGGTGAGGTATAAATTTCAAAATTTCTTTGATCTAAACAAACCTTCTCAAAGCTATTGACCCGAATAAATCGGCCGAAGGTGACGAAATATTAAAATGAAAAATAGCTGGGGGGTGACCTATTGGCTATTATTGAACCTAAAGATTGTCAAAGAACATTTTTTACGACATTTACATTTCCATGTAAGTTATGAGTATGTAAAATATTTCAATTTTAAAATAATGCTCATAACTTGCTTAAAATTTTTAATATTGTAAAAAACTGACGTTAAGGCACATATTGGGTTGTATTATATGTTCTAATATTATGTTCTACGTTCTACGGTCGTGTAAGAAGTTGACAATAAATGCGAGTATGACGTCGTTAAATAATTGTTTAACATAAAAGTAATACATACGTAATTGAAGTTGCAATATGCAAATATTGGTATCAGATGCAATATATACAAAATATTTTGTATACCGTGTTCTGTTGATTAGACAGTAGTTGCTAATAAAATTGAAAATTAGCTTACATAAATTGTTATCTAAAAGAATGGACTATATAAGAATAGACTTCTACTATAGCAATATTTACTCTAACTTTGAATATTATATACTTAATATGTATGTAATTGTCGGTTAAACTTCTTTTATTTACACATATAAGTGCATTTATAAAAGTACGAGTCGTTTATTTTAATTTTTGTGATTTTAATTAACTTTTTTCATAAAATTGTATTTTTCACTATACCTTTTTTCTGACTTTTCTGAGTTTAATTTCAAACTATGTATTATTTATAATTAAATTTCTTTCTTTGAAGCAAAATAACTACGAATAAAAGGTGGGTAAGTGGAAGTCGCTCTGCTGTACAGTAGGTTACAAGTGGGTCACTGTATAATAGATGCTATTAAATTTGAATTCAATGATACAATATCATTGTATAAGAAAAACGATTCTGACCGAAGACGGTATGTCAGTCTAGGTTTAAGACAAATTATATACATATCTATGGTATTAAAAAAAAAATTGACCCATAATAAATTCCAAATTAATCATATCACATTATCACAATATCCATTAGGTACTTATAACACGTTATACATCAACATCAATAACAAACCCTGATACTATCATAGATATATAATAGTACACTTTAGAAGTTTCAAGTAGGTACCCACGAATAATATTATATAATCACAACAAAATAACTATAGGTTTTTTAATATGTAATTTCGTACAAATCTGAACATAAAATGACTATAAAAATAAACTGTGATTGTATATTTTTTAGATTTTTCGGTAAGAGAATTAACTACTTACGTGGAATCTTGTTTTAAATTTCCAATCTTAGCTATAAAAACTGAACATTTTATAATTTATTAATTACGATGATTAATAATTTTCGAGATTTTGAAAAATTCTGTCAAAATTCGATGTTTAAATGCTTATAAAAAAAAATTGTGACTATGTATTTTTAATATTTTCAACTGATATTGTAACAATATATCAGGAGCCTTGTATTACATTTTTACACTTTTTGCCCCAACAGATAAAACTTTATTGATATTCATAGAAAAAAAACTAAAAAAATTGAAAAATGAAAATATCCGTAAACAGCTCAAAAAGAGTCAAAATATTTTCAAAATTGTATGGTGTATATAGGAAATGCTAATATAAACATTCAGTGAAATTTTCTTGTATCTATAGTTATTCGTTTATGAATAACAACAAAATAAGGAAATCGCTACATGAGAAATCAAGTGAACATCCAATGTTGTAAAAATTTGAATTTTAAACGCTCATAAAAATTTAATTTTACTGTCCGGTAGAGATTTTTTTATTGATAAAGGTAGATAAACTTATGAGTAATCTTGTATTACATTTTTAAATCTTAGGTTAAAAAGGAAAATTTTTACGAATTCTTAACTCAAAATAATTTGCTAATTTTCGTGATTTTTCCATATTTTGTCAATTTTTGCAATTTTTTAAATGCTTATAAAAAAAAACTGTGACTAACGATTTTTAATATTTTTCATCTGTCTTTGAAACAATATACTAGGAGCCTTCTATTAAATTTTCAAGTTTTTTTTAACCAACAAATAAAATTTTTTACTGATATTTCTAGAAAAAAACTAAAAAATAATGAAAAATGAAAATGTCCCTAAACAGTTCAAAATAAATCAAAATATTTGAAAATGTTATCGTGTATAGAAAATGCAAATATAAACAACCAGTGAAAATTTCATGTATCTACGGTCATTTGTTTTAAAGTTACACCAAAAACCAAATTCAATTTCTGAAAAATCGATTTTGCATAAAAATTCCCGTTTTTCCTTAATTTTTCTTTTGTTTTCTTGGCGCTTTTGAAAAGTACTGGGAATTTTAAATTTTGACCTCCTCAATGCACCAACGATATTCACTTTCCAATCGAACAAGATACTGAAGTCGAAAATCGAAGCATTATTTCGACTACTTATCGTGTACACAGACACAAAAAAAAATAAAAAAACACACATTGTAAAATCAATACATTCATCGTTTCACTCAGAATCTAAAATGAAAATGTATTAACGTATAACAGGATTGAATAAATATTGTAATTTCGTTTAATCACTAATAAAAATAATAAAATAGTTTATATATATTTTCAAATATTTATGGTTAGATACCTATTACCTATACTTATAGGAGTATAGGACCATAAGAGTGAGGAATGTAAATTATAGTTAAAACTCTATAAAAAATATTAGTTTGAAAGTAACTAAAGTTGCTTAAGAAAATAATGAAGTCAGTTTTCTTTAGAATCGCACTCCTCAATTTTTTATCACAACAATTTGACACCCTTGTTTATTTTTTAAATGTTTAATTCTATAGAAGTTTGAAGTGCAATTATAGTGTTGGTAGTAACTATATTGAGATCTAGAATACTAGTATAGAATACTAGTACTTATTACTTAAACATGAGAATAATACATCTTTTCTATATACGAAAATGATTTCGGTTTCATTTTTGTTGTTCGTCATACCTAGAATTTATTATAAATATTTATATTAAAACGATATATTATTTATAATTAATGGTAATTATATAGGTAATGCAGTTACTTATTATATTATATAGCATGATATCACGTATCTATCCTTATTACTGATTACAATTATGTATTACTTATAATTAAATAGGTATATATTAGTATTCGTTTGTGTATTTTTTATTAAAATTAATGATATTTAGATTAGCTATTATCAAAAATGTCTCAAACAACACATAATGTAGGCACCTATTTGTTAATTTTCACTGAGAACATAACTTAACTATATATATTTATAAAAAATTACTTAATATTAACTTAAATTACTTAGTAGGTACTATGAGTATGAACAACAACGGGGTAGGTTCATGGTCATTAAAAATATTAATATCATATTATAGTATATCGGTTTTTAGCTAGTTACTCATTTACTTTTAGCCGACTTAACTAATTATTATTTTTTCAATTTTAAAAATAATTTAATTATGAATTCAAATTAGTTAAAAACGTCTATATTGTTAGACTTGAAAATATTTTAACTTAATTGGTTTATTAAAAATAAAATAAATCGGGAAAATGTTTGGATATATATTATGTGATTTCTGATCAGTGATCACCTTCCTAATAACGGGTTTTGTGATTTGCAAGGACAATTTATTTACTTCCGATATACGTTAGCGGAGGCGTTAATGACCCCGACTGCGACAGATATTAACTTTACTATTGCAAGATATCTTAACTAAACAAAAAAATACTGTCAAGAAAAATTGATAATCGTTTATACTTATATACCTACTCGTATAAGTCGGAACTATAACTTTTGTTTTTGAAAATATTAGGTAATCAATAATTATATAATGTATTCATTATTTATTAAACTACAATTTTTCTTAATTATTACTTTACTATTTTTAGTATTTTATGAAAATATGTAAACTACCAATTTTAGTAATTTTAGTAATTTGTATATTTTAATCTATATAGGTATCACTTATCCCAATATACAAGTTATTAAATCTTCTATTATCAGTGCTTAACCAGCAGATGTTATTATTTTCGCTAATATATTACGATAATTAATTTTAAAAATAAAGTGGTACTACAAACGACCTATTGCTTAAAATATTGTATAGGTATTTAAAATTTCTAAAATAAAATAAGAAAAATTATAAGAAACATAATTAAAATATTTTCAAGCGTTATACTGAATTATTATAAAGATTGTTTTATATATGAAGCCGATTGCACCATTTTTTGTTAATCAATGAAGATCCTAATACTTTTATTTAGTATCAAAATTGCCAATAGTGATTTATCTTCCAATATAATATTGTTAAATTTCTACAAAAATTAATATAGGTATTATTTACTTTTTAGCTTGTACACTTTTATTTCTGTTTAATTATTTATTCAATTAAAATAAATAATATTCATATTTGTATAAAATAATATAGCAAGTATCTATAAATACGGGTTTATTTATATACCACTTTCCACTTGAACTAATTAAAAGTTATTAAATTTGAACAAAATATAATTAAAACAATAAATACCTACACTTTTATGTGTTTTAAATAAACATCTTATATTTTTATTGATTATTGTTGCCGTAAATACAATAATATTATAAATTAATTTTTAACTTTTTAATAATATTTGATGTTTAGCTGTTTAGCATTTGGGACTTATACTATTGTGATGTAGCAAGGTTATCATTATTAAATATTTCTTTTTGTGATCCTTTGTATACTTATGTTTATTTGAATATAGTGATAGTTTTATTTTGTATTTTTTTATATTGATACAGTGAGTTTGTTAATTTTGAATTCCCGTTTGACTAGTGAAACGTTTCAATTATAAGACCATTGTATTTTATCAATACGTACATGATTAATTACTGTTTATTATTAAGCTAAATTATTCTATCTATGACAAGACAATAGTATGCATTTTTTTTCATTTACTTATAGATTTAATTTAAAGATTCAAATGTACCTGGGTAATTATTATCATATTGTATAGGAAACTATAGAGTATAGACGTTCATAATATGTTCCATAAACATTAAAGAACCAAATCAGTTAATAAAATATAATTGTTAAAATAATGATAAGGAAGATGCCTACTTCATTGTAATTGTTTAAACAATGTTCAAAGATTTCAATCGACCATCGGCGAATAATGAATGCATAAAGCATTTTTTAGAGCAAAGAATAATTTTGGGCTTTCAGGGCAGGGTACTCCCGAAATGCATTTTAAGTAAACTATAATCATTTGTTGTGTATCTAACTTATTTTAATTATTAAGTTGAAAATGGACTTAATATTTTTAAAAAAAAATTTAAATGGCATGATAAAATTATTATATTAATTGACAAAATAAATAAATAATAAATATTTTGTGATTATGTAAATCTTAAAAAAGGTCATACATAATGGGGACATCAGTTACCTATTATATTTCCCATATCATATTTGCTAACAATAATCTAAAAAAAGTCCTTGATAATATTAAAATACTGTTTTATTACCAATGGACTATAATAATTTACATACCAGAAATAGAATTATAAGTATTCATATTTTAATTTAATTTCAAATTTGAATAAAAGATAAAAATTCTAATAGGTACTTTTTTAATTGATCGAAATATAGTAACTAATATTAATGAAGTTTGTAGAACATTATTAAGTTGTATCGAAATACATTTATTCGTGCTGTTTCAAATAGTTTTATATCAACTTAATTTATTGTTAATTATTACTTTTTTATATGTATAAATATTAAAGTTTATTATAGTTTATAAGTTATAACTAATGACCAGAATTATTTAATACATTTGTATGTTCATGTTCATACCTAGGGTATGCATTATCATAGGGGTTTGGAATGTGGTCCGATGGTCATATAAAATCAAATTGATTTCATAATCCTAATTTTATTTTGCATATGCATTCATATTTAAGGGTTTAGACATATTTTGTTAGTTGCATGTAATTTGCATATTTATAGATAATAAACATGAACTATTCTCTCTTTTCAAATCTAAATAATACAATCATTTTTAATAAATATTATGTTGGTCAACAACTAATTTAAAATTATCACGGACAAATGTGTTCGATGAGTGAAAATAATATTTCTTAACTTACGAACCTTTTCGTTTGTCTTTCAAACAAACTACATCTCTGTATACAGTCTACTTAAAAATAAGTATTGTGTTCCGTAGATATAAAAAATAAACGTTTATCAATTATTTTTTTTATAGTTTAGTATACATTTTTTAATGTATATAAATGCATACATTAAGATTTAACTCCCGTGTTTGCGTCATAGTTAGCACCTTTAGTTTTTAATTTCCTTAATGTTAATCATAGTATACACTTTCAGTATGTGTAGGTAAATTATGTAAAGTTTAAAGATAACAACATAATATAAAATATTATGTATATTTTGTAAATTGTATATTTTGAGCGTTAAAGTTATTATAGAAACCTAGGTAAGAAGCGTGATGAAAACAAAATTAAATTTATTATGCTTGTCATTTTATTTGGTTTTTTTTCTGTAAATAGAGTCTATATTACTAATGTAACCTATACGAAGTATTATAATTATGACAAAAATAAAATATGAAGATAATATATTAGTGATAGCCGATAGCGAGAACTATAAAAAATTTAGTAAGAAAAGTTATAGTACGAACCGATCTTTAAATGTTCGGTCGAAATATTGAACTAATGTAATCAAAATTCGAACTATAGATAAGTATATTGAATAACGATAAGAAATTATTTTTATTATTACCTTCGTGTTACCTACATATCGTTTTTCATTATTTTGTACTAAATAATAAAATTATTAATAATACGTTTATGAAAAACCCAAAATTAAGTTTTTTTTGTTTTGGTTCGAATAAAAATCTGTAAGTCGGTTTCGTTCAACCTCATAAATAAGGGAGAATTCCACTAGTATTAATTTTAAATATATTATATATATATTTAAAAAACATTCAACTATATATTATTATTATAATATACAGGCTACAGGGGCGCACCCAGGATTTTTTTTGGGGAGGGCTAAATTCACATAATTTTAATATTAATAGGTAGTATTTATTTTGAAATATGTACAGAAATCTTTAAGCTTTTTACAATCTTTTACTAACAATTTTTTTTTATTTTTGTCCCGGTTTAAGTGTCGCCTAGTCTATAATAATAGACAACAGAGGTCTCTCCCGGGGCCGGAATGACAGGAATAAATTTATAAAAATATAAAATCAATGATATAATATAATATTATGTTATGCCTAATGTTTCAATTTCGATAGTTGATAATTTTTTTTTATAACAATTTAAATTAAAATGTAAATTTGTCAATAAACCTATAAAATTATCAAAATGTTTGGAGCTAGCCATTGGGGGGGGCTAAAGCCCGTTAGCCACCCCCTTGGGTGCGCCCTTGACAGGCTAACTATACAGGCTGTCGAGCTTACATAATGTACACCTACGGGGGGGGGGGGGGTAGTATTGACGATATGTGGTGGTGACTGTGTGAGTGTTACATTGTATAGTTCGAACTACTACGCATACTTATATTTTTTACGATTGTTTTGTTCCGTTGAATGATAATACGGGGGCAAACGGATATTTGCCGAATGCAACGAGTGCAGGTGACGTGTTGCACTTTGCAAGTACTAAGAATTAACCCGGGATTGTCATTACTATTACAATACTCGAATGGGACGTCAGATTGCTGATGTCTCAGAACGCCGGCCACTTATACTGTGTGTGTGTAGTAGCCCTTGACCTAGAAAACCCCAGTACTAGATCCCCCACCTATGTGTTGTTGTGCTTGTGTGTGTGTGTGTGGGTAACGGCGCCACCACCGTGAGTATACGAACCAGTGTGGGGGTTCCTTCGAGCTAGACAACATCGCGTACACGCAGAACGACATCATCGCCAGTTTTGACAACGCGACTGCCGAAGAGTATGCGACCTAGTCCGGATGTCAGTTTGCACAAGAGCGCGGTTGGTGTGTGCCACAGTGGATGTGATACAACTAATTTCGCGACGACTTGACCCCTGGATGGTTTTTATTCAGCATAATATAATATTATTACGCACATGCAGGACTGCCATTATGACAGAGTAAGTCTTTGCTGTGTCTGTTTACTACTTCTACGTTTTGTGTTTCCCACGTGTGCGCCTCATTGCCCTCGACGGGTCCGATAGGTCTCCGATATGATCGTGCACGGTTAACGATGTGCCAGAATAACGCTCTTTGCCGACGTCGTCGTGCGTTAGTGTCGTCGTACCGCGAGCGCTGAACGAAATATAATATTAATATAGCATAATTATACCTCAGCAAGATCGGGCCTGAATTAATATAGGAACACTTGTAGTGTTGTGTACGTTTTTCGCGCAAACGGAAACGTTAGATTTCGTCGTCACTGGATCGTGCGATTACTGCTGTAATAGACAGATACACTATCTCTCTGCGCATGGGACATCATAAGCTCGACACGATCTGCCTCACGATTTCTTACCGGTAGGCCATTAATATTTAACACTTTTAAACCACATAACATTAGTATTATTTGAAATGTTATAGTTTTAATTCGTAATTGTTATGTTCTTATTTTTGATATTATTTTATAGATATGTAGTGTTAGTTATTATTAGTTATATAAGTTATGAGTTATAGCTTATGAGGCACTCGTGACTCGTAACTCATGATACTTATGAGACTTATGTACTTAAAATTATTTGCCAACCTTAAAATATATTTTATAAATTAAACCGAAAAGAAGTGTCAAATATTTCTTGTATCGATAGTATTCATACCAATAATAGTAATACTTCAGTTTCTCCAATGTATGTTTCATTCGATAGTTTTTATTTAAAAACAAGATTAGGACAATGGATAATGCCTTTCAGACTTGTTGCACATAACCTTAAAGCCCCCGGTGCCATTGTAATTTCGTATACAAAAATACAATTTACGAGAATAATGATCCTCTTCTGTAGAATCAACCAAATTTAATAATTTTTTTTTAACTAATGTAGGGTAATTTTTACAGGCCCCATCAACATTTTAATCTCAAACTTCATAATATGTCTTCAAAAATAATACAGTTTTAAGCGTTTTTTTATAAATTATATAATACATTTAAACCCCTAGATAATATAATGGATAGACCATCAGCGAGCCTTCCATAAGCGTTCCTGAATGATAAGGTATGGAGTAATATATTTTGTATACCGTGAACAAGTAATTTTTTTTTTCTTTTTGTATTTAATAACAATTATAAATTATTTAAAATTAATAATTTTTGTACTTTTATAATTTGGAAACAATATGTCAATATAAAAATTTAAAAATTTCAAATAATTGAATGATTCAAAATTCAAACGGCAAATAATATTTATTTGATAACAATTATTAGTACATAGTGAAAAGTCAGAATGGTTACCTATTGGTTACTGGCCCTATTGGTGTTTATTATAGGGATGACGATTATATATTATCTATGATTATACTATTATTTCTTCTTTCAGATAAAAAAATAGTTATCAAAATCCGACAATTCTACAAAGCCTTAGAATTATTCCCTTTAAATAACTTTTTTTTCAATATAATACACCCTATCAATCCCCCCCTAAATAGATATCGGGCAGTAGATTAGTGGAAAAGTATTATAATTAAGGTGGCAACTAAAATATAAAATTTAATTAAAAAAAATTGCGGAAAATTTGAAAAACTGGCACTGGCACTGGCACCGGCCCCCTAGCAATATTTAATCTATATATTATAGTTATAATAATTCAACACATTTTATAAGTACTTAATATTTATTATTATTATTATATATTATATATTATATATTGATATACTGATATATATATAGTAAATAGGTACTTTGGACTGGAAATGTTATTTTAAATATGTCCGTGTTCAAAATCACTTTAATAATGATGTAGATATACTTTTTATAAAATGGGATCCTACGTTTTTATTATTTATATGGTAAGGTAAAAAATCTATACCTATTTACTTTTATGGTCCTATAAATATTTATATCTTAAATTAAATTTAAATATAAAACGGGTAAGCCTAGTGAAGTACGTTGACATTTTTATCTTCCTCTTACATTCTAGACAAGGCTGCTATTGCCGTTAAACAAATCCAACGACATTATATTATTCATTAGTCATTACTATTACATCTGATAATGTATATAATATCACATGAAAGTCACAAGAATATTAACGGAAGGTCACATCCTTGCTCACGCCCTTATTCGTTCAATATACATAATAATTGTAAGACAAGGTTAATAATACATTATTATCTATGCAAGACAGAGAAAAACCTAATGAGTAAAATAATAATTAGGTTTTTATAATCTATAGTTTTATTTAAAAATATAAAATCTTAATAATATACGTATCCAATAAAAATTAAAAATTGTATCACATAATATTACAGCCCGTTTACAGGTAATTGATAATTTACCTTAATTGTTTTACGCGTACCTATAATATCCATGACTAATAAGCTTTTAATTTATATTTGCTTACTGGGCTTCTCTACTCTGAGGTATTTTCTCTATAGAGACAAAACCGTTTTGAGCGTGTAAACTTAATTTAAAACGCAGGCTATACTAATTATTTTAAATATTTTTTCTTGAAATGGGTACTCTAAAGTTTAGAGTACCCATTTCAAGAAATATTTCGTTTATAAAGACAATATTATAATATTATTAATATCAATTAGCACTTTTAATATATTAATATTTGTTGTGACTTCTTATTCAATACTTAAAGCAATTATAAAGCAATCAGAAATAACTTATCACAATTTAGAAATAAGTTACTTCAATTGAATCTGTAATTACAATATTTATTTTTCAATAAATATACAGTTTTTCAGAACATCCTTCTTGGTAGAACTAATTGTAAATTAAAATCTATCATTATTAATTAACATATAAGTACATCACCATTGGTTTAATAGATAAGTATACTAGGTGTCTACTGTCTACGTTTAAAGAATCTGTTTATGAATTATTGCTTTCTCCCAATATTACATCTATGTATAGTATTAAACTACTATATAATATAGCTGTATCATACATTTATAATACTATGTAATTGAATAATATGTGTAATTATTTTACTTTAAAAATTTGTCTTTAATGACTAAATTTGTGATTTTTTCGTTGGTCAAATACATGCAGGCATCTTTAAGTATTATAAAAGAAATCCATATTATTATAAAATCGCCGGTCCCATAACTCATAAGTCATATTAGTGTATCTACATTATAATACTATTATTATTTTCATTATTATTACGTGTTGTTGTTGTTGAGTGCTGCTACTAAGCTGCTTATTCTGTTTAACATTATATTGCCTCCAGCGAATTCTTCGTACTGCCTAATAAAACGCAACGTTGCCAAACAGAAAAAACTCTGTGCCCAGTTCGTCTCAAAACCGCACGCGCAAAAAAATACCTTGTACAAGGAAAACCGAAAAACAATGTAATATTAGATAATATAATTTGTCTTGGATGTTGTCTTGCATTTTCATAATTATTCCAGCAATAGTTTATTGGTTTGAATAATGTTCGTTTTTATTTTTTTATTTTATAACACGAAGTGCCAACTGCCAATAGCTTATTTCCTCAAAGTTAATTGTAATGTATATTTAGCTAACAACAATGAACGTTACATTGACGACGTATGTGTATTTATGTTGTGAAACAAACATAATTATATTATATTTATATACCTAATATATATGCGTGTGTGCTGCAGCGAAAAAAACATACAACGCAAGGTATAATATAAGTACCGTCTGTATTTTATTTGTTTGCTACATAAATCGCTTTGGCTATAAGTTATAAGTTATAACCAATGACCTAACCAGTAACCACTAGGCATCCTATGTTATTACAGTGCTACTGCAGATAATACTTATACGAGGTCGGTTATTAAAATAAAACCAATTTTTTCGGAGTTAAATATGACTTCGAGGAGGTCATCTTGTATTCTAGTGTCAATCGATGTTTGTCTTCCTAATCTACTATATGGAAATAATCTCAATGTTGAAACCGGAATGACTCACCGGATGTATTTATTCATAGTGTTCATGTTTACAGTTTTTTTAAGAGAAAGGTTTTGCTCCCTTCGAGGATCTTTTAATTATTATGTACTGGCTGTTTTATTTTATTTTGCTAACGGTTTAAATTGTTGATTAGTAGCCAAATTTTGTTAATATTAACTCCTGAAAGATATTGCAGCTTTACATATTATGTCTATACTTATCTATTTCTGTTGGTAGATCCATTCTATTTGTTGTCTAGGTTACACTACGTCATTTTCGTTTCTTTAAGATTTTTATGTTATTAAGTCTCATCATGATGACCACTTAATTTTTACAATAAATAAAAGGTGTTAAAACTTTAGTTAAAAGTATGCCTAGTATAACTCGTTGACCAGTTACTTAAAATTTAAAAAAAAACCGTTGTTCGTATATTTTAAATTTAAACACTTTAGTAAGAAGTATTATTATAATTTAAATAATTTATTGGATATTTAGCTGTACCTACGTGTAAAATGTATTTTAATTGAAATCTGTAAAAAACATTAAATTAATTATATAGTATAGGTCCAGTTTTTTTTATATTAACTAAGATTATTTATGTATAATTGTATACGTTTTTAATGAAGCTAAAATTATAAAATTAAATGTTTTTGCCTAATGAAATTCAGTAGGTATGTTTGAATTTGTATTACTAAAGCAGTAAAATGGTAAACCCATCTAAACAAAATAATCGCAAATGGCACGGTGTTTTTTTATTTTTACCAGTTTAACTTAAGGCTGCAATTCTCCCAAGATTGAAATTACTTTCCAGCACCAGCCACATATACTATATTCTATTACACTGTTATACAAATACTATTTTTTCGTAATCCACAATGAACTGTTCTTGCTGTTCTTGATATCTAGATTCGCCAAACTGTTTCATATAGAATAGCACTGGAGTAACCCACTTACTAGTTACCTAACCTAATCTAATCAGTATCGAGATACGTTCATGTACATTGATCACGTTCATTCATCTGATTTGGACAGTACGTAACCTATCTGACGTTTGCGTAGTGTGGATTTTCACTTTTCCTACCTCTGGTTGAAAAAATAAATTTACTCTCTACGAAAAAAGGTAATTTTAAAAAGCTTCAAACCGCCATCGAATATTAAACTTTCTGGGCAAGCATGACAAAAAATACGTAACAGGTACAATGATAATAAAACAATATAATATTATAAAGACAAAATTATAACTTGTGACAGTTTTGTAATAATGTTATTATAAAATTCATCGGTTTTATTATTATTACTGTTTTTAAATATTATAATATTGAGGATTTACAGAAATAAAATTTTATTTAATTTTTATTTAACGTATCTTATCAATCGTTATTACTCCCAGAAAAATAACAAAACATATTATGTAAAACCAAAGAAAGTTTCTTCAATTTCTTCTTATTGGATAAGAAAATGTGTAGGAACTATATTATTTAAAAATTCAAATAACTGACCAAAGAGCAATTATATTAAATATAATCGATAATAGTTTACATGACGTATAAATGAATCGTGTAACCTCGTAGGTTCACGACAAGTATTTCGTGGATTTTCGCCAAGGGCGGACTGGGCCGGCGGGATACCGGGAACTTTCCCGGTGGGCCACTGCTCAAAAATAATTTGTTATTATTATTTATTTATAATAAAATCAGTAGGTACCTAGGTATAAATATAAATTATAAATATTTTGTATTTTCATATCATAACGGTTGAGTGTGAAAAATTGTTTATATTATATTAATTGGTGTATAAGATTTTAGATTTCGGTTCAGCTGATTGACCAGCCCTTCGGCATCAATGCATAATCACAAATTATTATTTATAACTAGGGTGTGAATTTAAATATAAATTGTATTTTTCTCTACATTTTCTTAAACATTGCTTTCCAATCAAAAAAATGTATTTCATACATACAATAATTTAAAAATGAAATTTTTATTTAGCATTTTTTTAACTTTATTGATTTTTAGAACATTTTTTTGACGTTTTTATGACATTTTTATGGTTTGAAGGCATTTTTGGTAAATTTTATAAGTATAAATACAATTTTATAAACACTATTGCTTAAATTGATTCAATAAGTTCAATATAATTAAAAATCATTTTTTTTTACTAATATTTCTATTTTATTACGTCTTATGTTTACTCCTATGACTTCAGTTAGGTATACAAAACAATACTTGCCAATTATAACTGTCAAAGTTTTTTATTTGAAAATATTAGTTAGCTTCTGACTGACCAGTGATATAATGAAATACAAAATTTAACGACTATACCTATTTAAGTTCTACCTATTTTATTTTATTTTAAATTGGCTTTTAATTTTTCTGGGCATTTTATTAAGCTTTGTAATATTGTAACTAGTGCATAAAATCGTATTTTAAGGCATTTTTCTTGTTTTTTTTCTTGTATTTATATCCATGCCCTATTTATAACTTAATATGACTTTATTAAACCAATCGATTAATATATCCACTTCTAGCCAGCCAGTATTCACTTAATAGGTAATATTACCTAATACCTAATATTAAATTGTACACAATAAAAAATATAATATAATTATAATTACATAATAAAAAATTATAAAAAATAATTTGTGATAATTTAATTAAATAAGCTGATAACTAAAAGGTACAGTTCCGTAAGTTCAATGTAACGTTCTTAATTCAAAAAAGTGAATTTTTGAACTTTTTTTATTTTATTGTAGTGTGTTGTTTGATGATTTTGTAATATTTACTTATCTATTTGTTGTTTAAAATGAAAACTAAAAGAAAGTGTGGGGTTCAGAAAATCATAGAGAGAGAGAGAGAAAGGATACTCTTAGAAATATCAAGTTAAAACTTTAAGTAGTAAGAACGACCTATGTTTTTCATCCACAGAAAGTGATACATTATACTATGCAGTATGTAATTAAGATAAAATACTAAACACATTGAGAATCTAAAGTTGTCTCCTGAGAAAATTGAAGATGAGTAGAAGATGCAACCCTCATTTGTTAAAACTTTGGTACCATATTTAATTCTTACATTTAGTGATGACGAAATGGTGAGGGCTGGTCAAAATATAGATTTCCCGGGCTGAATAGTTGCCCCAGTCCGCCCCTGATTTTCGCCATGTAGTGGGAAATGTCGTGGGAACAGTACTTGTAGGTACGAATATTTGGTGTTTGGCATTTTCAGTGTTTGTTATTCGCCATTTTTCCGTGGATGACAATCATATTAATATGTCTGTCATACTGTCATAGTGACACGAATCGACAAAAATTGCATTACCAATATAGATATTTGATCGTGGAGAAATAAGTTTACGGCGTATAGGAAACGGATCGTGTAGATTAAAATATCCGTCAAATAAAACCAGTTGGTCGGGCAACTTAACTATGGAGGTCCATGTAATACGTATTATAATACCCTTCAGTAGGTTTAATTGAATTATTATTATTTATTGTACATGCCAAATATTATTATATTTATTGTATATATTGTATAATATAATATTATATTGTATGGTTATACTTTATGGTAAGTACTGAGTAGTGACTATAATGAGTACTCTGATATTCTCCGATTTATCATCATAATTCATAACATCTGATTTATGCGTCATCAAATATAATTACTTACCTAGTGCATTATCGTGTAAACCAAATTGTATACACTTAAATAGAACTTTATTATTGTTTTTATCAGGTGTTATACTACTAAGTAATAGTTTATGACTTATGAGTGTATTCTTAATACATTTTTTTCTATAAATTGAATCTATAGCCTATTTTCATTATTACAGATTCAATGGTTCATTGTACTATTGTACTATTCTACTATATTCTTCTAATTTATTCTTTAATTTAACCTAAAAAACAATTATATTCTAATTTCTAATTTAATTTATTTATTATTCAAAATCCCATTGTCAATATAACCTAATTTTATCACAGTCTATATTTAAAAGTAATCTTTGAATTTAAACTTTGGTAGCATAGTGTGACCGATACTAGAATTAACATTTGTTTAAAAATATTTTGAATTGCCTTAGAAGTTAGAACTTGATAAATCTTATTCTTGTAGTAATTTAATCATTAAATTGCTATACAATTTAAAAATACGCTATTATAATGTGAATATTGTACTGCGTGGTATTTTATTAGTTTACCTTTACGTTTATACTTTATTGTACCTATAACATATTTTTATGGTGATCGTTAAAAGTAAATTTTGTGATTCATGGTGTGTTCACGGCCGTTTGTAAGTATATATGATGTGAGCTAATGACAATATGTATAATGCACATACAAGCACGAAGAACACACGTAGAGGTAAAAGACAAAAGTATAAATGACTCCCTTATTTACTTTTGAGGTGAATATTTTCACTTTTGATTGGTATTTATAATCTTATACAAACAAGTGGGCGAAAACGAAGTCAAGGCAGAGTTTTGCAATTTGGAAGTTGTTGAGATTATTTCGATCATATACGCAATTTCTAATTTAACAGTTGGAAAATTATTCAACTTATCTTATTGGTGTCTCCTTTTTGTCATCACACATTATGCTACATGACGCCATCAATGAATATTATTATATTCGTTCTCATCTCATTGTTACTTTTTAGTATCCATACTGTGTTATGTCTTATTATTGCAATACAATGCAAATACATTATCAGGTGAATAGTAGAAGGGGATTCTTGTACATACTATCTTCGTAATATTACAATGACTATAATATTATTATTATATTTATATAGCGTAGGTATAGTCTTTATAGTTCGCTGTACATTCTTGTATTTATTGTGGTAGGGAATGGTACTAGATAATACATTGGGTCAATATTCGGTATGAATTTCAAGGTCCTACGTATATATATGATTCGAGTCGTTTGTTGCCCAACATCGCGTCAGTTAACGGGAGAGGGTCAAGGGGGTCTGGACCCCCCAGGGTCTAAATTAAGGTTGTAATTATACTAAACTTGTTCTTCTATAAACGTCCCGTATTTATATAATAGGTATAATTTTAAAATCTTGAATTACAGACAAATTGTGAATTTATTAAATCTAGAGCTGTTGTAGTTATATTAATAAAAAAATAATTAAATTTAGTAACATTATGTAATTATTATAATAGTGTTATGTTATTGATAGTAATTGTATGATAAATATTTTCTTGAACGGTTTACTGACCAAAGTTAAATCAATACATGGACCTATACATAACAATATTTGCTATTATTATTTGTATTTGTGAACTACTTAGTTAATGATGTAGTAAATTATGAGTACCTAAATAATTTTTACTTAGATTGTTATTCATCGTTATAAAAACATAACAATATTTGCTTATTATTTGTGAACTACTTAGTTAATGATGTAGTAAATTATGAGTAAATAATTTTTACTTAGATTGTTATTCATCGTTATAAAAACCGGGTAGGTATTTGTACAATTTAGATGTATCATATTGACAACTCGTTAAATATATTCAGGTAGTCGATTTTGTGCTTCCTTACTCAGTCGTTGTAATTATTCATAAAATATTATACATTTGGATTTCTTAGATTTCATGCGGATCGACGAATGTATTGGTTTTACAATAACGTGGGTTTTTTTGTGTCTGTCACCGCCTTTTAATGCAGTAATATGTTCTTCTAAAAACATTAAGGGAGGTTTTTAGTTTCTCAGTGCCTTTCGAAATAGGCAATCAAGGAAAATAACAAAAAATACTGAAAAACGGGAATAATAAATATAATATCCTTACAATATAATAGCCTGCACATTGTTTTTTGTATGCAATGGCCAAAGATTATTGAATATAAATTTAACAAATCCATTAAATTGTTTTACTCAACAACACGAGATATGCACTCGAACCCTTCTATATACGGTAGAGCGACATTCTCAGTTTTTTTTTTAATTGCTTTAATAGTAGCAAACTTAAGCAATGCTAATTATTTAAGAGTATTTTCCTATATGATTAAGTACTAAACTTTTTACGAAATTATTATTTTACTCTTGTACCTATAGTACCTATAAGTTAAGCAGGCTCGGTCCGCGGTCGACGGTAACCGTAGTCTTATACTATTTTTTAAGACAAAAAGTAGGAAAAAACATTGGCCCACACTAAATACTATATTATAGCATTTGAATATTTATTTATTTATTGCATTTTAAATTATATAATATAGGTACCTAATAATATCATTTTTAAGTATAAATATTTAAATAAATATATTGTTTACTTACAATACCATAAAAAACATTGCTTAGATATTTGAGGGATATTTTTGTTAATTTAGTTGGAAATGTTCTATGGCGTATATAAGGAGAGAATGAGACCAAATTTAATTAAAACGCTGCTATCGTATCGTTAAACGGGACACTATGGAGTTTTATGGGCCCGAAATAGTCGGTTTTAGATATTCAGAGAAAAAATTAATTAAAGTTGTTGTAAAGTCCTAGGGCGGCGAGGGTTGAGATTCCGTATGAAGTTCTCTCTCTTATGGAACGTTTGAGCGGGTGATACCAACCCTTTATATTTGTACTGAGAGAGAATATAGTGAGGAAGGGCATTTGAGCAATTTTAAAGAAGGTCGGAGAATGACTGAGCCTCTAAAAAAAATAATATATTTTAGGTAGTAAATAACATGTACCTACCCTTTACGGCCATACTATATAATATAAAGTATTTATAATAAAAGATCGTTAACGTATATTGTATAACGTTATAATAGTTAATAAATAAAATGTATCAAATAATTTATAAATATAATAGTTAATACCGATGTATAGATTTTACCCACAGACTTCTTTCTGTCGCACGAGCCTCGTGCGGAAAATAAAAATATGTTTTGAATTCACATTTAGCGTGACAGTCTTAACCGGTGATGAAATCTTTAACGCAGCATTTTCGGTCTAACGAAATGTATACTTGGGTGAAATATTTCTATTAAATAATAATCGATCCCAGTTCGAAAATTCAACAATTTACATTTACAATAAAAGATCTTAAACGTCGACTCCTTGTCGCGTGGGTGGTCGTGTACAGCAACACACCGATTTAGATGGTTTTTTTTATTTATTAATTATGTAATATAAATATGGACTATGTATTGGCCTCAGATATGTTATAATTATATTATTATCTATATATTTTACAATGAACATTTTGTTAATATCGATTCTGCTTTATTTTTTGGATCTGTGTTTAAAACGGCAGTGTTGCTATAACACGTTGCGTGAATAAACCTCTGTTCTCGTCGGTCGCATATCGGTAGTAACGTCTTATTACTATCAGTTTTTATGTAAATTAGACACACGGTTGTATACCTACCATTTAAATGTAAATGCACCGAACCTCAGTAAAAACTCTGCGTAAATGACTTCTCTTATATCACACAAATGGGCTAGATTCGCGTGCTTATAAATGTTGAATGCTTCAATGTTGTGTCTAAAGTAGCTTTACTATATTTTACACGATTGAGCAAAACGGAATTTTACGCGTAAAGGCGTTGTGCGTAGGCAACATATTCAACTCGTCGGTCGCCACCAGTTTTCGTTGGCGTGACATGTGTGACGAAACGTTCTTGCACTAGAGTTTTTGTATAACATTTTATAGCAATCATTAATTTTTGACGATTGACAAACACTAAATAATTGTATTATTATACGCTTGACCTCCCAGTCTCAGTCCACGACTACAATGTAGGTACTCGGCGTTTGCTGCTATTTTTTTTTTTTATTCTCCCAGATCTGTGGATAGTTGTTGTTTCCAAGCTGTTGTGTTAAACTGGGCACGTTTTGATTTGATTTTGTAGTGAACCAAAAAAAAAACCAACTGAAAATGATTCTAGTGAAACTGATTGAAGACGACAACGGACTCGGGTCGCTGCCTGAATGGGCCGCTGTGGAAGTGCAAGGTGAGCTCGAAACCCGCCGGCATACGCCGCTCGAACGCCAGTACGTCGGTGACCTGTTTGCGACCATTCATGATGGCGTGCCCATATTGATCATCGGCCATCATATCCTGTACGGCAAAGCGCAGACGTTCGAGAAGCCATTCGCCGTGATGAAGAAGAAGTCTGACGCAGACGAGTACGTGGTCGAGGCCATTGTCACCAAAAAGTTGCTGTTCAAAAACCGGCCCAAGCCCATCATTGCCTGTCATTCCGACGACCTCTGAACGTGTCCGGCTCTCAGTCGTCGGTTATTTCCATTAAAATTTTATAATTCGTCGTTTATACACAATGCTTCAATATTATACTAATCATATGTAATTCATAATTTCCGCCGACCTGACGTGATCTGATTTCTGTTGAAACGAAAACTATATTGTAATAAAGAACCTACCATACAATATACATTATTTTTCCAAACTATGCGACTTTTTATTGCTGCTGTAGTTGTAGTTGTAGTTGTATTTTTAGCGCGGCCGGGGCACTTTGTGTCCACGACGCCTAAAATGATCCAGCTAAGCAACCCAACTCTCACTGGTGATGTTTGTGAGTGTTTCTAACGGCGGTTGTTAGCTGTACGATCTTTTATTAATTGTACTCTAGGAATGCATAATATAACAATTGAAGTTTGTCATTTTGCATTTACGGACGATTTCGATTTTCTATTAGAGGTATTAAGTGCCCACGTAGACTTGAGCCTATGTCGCCTGCCCCTTGAGCTGGGCCCTGAATGTACGAACCAATATTGTCATATATTACGCCGTGTTCCATCCAATGCCGGTCTAGGATCTAAACAAGAGTATATTTCAATAACGTCAATAACGCCGTATTAAAATGATTAATGTATTCATCGATAGGAGGGCGGCTTTTGGTTTCGATTTTTTTTAGAAAAGGTAATTTTGTGGATTATAATTTAATACATTATAATAATTGTGCATGTATAGTCACTCTAATCGATCCACGTCACCGGCTGGCGTTGTTGTTGTTATAATGACAGTTAATTATATAATATTTTATCGCACATTTTTAATACACCAACAATCGTCACGGAATGCAAATAATTGAATAATTGTCGATTTCGTCGTTTGCTCTATAGTCTTTACTGTATTACAATACAGGTATATGCATAATACAATAATATATTTCTCGTGTCTCATCTTGATTCACCTCGATCCCAGTAAGTAGTAATCACTAATCGTGATTTACGCGTCTGATCGTTTAATGTTTTTTAGACATATTATGCAGCATTCGTGTTGATGCGCTTGAACGTTGTTTTCGTTTATTGTTCCCCTCTCGAAACGACATTGATCTCAAAATCACCATTTGTAATGCCTGTGTATATTATATGAACATTCGTTTTCACCGACGTATATCGATTATTCTCCGAACTATATAATAATATAATCGATACAATAATTTAATTATGGCGCATAACACGAGTGTTGAGTTCGCCGAGTAACACGATATCTGTGTAGTATGTACGGGAGAACAATAACGCGCGAACAAAAGTCGTCTTATTATTTATTACGCGCGAGGCGTAATTTAAAAGTTTCAAAAACAAAAACGTTATTATTCCATATAATGATGCGGTCCTTGTCCTCTATAATAATCAAAGCTGATATATTACACGGCGTGGAATACCAATATATTATTGTGTTATTGCAAGCGTCGAAAAATCACTACAATCGTGTGTCTGTATGACTACTATATAAATATATAATACATAATAATATAACGACGCTGCAAAAACCAAGTGTCGTTACATAGTGAAATATATGATTGTAATAAATATTTTTAAGACGTCCGACCTCTCTCTCGATTTCTCTTTCTGTGTGTGTGTCTCTCTCTATTTATCCCTCGACTTGTTTAGGTGCACAGGGGCGCGTGAGTCGCTGCAGTGGTTTTCTTATACAATACAACAATATTATATATATTTTTTTATCGAAATCTTACTTTTCTCCCTGTGAACCCACGTATTTGTAGATTGTTTATTGCTAATTCGCGAACTGGCAATAATATATTTTATGTATACATAGTATACATTTATCTATAAATAATAATATATATAAATACAAAACAAAAATAATTCTTTGAAAATGTTTGGTAATGATTTTTCAAAGAAAATCGGGTCGGCGAATTCGAGCCAAGGTCTCTATCCTATGGTGTTTGGTATGTGAGTGCGAGCCGAGCGACGGTGGTTATATAGTCGACAGCCGGTCGAATAGACTGTTACAAATTCGTACGACCGAGAGGCCTGTTCCCAAGGACAAAGGACGCGATGTTAATTAAGTCCCTCGATTGTCTCGAGTTTATATTATGATTATTATTATTATAAATCTAAATCTTGGAAACGTTTCTTTATTTCGCATATAATTATTAATAACGTTCAATGTCAGGATTTCCCCCACCCCCACAACCTTCTCGGCGATTGAGTCTGACGTCTAAAAAACACACATTACACTATTACAGAATATTGTACAATATGATATTATAGTACCTACAGTGTTACAAAGTTTCTAATTTTTAAAAACATTATAATATTTATTATTTTATTTTTAAAGTTGTAATCTTATAATCGTGCGGAATAACTGCGGTACTATTATTAGTGCTGCGCAGCACTATTTCTGGCATTCGTCTTCAGACATAATATTTTAATGTCAAAACTTAAAAAGTGACAAAAGTTAATCCCGCTTAGTGTCAATTAATTAGTTAATTATATTACAGGTGCATTTAAGTTTTGTAATTAGGAAAAACAAACAAATTACTTTTAGTGAAAATAAATTTCAACATGGTTTCTTTTTGGACGACGCGTGACGTGTTATTTATTTCAAAACAAAAAAAAATAATGTGACGTGTACAAATTAACTGTTTGTCGTCTCGTTACTATTATTATAATTTGTAACTTATAGTACTTCAATTTCAATCGTCCGTCTAGATTATGACATATTATTATTATTTATATGCGCGATATAATAAGGGTATACCGCCTAACATCGTATTTGTGTTTGAACGGTTGTTGAGCACCTACCTAAATTTGTTTTTTAAAACATTTGCGTTGCCCTTGAGTAGTATACTTGAAATTCATTTTTACATGAACAATTGACTGATACAGTGCCATCTCGACCTGATGATAATTTGTCAAAATGCAAGTTTCCTGCTATTGTAGGCAGAGAAATGGAACACATTCTTCCTTTCATTATTTAAAAACAATGAAATTATCATAATTATTTGGACTAATATATAGTATTAAATTATCAAAGGGCAAATGTCTAACACGGTTCACTCCGCTGCCTTGAAAGAGCCTTGGTCTCCTTATTTTTCTTTCGTTTTCATCGTCCCCGTGTAATACCTATCTAGGTGCACTATATATAATACTGTGTACTGAATTTTGGAAAAATGTTCCATGCGTCTTTTGAATTCAAATAATCTACCTACCTCGACGCCGAAATGTAAATTGTTTTTCTTTGACATTATCCCAATATATTAGTCCGTCGTCGAATTCGCCGGAGTTATGAAATAAATAATAACAATAATATTAAGCCTATACATGATGATTTTATAATATTAAGATTATTACGTATTTAAAAGAAAAAAGAACTACTTATTTCCTAATTAGATTGGGTGGTTAAGGTAAACCAGTCTCCAGTGTCTTCAATTCAATTGGCTTCTTTTTTTGTCGAGGAAGTCACGAATACTAACGTTTGAATAAGCTTCAGACACTGAACCATCACACTTACACTCCTCTGTAAATTCCTACAAAGTTTTGGAAACGCATTAATGATTATGACATTTATTGTGTTACTGTTGAATAAATAATAAAGTAATAACAAATAATAAATAAAATTTAAATGATAAATACTTTTTTACGTAACATTGTAAAATGTTGCACAAAGCACAAATAACATTTACCGAAACAGAGAAGCTAATAATAACGTTATATATGAGGTAATACAATTACCAGTATGCTGTATGCCCTACAAGACATAATGTACACTGACATTGGGACCATGTATATTGTATAGTGTATACTAATATTATTATTAGCCCTAAGGTCGCCCTGAAACTGGCTATGCAACTGAGACAGTTTGCTTTTTTTGAAGGGATTTTTCATGCATTTTGTTTGGTTTTTTTATCGCCTTCCGAAGGTCAATTTGTATGAATAAAAGAGATAATACATTTTTGTTTGTCAGATAATTTAAGATAAGATTTTGTTTTTGTAGATATTCATAATATTGTATATTATATTACAAGACGTTTAGTATGACTATATACTGTGATTATGACTTATAAGTTTAACATTATGATTAAATTATTATTATTATTGTTATTATTTTTAATTTTTAATTAAATGAAATATTGAATATTAAAAATGCTTATATCTCGCTTGAAATTAAAATATTGAAAAACCTTAGGCAAAGGAAATGTTCTTACTTAAAAGTTTGATAATAGGTCAATTCACTCTAATACCAAAACTAACAGCACACTATTGAAACTAGTAAATGGAAATTTGCTATGCCGTACGCTTGTAAGACAGATACAACAAATGCATGGGTAGCATCCTCTTAAGTTTTTATATTATGTTTATTCATTATTATATTAATTGTTGATTAAACTCACGATTATTCTATTTCCCATGCAATCGTGGCTGAACGAAAAGCTTTGATTGTCTTTTTAAATCTGCTATTTATTTCCTGTCAAATTTTTGCTGTACGCCTAAACAAAATCACTACATACGTGGCATTGTGTCAATAGCCAATGGGTAGTATTAATTATATATAATATGATAGTAATATAGTATTATTCATAGATTAATTATTATCATTACCTCGACGATATTATTATCTACGTTTAAAAGATAATAATATACTAATAATTTGGCTTCAATACGTTTCAGAGTATAAAATATATTATTATATTAGGTTTTCTATATTGTACTAGATGTTTTGTGTTTAGGTATATTACTATAATATCGTATCTTTACTGCACACTATATTGTACTACTCGTATAATATGATTATATTTCCTTATATCATCGTTCGTGTTCTCCACATAGAACGAGTTAATATAAATCGTTATGCGTTATGTAATATGTATTTTCATGAAATTATAATATATATTTTGGTTAAAGAGACCATTTCATAACACCGCGTATATTTTGTATTATATTCAACGATTTTACTTTTAAAAGTAAAAATACATAAAATCTTATACCTTACACCAGGTGGACCAGTTGGATAAATGCATTGCATTGTCACGATTAAAATAAATCACCCTGTACAATTTATATAATAGCGGTCCAACATAATATTTATTATAATTTCTATCTACGGCTCGGATTTTGTAGCAAGTTCTACTTTTAAGGGAGTGAATATCATATTATACGTATATTATAATAGGTCGTTTATTGTGTAACCGATTAATTTTCATAAAATTTCATTGACGACCAACTATTTCGGAACCACAGATCTCCCAAATCATGGTGTTATTTTTACATCGTAGTAGAGTATACCAGACGCCATCATTTTCCGTTTGCAGCGGACCGTTTCGGTTGTAAGCGCCGATCAATATACGTATCTCGTACCATATATAGACCGAAAGGACCGAATTTTCCATCAATTCTGTTGGCCGCTGCTGCAGTAGTTCATGTATAAATATTATATATATATAAATATATATACTATATATATTATATATATATGTATATTATGTGTTTTGTCACACCACTGTACATATTATTATATTATGCCGTTCAAAACTGTTTGCAAGGGCGCCAACAAGGGGGGGGGGAGGGGCCATGTCCCCCCTCTTTTTTGTCAATTTTTGTTTATTGCAGTATATTTTTAAATGATTTGTAGCATTTTAATAAAATAGATCGATAATTGATTAATCATTAAGATATTAGTGATAAAATTGTTCTGTGTGATAACGTGTTATCGCGACCATGGTAAAGCATCTAAAATTCCAAAGTCTAATTGATAGTTATCAATTCAATTTATATTTTATTTTGGTTTGTGAAATATGAATTATAATTTCAAATTTGTATGATCCATAGCGACCATAGCCTTATTGATAACTATAAGTACCTACTAGTCAAAAATAAGTTTCTTACTTTATAACCTTAACGTATTTAAATTAAGATGAAGCCACCAAAAAGAAAACATACATGATACATTTATGGATAAGTTTGTTTGTAAAATATCAAAAAATAATGACGACAGAAGTACTGATGATCAATGATAATAAAAATATTTGCTATGGAGCCTAGGCGCATGCAATTTTTATTTAATGACCAATAATCTTAATATTTTTATAAAATTAGTTATAGTTAATATTATAATATTATGAATAATGATTTATAAGATTGCACCTTGATGTCTCATAATATTTTGATGAAAATATACAGTTAATTATATTATTGTGTCATCAGTTTGTTTACTAAGTTTGTAATGAAACTATAAAAAACTGTACCTAATATGTTATGGCTAAATATATAATATATACCTTCCCCCCCCCCGTCGAAAATTTCTGCGAGCGCCCTTGATGGTCTGCAGTATGTACACGCGAGGAGGATTTGTGGATTTGTGTGCTTATAATTTGAATTCCTCCATGCATATACCTAATTTATCTTTATCGAGTGTAATAATAATCGAGTATGATATTATTGTCTACAACGGTCGGTCGTCGTTGTCGGTATTGTAAAAATAATTTTGAACGTACCTCCATATGATATTATTATATATTTTAAATATATGGATGAAAAGCTCGTTTTCTATGTGGTTTCCTTTCGTGCAAACAAATGGCTTTCACCCCACCCGGCGGTATCAGAGTCGATACACAAATCATTCGAAAACTTTTTATATATACACGTCAACGGGACTGTTGCTTTACAGTAGGTATATAATATTACTTATATAGGTACATATTATATAGTATATATAGATATATATATATAGATATAGGCAACGTAGTATATATGTATTTTTCAGTGGGCAGCGGAAGAAAAAGACTCAAATCCAATATTATTTCAACAAAAGTATTTTTCTTGTCTTCCCTGTATCCCCTTATTACAGACATTAATCTGTTTCGATCGGAGCGTTTGCCTTTTGTCGTACGAGTACAATTTTTCCCCACACGGTGTGTAATTTTCTATGTACCTATATGTCTGTAGAAAATAATATCGTCCGACAATGGATTTCTCTAAACAAACCTTTGGTAACAAACATGTAATATGTATACGTACGTTGCAGCTGGAACCACATTCATATTATATACAAAACGTTTTAGCAACCGTATATTATATACGGTTTGAGTGCGTGAAACATATTATAGTTATATATGAATAAAATGATTTGTCGTTACGTGTAGACCGGGAAGGAGCCGTGGCCAACTCGTCCAAAGTACCCACTATAATACAATAGTATAAAGTATTAGTAGGTACCTAGCATAATAGTACACTTATAATACTCTGTTCGCAGAGGAATTCCGAGGTCGACGAAAACGTTTGGCTATATAGTTGGCTATATACGATTGACATTTATTCCCTGTATAATACAAAATATTGTGCATGGTAATAAATAATAATATGTAAAATATTTTATAATAAGCACTTACGTACTGCAGTATCTACGTTCTGCAGTGCCTGGGTCACAAGATTTTCCGTTTTTGTTTTGGAGTCAAAGGCCTGCATACAACTTGATAAGGTTCTTATTACTGAAGGTTCACATGAAGGCGAATTCTGATTGACTTTGCCCAATAAATTGCTAACCTTACTCATCCGTTTATTACGTTTGCATAATATAAATATATAATACTTACCAAAATTCTTATACATTATAGGATAAATGTATCGGTACTATAATTATATTTACACTTATGAGTCATGACATAATTGCTTATTGTTTAACCCTACTCTTCACTCACTGACTATCTGAAAAAATCAATTAATTTAAGAGAAATGTTAGGGTAACGTTTGAGGACAAATGGCCTTTTTAGATACCCTTTCATATATTTTTTAGCATATGTGTGTACGCAATCGACTGTCGTCTATATTTATAGTTTATATCGACCGTCAGTATTCACCAAAATCGTTATAATATGCAAAACTGCACGAAAAAAAATGTAGTTCTCGCATTCACTCGGGCTGCTAGACAGGATGGCGCTTAGATATATATAATATATGTGTATACAGTTTTTTATATCGCATATATGTTTTTGAATAGATAGCACAATAATAATAATAATATAATATCAAAAATCAAAATGCATAGTCTGACGTGAGTAATAGAATACTGTTAAAATTCTAGATTTTTCCGTGCGGGATTCTATCTAGTCTACAATAGTTTATATTATAATAATATAGTATACTGCACCATTGTGTATACTGTATACCCATAATAATCATAATTATTATTATAATACGGTCTGTGTATGCACCGTGTTCTTTCGAAAAGTATACGGGCACGTCTGACAAAAAAAATAAAATACCGACCTTATGGCTTAATAATAATATTCAAACCAGCTCAACCCTGTATATTATACTGGCAGCAGCAGCAGCTGTCCATCAGATAACGAAACGCGCGGTGCACGACGTGTTATTTCGGGTATGCGTGTGTGTACGAACTATAATATTATACAGGGTGTCTCGCATCGTTTGCAGTGTGTGCACGCGTACTATCTTGATATGCTCCAGCTCCCGCCATGGCTCAATGGTAATTCTCGTGAGATTCCAGCTAGTTTAACATACAATTTAATGGAATTTGATAGTTAAATTCTTCACGACTCCGGAGTTTTTTGGGAACGACAAACATTTGTATCGCGATTGGAACTAAAATACCATCATTGGCTGTGCGACAGACGCGAGGGGGCACCCTGTACGCTTACTGAGGCTGCGCGCGAGTGTATTTAACTGTGTATTGTTGTGTACGATACTGCAGCGACGACGGTTCAACCTAACGCGTTTCGTAAACTCATTTTTATGTATTACGATATGTAATCAAACTGTATAGAGCCGACTCGACGAAAACCAAATAATATAGGTATATAATCTGCGCAAAAGAGCAGTAGCAGCAGCCGGTCGTCATCCCGAGACCTTCCACAGAGTATATACTGCGTGCTTTGTACTATATATTATAATATGCATATTAGTGGTGCGTTCGTCAGTGTGCATAATATAATATATATATATAGTTGTGCCTCCACCACCACCACCCCCATCTACCCGGGGAGGGGTTGTCGACCTCCACCGCCGCCGATGATGTGTTGTATTTACGCACGCACGCACACCCTTCGCAAGTCTCCGTCGGGTTTATTGCTAGCGACACGCAGCCTTCGTGCCTTATCGCTAGGGACCGCCGCCCTGGCATCACCCTCCAAAACTCTGTGAGCCCGATATTCTCAGACCCCGAGCGAGAATGGCGCCGCATATTTTATATTGCTGTGAGAGAGCCGCGAAAGATAGAGATAGTTTTTAAACTATATATAATAATATACTCGCACATACCTTTATAGATCTGTCGTCGTCGTCAGCAGTCCAACTTCTTCATTTCCGCGTAAACGATGACCCGGAAAACTTTTCACCTCGCCCGATGAATGGTGGTCTCTCCTCGGTTCGCTTTCTCATTCTTTTCGCCGCCGTATCGGAGATATATCATTACAGAATTCTATTAAACGTCGTCGTCGACAACGACCGGAAAAAATAAATTCACAAAAAACCGAGAGAAAATCTGTTTCTGCATCTGCACGCTTATTAATATAATCGTTATATAACTTATTTTTTTGATGTACGGTTATATAGAGAGACATGAGACAGTACCTTTTAATACAGATATAATGTTTTTACTCACCCCCAATGTGTGTCAAGATATGTGTTTTTTTCAATACGTATCTGCTTCATAAAATGTACAATTACTTATTTACATAATATGCTATATCTGCCGGTTTAGTTCATCGATGAGTATACTATATACGTATATTCACGTAGAGCCAAAAAGACTTTTTCTGCCTTCGACTCGTATATCCGTCGTTATAATTGAATCCTCAGCTCTCTCTCTCTCTCCTCCACCGAAACTTCCTCCGCACCATGACACTAATACTGTATGTGCTATACAGGGTGTAACAGATAGAACTGACTTTTGGAATAACTTTTGTTATGATCATTATTTTTAATTTTTTTTTTTATATATAATTTATAGCCACTTGTTCTACACGTGTAAGAGGAAAAAAATTATTTTTATTTTTTTATACTAAAAATAAAAAATTTTAAATTTGACTTAAATTTTTTTGAATAAATTCAAAATAGCAAACTTGTGAATCTGATTTTAAGAACGATTTGGATGGTAAAAACATTTATCTAAGTCTAGTAGTTTATTTTTTAGAATTTTTTTAAATATCAATATTTTTTTGATAAAATAAATTTGGAACGCAATAGCTTTTTTAAAAATATTATTTTTGGAAATTTTATAACATGGGTATATTCTTAAAACTATTTACTAATCATATAATTTCAACAATTTTTGTCATACATTTAAGTAGCATCAATTTTTTTTTTTTTTTGGTCAGTTCTTTCTGTTACACACTGTATATACATGCACTCTGCTACTGACTCCCTTATCGACCCGAGACCGCCCCTTTGCGAGTGTATACTCTACATAACCCAAAAAACCCACGATCTCCATCCCACTCGTGTTCTCGCCTCACTGCAGCCGCCATCCCTATACATAATCTCGTATCCGCATATACATTATATAATAATAATCCTGGCGAGCGCTTGGACGAAAAATAAAATCCGCCTGCGGGCCACGTTCAATTAGAACTTTTAATAATATAAACGTCCGTTATAATTGCGCTGCATAATTACGGGATAAAGGTTCGTTCGCATTTACGAAAATCGATTTTGAAATATTTTTTTATTTTTTTTTCACTCATTTCCGTCATTATCGTTATTATAATCATCGTGACCGCGTTGGATATAATATACGGATAGTCATGTGTCCGTAACCATAAACTGTATTATATAGTATATATTGTATACTATATACGTATACGGAATTCAACCTGACTGACGATGCGACTATAATATAGCCTTCATAGTGGAAAATAATAAGGTTGTATTTATATAATATATAGGTATATTTCTTTCGGGGTACACGGTGCCTATATATGTTTATACGTATAATATTATATTTACGAGACCGTACCTATACTCTTGACGTTGGGATAGAAAGACCCCAATAGAAACCCGACGCATTAAACCGGTTTCAATTTTTTTTCCGTCCGTGTGGTTTTCCGTCGAATAGCCCAACAAAGGCGCGTTCAGGAATTTCAAAATACTCATATTATATTATATGGGTATTATATATTTTTTTCCACCGTCCAAATACGACCAGGAAGCTTATTGTCGAAATCATTTTTTTGATTTAATATATAGGAACTGGTTTAACAATTAATATTTAATACGACCTGGTAAAAAAAAATAAAAATACGCCGCTACCACCCTGTATGGGGGCTTTGTTGTACGCTATTGTTTCACACCCTACATATTATTAACTCAATATGCTTATATGATCCTTATTTTTTGTTTCAGGTAAATATATACATTTCAATTCGTACTACTACTACTTTGCTAAAGGGTTAACTACAGTTTTTTGATCGGTAAGTGTTTGATTGTGCTGTTATGCCTACATGTATTATTTTTTATACGACGAAAATTTAAAAAAAAATGACTACATAATATTATATATCATCAAAATATCGTGCTGGTTGCTTCGGCTGTATATTTTTTGCAGGAGGGCAGAATAAAATTATATTTTACTTACTTTCTTCTGTAAGAACTCAAGTCTATACTAATTGTATTATATATACTTGGATTTTTTAATATTTATAAGTTTATAACATTTTATTTAGACGATGAAAAGTTTATTAGGAATTTAGTAGTTTTAAGGACAGTTACCTCAACATAGGTAAACTTTATTGTATTTTTACTTCGAAAAAAAATATTCTCTTAATTAAAATTTAAAAAAAAAAATCCAGCTTTTCAATAATCATCTCGCCGTGGCCAGTCCGCTTTACCCTATGTCTCTATCCGTGGTTGAGAGACTGCAAGGAATAGCATTAGACATTAGTTGTTCGGCCCGGCGAGTAATTTTGTACATCAGAATATAAGATTACTAAGACTGCCGTACGATATTATAATATTATTTTAACGGTCATCTAAGACAATATTATAATTATTATTATTTATTAATCTAAGGCCCAAGGCAGAAAATCGGCTCTTCTATCATTATTTTCGCGTTTGTCGCGCGCAACGCAAGTCTTCTTTGAACTTTGAAGCGTCGACCGGCGATCGTTTGTTACTCGGAATCGGCCTGAGAACGAATTAAAATTAATTCAGAGAGACTTATCGCTCTAAAAAAAAACCCGAAACGAAAACACATTGACCGATTGGCGATTCCCTTGTATAGCAGATATTATACGGAGTACTGACGATGTATAACAATTTTGTAGACTGGTTGATTTCTGTTCCCGTGGTGTGTACACCAAATGTGTTCGTCTTGTTCCTACAATAATTAATAATTATTACGGAATTTCGACGGGATTTCAGCCCCGCGGCCCGCAATAATGATAAATACTTGTATTATACAATATATTATATGGTGTAAGCTGTAATATGACCGAAACGACGACATGTGCAGTATTGTAAAAGACTGAAAAAAAAATCGCGTCTCGTGTACGACGGGTGTTCGGTGGGATCGTTGTTTTCGTATCGTGAGTGCGTGTGTGTTCGTCGACTACGACGGTGGTGTCAGCGCAGCGGTGGGCGGCGGTGCGTGTTCCGGGCGGCCGATGGAAAACTGGCAACGCTGCGCACAGGATCGACAGTCATGCGTTGCCTAGGCGGTCGGAATATTGATCCCGTCGGCCCCCAGCGCACGTCGTGCGCTACGTTGCAACGCCTCACGACAAAGAATCCGTCTTCAAAAAAAAAAACATTTAGGTGTATACCCAACGAAATGCACCACCACCGTCATGGCGGCGGGGGTGACTTCTTCACACATAAAAGACGGGAACCCCTCGAACGACGACCAAGACGAATATTCTTGCCTCTTGGTTTTATTATTTCTCTTTTCTCAGTTACGTAGTACAAGATCCAAAATCTGTTAATGATAATTTCCCCTCGTTAGCTACGATTGTCGATTTATATGGGTAGGAGCACGACGAGTATCGTGGTACCAATGTTACCATATAATATAATATGGTACCCTGTATTTTAATATAATATTTATATCTATATGTCTGTACCACAGAAGTAAACTAGCGCAAGTCACAAAAAGCAAATTTTACAGGAGAGACAAAACAAAATATTTGTTGCAATGGACTAACCATTGTATACTTCAAAAATATTATTATGTATTATCTGTATATATCATTTACTTATGTAAACGCTGGACATACGTTTCTATACTCCTATCATAGTCTAGGACTTACGTTAGTATACTTCTTGCTATCTATGCATTTATTTTATATAGGACTTACGTTTTGATACCTTTAATAATATCACAAAAAGCATATTCTGATTATATAACTAACTCAAAATTTCAAAAAATGGACTTGCGTTAGTTTACTTCTGTGGTACAGATGTATTTGTGTAAATTGCGTTTAAGATGATTTGTGTGATTTGGTATGTGTCTTGTGACCGTTTCTCCGTAACAGTTGTGTGTTTCCGGCGAATTAATTCATCTTGTGTCCAACCTCTCTTGAAATTATTCACTATTATTTATTAAGTTTACGTTGCGTTTGGAAAATTATACATAATGTGTGCTGCACGCGCCACTCCGTTGCAGGAGCCTGCAATGTGCATTTCGTCTGTCACGGTCCCCTCTTCCGTTGCTATAGCAATAATATATATATAGTACGTCTGTCGGTCAGCGACAGTAAAACGTCGCAAACGGCCGTAAGATAAGCGTTTTACATGTATACGCAAATTGAAATGTACGTAGGTATACGCCAAGAATCGGTTTTCGAAAATAATAAATCTATGTATAGGTATTTCAAAACGACATTATTATAATTTATAATAAGTATATACAACGCTATCATACACATAATATACGACGGGTGTACCAGGAAATCAACAATCGACTCATGGTATTGTGTAATTTTTTGCGGGTTTTTTTCAATCCAGATAGAAAGAAAAACTATGACGAAAGGATACGGAATACTTTGATTAATACAGAACTTTGTATCGCATTACAAACGATATTATTAATAATCAAGTACTATGTATTCATTTGCAATGCCTTCGCCGTCATTGTGTATAGCTGAGTTGTCTTTATAGTCTTTGCACAACTATAGGACATTCTTCGTGTATGTACTTATATTGTATACGTTGTATAGTTGTACACTATAATATATCTATATGTGCTCTGTAGAATTTAAAATAAATAAAATATTATAAGTATATGTCACATGTAAAAAATATTTCTTTGAGAATTAAACTACATGGTTTTTAACTATTATTAGTGAATATCAAAACAATGATAAGTTTGGTACCTTTAGCTGCTTCGACATAATTGAAGGTATAACAATTATATAGGTGTTGAGTAAATACTTTATAACCTATAAAGTGTGGCCCGAACCACTTTTTTTTCTATAACCTTCCAAAATAATCATACATAATAATATTCGTATCATATTATTATGCCTATAAGGCTATACTTTACTCTACATGTCAGCTCGACACAGCGAATATTATAATTTATAGACCCAGAGAAAACGATGGACTGCGACGAGAAAAATGAACAATTATGTAAATGGTTGGGTAGTAGTGTTCTGAAGAGAAAATTGAGAGAAATTATTACATTAATAATTTAAAAGACAATTTATCCGAACAGCGTTCATAACAAAAACATTAATTAACAATTCGCACAAATAATGTATATATACCTTTTAATATTATACAATATACTATATAAGCTAAACTAACAAATTATTATACTTCTGTGAATTCGAAAAGGGTAATGCACCCTTACCACCACAACGTCAAATCAATCAATAGCTCAGACTGTAATTTCATAATTTGAGGAAACGGTCATGACTTGACAATTTATTATAAAACCTAACGTATGTCAAACTCAATTAGACTAAAATGTTTTTTTTCTTTGTATCAATGAATATTTTGATTGTTTAAGCCATGTGCCCATGTATGTAAGTAATTGTAATACTGAAACCTTGAAAACAATCGTGCCGGAAATACAACTTTGTATTCGAGTATAAAATTTTAAATCTGATTATATATAATATGATTACGTTGTTCATAGTCGGCAGTGTGAAAATCGTTGAACTTTATTCTTTAGATAACATTATTTAAGTTTCCGGGTCGGCCGCCGTGGCAACCTGTAGATTAGATAGTATTTTAAAAGAAAATAATATAATATTGTAACTTATTGCTTTTTATATTGATTTCGTTTATAAATGTATTTAATGATGAATTGATGATTGACTGACTGTCCCACGAGAATTATTATACAATGATTTCGTGTGAAATAGAAATACGACACTGAAACAAATATTGTCGATTGAATGCACGATATCGCTGATGAGATATGTACAAAAGGAGGAGGGGGTGTTTGGGGTATGGTCTGTCTTTGACATTTGTTTTTTTTTTTGCAACAAATTATTGATCATCATAATATTTACTTATCGTTTTTATTTTTTGCTAATAAAACAAAGTCGACTATAATTGTTTTTCATATACTAAAAATTTAGAAATGGCTTAATTTTTCTCATTACATACGTCAGATCCGCAGAGCCTACCTTCTACAATATTATAATAATTAGTATTAATAACATATTATACAGTGCGGGATGTGAATGGAAGAAAGTTTTAAGAGAATTGGGAATAATAATATTTCATTTACTACCCTAGTGTTGGTTTCCCGTTATACAATAATAGTCATGTATAACATTATGTTATCAACTTTTTTGTCATTACTAGAGAAGCCCTTTCGCTTGTTTTTATTCCCATATTTCATACCCCCATACTATTAACTAGATTCTTTAAAAACGTCATGATCATTTTCTTTGATATAATAAATTATAATATGTCATAATAAAATAATACCATTAACCTCTGATCGTGCTTATAAGTTACAGTTGTATATAATTATTATTATATTCAATATTGTGATATTACTTATTTGTGAATATGTTTAAGATTTTATTTTATTTTATTACATATTACAATATGTTATCTAATATAATTCCCTCAAATATAAGTAATTGTAATTTTAATACGTATATTCGCATTCTCGTTCCGATCGATTCAGGCCACTTGACACTTTGACAAAAGAACATCATCCGTTCTAAGCAAATCGCCACACAATAATAATATTATTATTATCATCATCGTATGACGGTCGCGTGCATTTGAGGCCCCCCACGACAGTCTGCGGCGGCAAAGCTGGTAACGCAGATTTTATGGTTTTTTCGTATATATTTTTTGAGACGTCTGCCAAAAACGATCGCTCGACCGTCAGTCGCTGTTCAGCTGTTGTCTCTCGGGGGTTTTTGGCACCGCGATCCTTATAATATATAATAATAATATCATATCGACGGTCTCCGTTATCATCGCTCGCTCGCTCCATCACTGCCGCGCGAAGTCGACTGCACCTGCGGCGTGGGTGGACGACGGATGGCTGGGATGGTAGATCTGCGGGGGGTGGGGGAGGGAGTTTTTCGAGTAGAAATCGCGAACAAAAACCACGACACCCGCGACCCGCAGCCATTGCCGTCGCGTTTGCAGACGGTGGTGCGGTAGCCAGAAGCAAAAAAAAATACCATCAGTGCCAGTTGGCATTTTTCTCGCGCGGGGTGTCCTCCGTCGCGACGCGCGCGCGCCGGTCGGTCGGTCGTCGCTCTGTGATAACGAAACTACGCGGGCGGCGGTGGCCGGGTGATCCGGCCGCGCAGAGGACGACGACGAAATAACGCCATTACCTCAGAGACGGGCCAGACCATGTATGGAATTCTTGGCTCGGAGCGGCGTTTTCGAGGTGGCGGTGACCGTGTTCCTCATTGAATACTACTCATGGCGTCGGGATTTCTGAAAACTCGATGTGGAACCCCGCACGTTTTGGCCGAGCCGCTCCCCGTGCACTGCGAAAGAATACGAGATATTACAGGGAGAAAACTCTGGTTAGAACGGAAAAAACAACGTATTATTGCTAACTGATATAAAAGGCGAGCGTAAATGAATAATATATTGAAAACCTCAAAGTGTATATCTGACCCGAGTATTATAGTTAATTGGTGACGGCTGGGCTTAGTATATAAAAATCAACACTTTGTGTATAGTTGTATATAGTAACGATAGTTCTAGGACCTGGTTCTGACGTGCCAGTTATAAGAAAAAAATACTTTCCACCTATTTGTGACCGACTTTTTATTGTTAATCAATATTAATATTATGTACTTAACAACAATTTATAATTTTATAGGGAATTTTAGTAATAAATAACTTGTTTTCTTGGACTTTTTTTTTACCGTTTACGATTGAATACAATATAGAATGCATTGAACACGTAATATTATTATTATGAAAACTAAACGCGGTGATCGTGGTCGTTTCGGCGATGGACGAGCGGAAATTAAAAAGAAAACGGTTTTGGGCGGCGGGAAAGGCACATTATAAATACGCTCTACGACACAACTACGGTCTCTAATACGGCGACGACGGCGCGCGTGGTACCTAACCTACGCTCGATTTCTATTTCTATTGTTGGCCCGTAAATGATTTTCGTTAATCGATTCGTAGGTTTTAGCAGATACCTATGTAATGAACAATTATTATATTATGGCATGTTGTCACTTGTCACAGTACCTATGCAGAAAAATACTATTTGGAATTACAACAGTATTGTGACGGTGTATTTTTACTATCATAAATATTGTATTATAGAAGCCGCCGCCGCATAGTTTGTTCCGCAAAAAACAAACGAGCTTCCTTTATGTATCGTGATTCGTGACACACACACAAACACAAACACGTGCGTGTGCTAAACGCGAAATATTATTATGACATAATATAATATTGTATTATTCATTATCCGTTTGGTTGTATATTATATTATCAGGTATTATTAAAAATATTAATCGTTGCGCCCGCGTGTACTGTATCAACTATTATACTACAATATTGTCGGCGGTCACTCCTCCCACCGAGACCTGAATACACCATGCTCACGGTGCCCAATATTATTATAGTATAATCACCGTAATATTAATCATAATATGATAGACGCGAAACGATAGGAAGACGACAAGTTGAACCGTACGAATTATGTATTAGTAATGCGTATTACTGTATTAGGCGTATACCGAGCTTATGATTTAGTATGTTCGCTTATAAAATGTAGGAACTAGTAAGTATATATGTATTATTATTAAGCCGAACGGGACAATATTGCCGACGTACTCTAAATCACACGACGCCGCGATACATTATCTCTAGCGTACGACGCAGTTCTCAGCTGTGGGATTCAATTATTGTATTATTGTAAATTATTATATCTCAATTGTCTATCTCTCTTTCTCTCTCGTAACAACATTTGACCACGTATTACTTTATGCAACAAAGTTTACTTACTTTGTTATCGTACTCACGCCATAGGCGCAAATAGCGTTTGGGATTTGGGGGAACTAAATCCTAACTTTGATAACATTGAATAAGCTTAAAACAAAATGTAAGAAATTTTGGAAGGGGCTATGAACACTTTTAGCCCTTAAAGCCCCTCCCCCTATTTGCACCTATTGCATGCTTGATGTTGCATTTTCCCCGGCCACCGCGCGATTTATTTACTAACTTTTCCTGAAACATAATTATAATATTATATAGTTACAGTGGCCCTAGTTTGTTTTTAATAACACTAAGGCGTTTCAAAATTCACTCTGGGTAGGACGTGTTACTGACGGTTTTTCCGAAGACAATAAGACGTGGTCGTTCGATCAAAAACATAATAATCCGACTAATAAATGTACTGACTTTCCTCTCATCCTCCTCTTTCCCCATAACTTGGTACATATTGTACGTTATGATAAATTATATTAATTCGTAAATATATACACGTCGAGTTCAATTCATTAATTGTGTAGCTACGGAAAACATCTTTAGGTAATACATTTTTATTTTAGTTGATTTTTCTAGTGTATTCTCATTCTGTTCTAATAGAAATTAACATTTTATTTTATTATGATCCAGTATTCCAAAACTCCTAATGACATCGCTTGAAACTGAAGTAAATAAAGTGCCTTTATCTCTATAACGATTAAACGAATTTAAAAAAAAAAAGTAATGATATCTATTATACTATAATGTAATAATATTGCACGGTTTCTTGTATTTCTCCTACAGTCTCAGTCGAAAATAAATATATTATTCACATAAATGCCCACATGATAACGATGCCAATATTGGTTAATGGTTTTGAATAAATTATTATGCTGCTATATTATAATATATATATATATATATTATGGTATAACGATAAAACATAGGCGTAGAGACCGTAGAGTATAATGTATAATGTACACTCGTGTGGCACTTATAACCGATGTAAAATTCATCGTAATAATTGTTATTGCGCGTGTGTTTACATATTACAGCACTGCGATAATAATACCTATTCGAAATATTATTCGAAAAAATTGTATAATTTTTTTTTTAACGTTCAAGTCTTGCCGTGTACGAAATAAGTAAGTGACGATAAGTGTGTGTACAATCACTACAATCTGAAAGTGCAACTGGCAAGTAATAAAACCGTGTACATTGTATCGTTATTACTTATTATTATTGGACATGACATGATATAATATTTCGTTCTCGGCCGTGAGGAAACAACAAAAACAATAATTATAAACCGAAATATCACTTAATGGAAATCCACTGGCCAACGCTTAAAGAGAAAATTTATTTTGAAAAAAGCCCCTCTCGCGTGCTCGTTCGTAGTTTTTCTCTCCTGCCGCGCGCGTCAAGCACGGTGCTCGGCTGCGGCGATTCAAGGGCGTCACAATGGAGCGGGGCGTTGTGCGCGCAGCTGTTGGCACACTCCTCGTGCATGCGATCCCACCTCGCGCCGCCCTGACGGTCGTCGTCGCTTTTGTGCGTGCGTGTGCGCACGGCTCTTTCGGCGTGCATGCCACACAAAACAATCGCATAAACTCGCTATCGCTATCGATAGTCGTTGGTCGGCGTAGACGATAATCGTTTACGATTGTCTTCGTGTGACTTCGCTACGGGTGTGCAGCTTAGATCATATACTATATGATCTAAGGTGTGCAGCAGCGCTTCGGCGGCCGCGATAGTGGTTGTCGGCTGGGGAGGGCGTATATAGAGCCGGTCGTAAAGACCGCTTCGTAGTTTTCGGTAGAGGAGTGGGGGAACGGGGGAACGGTGGGGAAAAAATCGATAGTGTACGGGTACGCCGCCGGGCGCGTGTGCGTGCGGGTTGACGACGGGCGCTCACCGCGATTCCGGAGGACGGCCAGTTCGTGTTGAGCGCGCGGTTTGTCATGCCAGCAGTGGTTTTGCCGACTCGCCACTGTATAGCAGCAACGAACACGACGACGACGACGACGACCAAAAAATCGCCTTCTTCCGCCGCCGTTTCTATTGCTGCTGCCGGTAACAATATCACGACGACGACGCTCTACTGGTTGCCTGTAGTGGATAGCCCGGCGTGTTGTTTTTGCTGTTATTGCGGCGGTCGGCTGTTCGTCGTCGGCGGTGTCCCGACCACCGGACGTGTAAATAGCAACGTTGGTATCAGCAGTGCGTTGAGTCGTTTCGACGCGTGTACGCCACCGCCGCCCCCGTCGCGTAATTTCGGTAGGCTCTGCCGGTGTGACGGTGCCGTAGTCGCCGCCACCACCGCCGCCGTCGTGCTACTTGTGCCGTATGTGCTTGGGCCGCCGTGCTTCCGACCGATCGTATTGCCGCCCACGTTCGTCGCCGCTGCCAATCACCTCAGGCATCACCGCCGGATACATCACCAACACCACCACTACCTGTACAACACGGCCGTCGCCGGCAACAATATGGAAACTAGGTAAATACCTTCTAATCGAATAAAAACCGTTTTTATCTATCGCCACGCGTAGAGTTTCGGCCTGATAATAAATTAAGAACTCGGTTAATCGTCGTCGATAACGTAGTAGTTAAAAGCAGCAACAACAACAACAACAATAATAATGCTGTAATACCCTTGTCGCACGTCCTCACCGTCGACCAATCATAAAAAAAGTTATCTATAAATTATAATAATTATTATCAAAAGAATAAATAGATATAATAATAATATAATAATAATAATGATAGTGATAATAATACAATATGCGCACACTGTCATATCGTGTCGTATTATATCATACATCCTTCTACTTATCATCAGAATATTATATATCGTGATAACCATTTACTTTGTGTTCTCGTTGTTACACCCTTTCGCGAAGACCCGACACCACTTCCGCCGCCCTCGTCCCTACCTATAATCCACCTATCTACCTACCTACCAACCTACCTACCTACCAACCAACCAACCAATCTACCTACCTACCTACACGGTCAACGTTGTATATGCCCGCTTAGAACTTGATGTACGGCAACAGCGGACGCCATCGTTTATTGAACCGGTCTTGAAAAAACCGCTTCGGTTGCCCTTGAACCCATATCCCAGCCGGCCACTTTAGTATCTGATGTTGTATTATATTATACGTATGTATGCTCGGTCGCCGTTCTCTTTTTCTGTTTTGAGTTTTTTTTATCATTATTATTCCTTTCCGACTCGGCCGAAGACCGAGGGCTTTATTTCGGTCCGATTTAGCGGTGGGGAAAAGGCGTTTAGTGGAGGGGAAGGGAGGGGAGTTGGCGCAACGTCGTTACACAACAACAGCTGCTGCTGCTGCTAACGTGAGTAGTGTGTGTATGTGCGTGTTTTTTTATTTTACCAAAGCACAAAGAATATCATACTAAAATTGTAACCAGTGAAAGTTTTTTCGCTTCCGCCCCGTCGTCGTGGCGTACACAACAACAACGGCGGCGGTCGCCTGAAATAATTACGTCGGGCTGGGGCCCGGTGGTCAGCACGAGCCGCAGGGACGTTGACCTCCTCCGCCACCGTCACCGCGTATAATTATACGCGAAACGGCCATCCCCCTTTTGTTGTAACGGTTCGGTTGCGCAATGCCCGTTGGTGAGGAGGTAGTAGTAGAGTAGAAGAGGTATGTCGCTGAGGGGTAGTGGCGGTGGCGGTGAAGTGTGTGTGTGTGTGCGTGTACATAAAGGGGTGTGCGGGTAGTGGTAATGGTAGTAGTGGTGCGGGTATATAGACAGCTCACAATGCGTATTAAAAAAATAAAATAAAAAAAGCTCCCCTCGTAGTTTTGTATTATGTATATGACGTGATAAATGCGTTCCGGGCGCTGTGTACAATGTAAAATGCACTTAAATGCGCACTGCTGTTGTGTGTGTATGTGTAGTGCTCGCCAGCGTTAGGCGAACGTATGTTGTTATAGGTACCAGCGTATTATATGTGCTACACAACTACAATGTGTTTGCATTGAGCGCGTAGGTACTTTTGGCCGTGTTTGTTTTTCCTCTCTCGAAAAAAGCGCCAAAAATAGGCTATGCTCACGCCCACAGAACAAAGCGAGAAAAAAAATGTGTATAATATCGCGTTCGTGTTTTTAACAATATTATTGACCCGTAACAAATTTTATTTTACGGGCTCGGCTGACCGGAATGTTTTACAAAACGACTGCCGTGCGTGTTTCGGCGTAGACGGCCAAAAAGTTACAGAACGGTCGAATATCTCGTTTTTATACATTATAATACATACTCTACGGGATAAGTTTTTTTTGGGTAAATAAAAGAAGAACTCGGGTCAGATAAAATCCATGGGTTAGAACAAACAATAACGTGATGAGAACCATGTGCGCTATACACGAAGACTCCGTGTAATGTACTGGTATCGCGTCCCGATATATTTTTTTTTTAAATCATCGGGACATCGACGTTTTATCGTTGACGACGAAATATTATTGTACGCACACTGGCTGTGTTCGTCGGTTCGGTTCGTCACGACGGGGAATGTGTGTTTTCGACGGTTTTTATCAACACACAGATCTGACGCCGTGAACGGCCGGTCGGTTGACGCATTATAACATGTTCGCAGTTTGCAGATGATGCATTGTGCTCGCGCGTACGGTAATAATAATATGATGTATATGCAGTCTCTGACTTCGGAGCGCACTCGAAAAAATGTCGTTAACGCCGCATCCCTCGTGTGGTAAGAATATAATATATATATATGTATGGGGAGCAATGGGAAAAAGGGACATGACAGTGGCGGCTCGCACCCCTGCAAATTCCCGCGACGAGAGAACCCTCTCCGACTACGACGTCGGCGCGGCCCCGACCCTCAGCGCGCGGAGAAAGAAACCGTCGTCTTGCCATGTCTCGGTGGTGGGTTCTCAAAATGCGATGTATGAGTGTGTGCTCTACGGTTTCGAGAATCGTTCGGTTTATATTATACCTATATATATATATATATTATATTATATTACACCGTAGTACACGAACGGCGGATACGGTCGTTGCCGCAGCCAATGTATACGGTCTCGACACGCACGTAAAAAGCCGTGGCGGCGAGTGAGTGAATTCTGTAAGTGTATGAGAGAGAAAGAGAGAGAGAGAGAGAAAGAAAGAATGAGTGATTCGAGTTACTGCGGTATAAAGTATACCCCAGAAGGCGACGTTGCCGGTCCGTGCGCCGGCCATCTGTGTGCGGTCGCTCTTTGTTTATTACGTATCTCCGGACACGACGTCTACGTCAGTAAATCGCCGGTGCTTCGGTTGTTTTTACTTCGAACCCGCGCTGCCGCCGCCGTCGTCGTTGTGTTCATCATCATGTGGGACTAAAAATTCTCATTGGATCGTATTATGATGGTATAATCCTTGAGCCCACCAACACCCAATAACGAGGTTGTGGTCGTATAATGCAGTCGTCAAGGACGCAATTCGGGTGGGAGAGGGACCGAAGAAATCTTATAGAGGAAACGTTGACAATCCGATAACCCCTAGTCATACTATTTTGTTATCTATTCTTTTATCTCATTCGAGTACACGCTTATCACATATTATATATTTTTATATATTATGTATAATACAAATGTGACGACTTTTCTCTCTTACCATCTGTCTCCTTGTATGGTACACAAATTATTTCTTTTTGTCTGTGACTGTGAGTGAGTATATTTCGTCCACCTACAACCGATGCCTGCCTGCATCGCCACCAGCAGCAGCAACAGCCCCCTTTCACTACGAGTTTTTTTCTTCTCTCCCGTTCACTCTGTCCGTCCGTCTCTCTTTCTGTAACCTTTTGTGTGTCCGCTATACACACACGCACACACACCTGGATCGCCGGCGACGACGGCGGCTGCTGGGTAGAGCGAGCGGGCGGTGCGAGGAGGTGTGGGATGATCGGTGTGTGTGTGAGCGCAGGTATCGCCAGGTGGTTTTTATTATTATAGTTTTTTTTCCCCGACGGATTCGACGAGAGACACCCACCGTACACGTACATAATAATATCCAACAACAATACAAAAGTTTTGTGAATAACACCTCCACCCTCACTGCTGCACGTCGTCGCGTTGTCGCGCCGTCCGAATGTGTGGTGGTGAGTGAGTGAGGAGTACCTGTTGTGCGAGAAAATAAAATGTATACACGTCTGCTGTCCTGACACTATATAGTGTATTTGAGATTTATTCATTGGAATTCGTCGTATTTTACTCTTATATATTATATATTATGTGAGATGTCGAACTCGGCGGCGACGGCGGCGCCGCGCGAATACCTTCGAATCCGCCTTGGCCTAATTTCCCACATAGCGTTGTGTAGTAATATTTCTGTGGTGTGTGTATATATAGGTAGTAGGCAGTGTTATTTATATTATTATATGTGTTAATATTATTTTTATTAATTTTCTCAATCTTCTAGAGCCGCGCGCCATTAGAAATTGCTTGAGTGGTTTCGGGTGAAATGTGAAAAGTGAAATCATATTAAGAGTTTTCGGTCGAATTGTCACACGATAAAAAATAATAGCGGAAAACAATTAACATTGGTTATTTATTTTTATACTTCGTATTCGCGTATATAATATTATAGTTATATAATTGGAATTACGTCTTTTTTTTTCTATCAAATTTTACTAGTAATCTGTTCCGTTCATAAGAGATTCAATTTTTTTCCACTATTTTCGACCTTAACCGGAGTGATTTTGTGTCGAGAGAGAATTTGAAATGGACCGATAGATAAATATTATGACAGACGGCGAGATGCAGTAGCGCAGTCTTAGCCTCTCGTCGATTGTTTATGTGCGAGTGTTACGAGTGCGACATTTACGGACAAGGCCGACTCCTGGCTGTATCCAATAATAATTATTATTCACAAATGTGCATAATATGTGTTTTTGTAATGACATGGATCAATAAAGAAGTCATTATGCGGGTCAAGGCATTGGGTATCAAACTTATCTTACAAATAATACCAAATTTAATTGTCTCTATGGCTCTATAAGAACAACTAATGGCACCCCTCCTGATTTGATTTTATCAGATAATATTCAAACCAAGGCGAATAATATTATCATTTAAACTATCCTCATGTTTTCAGTATTTATCTGACACAATATGTATACAAATATGTCATATCGAATGAGAAACTTGCTTATCTTCGGAGGTGAGTATAGGTAATACTTGTATACCTTATTTAAGCATTTATAATGGGTCTAATAAATATTTGGGTATAACTTCATAACTCCATCGCTTTCTATATAATAGCAATTTTGGTGAAAACTAAGAACATTTTTTTTGTTTTTTTTTTTATTTACGGAGCCTGTGCTCAATTGAAAAGTACGCGAACACGGGGATATTATTTTTTCTTTCAAAGTATGCAAAATAGCAACGCACAGCTGTACGGAACAAGCAGCTGGTAGTTCCTCGCGTCCTGGGAATATTCACGAGTTTCTTCCCTTCTCCCCGACATCGTTATTTTATAAATGCCCTTTTAGAATCCCGGGCCCCCCTCTTATCGTTACGGTTAACGCGAACACATCACAGCATGCTGCAGAAGAGCACCGTCCACTTGATCTTATACGAAGAAAATGTATGTTCTCCTTGGTCGTCCAACCGTATTTATATGCATATATTGTATCATAATATTATATTCATTTCCGTCTAAATATAATTTTATATTTTGAAAAAAAAAGCCAAAGAAGCCTAAAATGGAATTCGATTGCAGCCATTTGTGCAGACGACCGCGGCGGTTCTCTTTAATTGGCTACCCTTCTCCGTTGTGTATTTTACGATCAGCTGTTCTCGTGGATTTATATCGGACGATTCACACCTTAAGAACATAATAATATATAGGGTGGTAGAGAATTGTCTTTGGCCCCCAGGTACACACGGTCCCGTTTATATAACGGGATCCCTCATGCGGGACAATTATTATGCGAGCAGTGATGGCCAAATGTACGGAACGACCCAGCAACCGGTGCCTCGAACCCAACGCCGCTTTGGAAACCCCTCAGCGGCGGGACCGGTTGGAAAGGAGGTGCGATGACACCATTAGGACGACATTATCATATCCCTCCGACGGTTACGGACCCCGTGCGAGAAAGGGTTCCCCGTGCGGGAATACCGGTTGCTATAGACGTAGAAATGGAGAGAGAGAACGACAACAATGAAAGAAGAGGATTCCTTCTATTTGGCTTTGGTTCCCACCGTCTGTGTCAAGGGCGGTTAGTCGTCTGCCGTCGCGTCTTCCTAAACTGTCTTGCCACTCTCAGTGTAGTTTTCGGTGCGTTCTCGGCTCGTTAACGTTTTTATTTAATATTTACTCTGTTATTTTTATAGTATTTTCTTATTCGCTTTGGTGCTCTGATTTTAGTGAACGTTAAGTTAGTTAATTTTGTACTTACTTATAAAAATATTTATCATGAATCGCGATTACCATTCTGTAAGAGCCCAAATGTCCACATTATTTCCTCCGTAAGTATATAATATTGTTACGTTTTTTAATATCGAATTGTATGGTAATATGTCTACAAAATTTCGTTTAAAATATCACGTGTATCTAAAATTGGGAGTAAATGAAAACCGTCAAGTTCTTATAGTGCAAATATACCACGTCGTATGTGTGTCTTAATTTCCTTGACATTTTTCTCAATGTTTGCTTAACATGCATATACATGGTCTTAAAAAGTATTTGTTTTTTTTTCTAAATTTTCCACTTGAACGACGAGTTTCTCCTATCGGCGGAGAAGTGTGTGTACAACTATATCATTATTATTTGAGACCTCAAACGGAAACCCTAACAACACAGCGTCGCGTAACATGGAAAATGTGTACCTATGTGTGTGTCCTAGTTAGGAAATGCGCGTGACAACCGGTGGCGCCCGGGTACAACTAAGTCAAGGGTACTATTATATGTATTCCTTACACTGTTGTGAACCGCGTATATAGTGTCGGGCCAGAAGTGGCGGTCAGATAGCACGGCGGCAGGCGGTGTCTGTGATATGGGACAACTGAGGTTTTTTTCTTATACATTAGTCATTATTATTATTATTATTATTATTTTTACGCAATCGATTGCGACATGCCCGGGAAAGCCGCCGCTCGACGGACGGGAAAACGCAGCCGCGTGTAACGACTCAGCCGCTGTGGTGGCGGTGGCAGCGGCAACGGCAACCAAGTAATATACCAGCGCGAAAAGGAAGTGACCTTGGTCGCGGGCGGCCTTGTCCGGCGGTGGTTATAATATAGCTGCAGTCTGTGTGTATTAATATACCTATGCTCGTTAGCTTATGAAACTACTGCTGTGCCCCACCTCGGCTCACCTCCGCCGCCCACCCTTTGCCATCTCTGCGTGTGATATCACGTTCATCGGTCTGTGTGTATGTGTTTGTTGTGTATTTCCTCTCCGTTCGCCTTTCATATGACGCCCACAACCCCGTTTACAAAATCGTGTCGATCACGTTTCCTGAAACGAGACGAGTTAATAATATTGAATCGTGCTCGGTGAAAAATTAATTATAAAAATCCCTCGAGTTAGTGTGATTTTTGTGATTTCTAGAATAATAACGGGGGTCCATTTCCAGTGTAATATTATATGTTTAGGTGTACGCATCACTTTGCTCGAGGTTTTGCGTAATGTTCTTTTTTTTACGATACTCGAAATGTTTATCTCGCAACATGATGACTATACGGCAACGAATAAACGACGGCTGTAAATCAAGATATATTGTGTTTATTTTGTTCGCGTCGACAATGAGACGTTTCGAAATTGCGTACGTTTCCAATTCATGGCGTCAGTGTACGCCTAACATACAAATATTATGTGTATTTTCGTGGAATGGTGTGTAGTACGGTGTCGCCCATAAAATGGTCGACGATCGCGTTGGCCACTGCAGAGCCCTGCTCTTATCAACAGGGTTACACAAAAACGCCGCGACGTGTGTGATAAAATGAGAAGATAAATAAAGGGTTATATAAAAAACCGTATGTACCTACGCTCGCGCTTATTTATTTTTTTGACGACTTGAGAACGAAGTCGTTAGTATGTCGTAATCGTGTAGAGGAGATTATGTATTTTTATATCAGTACTGCACTTACTGCCGATACGGACGAAGGTGTATATTATTATACATGTATTATAGAGTGTGTATTATAATAATAATATTAATAATATATTTTATAATAATAATATATAAACGCTGTGGGCCGGCTTCTGCGCGCACCTCTCTATATAATATCATAGTCGCACACCAAGGCCAGACTCGGTTCCGAAGGCTGCTGCTGGTTCTCGGGTGACGTCACACCTGGTTTCTTTGTTGTCTCGTTTTCCGCTATATGCAGTATGGCGTGCCCGCCTATATACATTATAATAAAGATATAATATCGTTGTGTCGGGTCCCCGTCGGGCCCCGAAGAAATGGTAAAACCACCGAAGAATTGCACCCAGAATATTGTCGTAGGTATATTATCTTATGTTGTAAGCGTTCTCGCGCCCCACGTTGACCCCGGCCCGGCGCCCATTGCGGTGCCGGGTAAAAATATAAAAAGATGTTATACTATAATAATGAAGTGCACCTATATAATATAAAACAGTCTGAAGCTCTCGGAAGAGGAGAACAAAGAGAGGTTGACCGCACTAAGGATTTCGTGTACGTACCAACGATTTGTACTGTAGTATATCATTCCTATTCATTACCTATATCATTACTATCTAGTATCTCTCCCGAAAAATCGCGTTTAGTCTGCGAAGTGTGGGTAAAATATACTAGGTATTATATTATTATACTATAGTTTCATTTCATATTGTAAGTTGTCGCGTACAAAATCGAAGCAAAAACCAAAACGATGTCCGGATTTGGAAAAAAAATGTACGTCCCACAACATCAAAAATTATATTATATCTTATTAACCCAACTCTGAGAAAACGCATTGTTATAACGCCACCGACTGCGTTTCGTAATAATATAGGTTCACATCGACGAACCGTTTGAACTACGAACTCGGTAAAATGACAACCGTTCATAATTTGACCGACAGTGCTGCAATATTATAATATATCGTCTATATATTATAATAGTATGATGAGTGACGTACCTACGTGTTCTCGTTCCGTACACATACCTCTGGTATACGCATCTCCGTATCGACACTATTTCGTTATGGCTTAAGTTGTGCGGATACCACCGCTGGTTGGCCTTCGTTCTCTCAAATGTGTTTTCCGAATAATATTTCGGGTGTTAGGCGAAACAAAATAAATATACATTTATATGTATATTATAAATTAGGAGAACACAGCTGTGGTTTGAGATTTCGGCTTATAAACAGATTTATACTCGCAATTAACGTATTACGTTGCGTTAAACCGATAACCTTGGCACTGGCAGTATATATATTATACAGAAGTTATCGTACCGATCTCGTCCTTAAATATAAATGACTCCGGTAATCTCTTCCTTGATGACATAACGACGGTTAAGTACGTAGTTTAGGACGCGTGTCTTGTACACGAAAAAACAAAAGTAATATTGGATTTTGAGTTCGCGAAATAATGACCAGCGGTTTTTATTGTTGCAACTGGCGGTGGCGGCGCCAGCCTTGTGCGCCTGAGAACCAGGAAGGCCTTCGGCAGTTATACGTATGTATATACGTGTATACTGTATCTATATATTTATATGCGTGTGTGTATATTATACATTTGTATGTATATAATATGTGTAATACTGAGTATAAAAATGCGTTAACGTCGATGTATGTGTATTTGTGTGTAAAAAACTAACAAAGACAGTTAAAAAATAAATCTCAGAACAGGGGCGTTGTTGTTGCCGTACAGTTGTGTGCATACACCTGTCCCTCGACCCTCGAATTAGGTCAGCCATCTGCCGATCCCGTTTCTTCAATTGGAGACAATTATAACGTTTTTTTTTTTACATCAAATATGTATCTCAAAGCCACACATAATATGTACACACACATATCAATGTGTGTGTGTCAACAGGTGTTTTGTGTTGAGATTTCGGAGACTAATGTTTTTGTTTTTTTTTTGTTTCAGGTCAGTATATTTGGGTTTAGACGAAGAATCGTACGCTAGCATTAAAGATTCTGTTAAAGAGTTTTGGAATCTAATAGGGTGAGTGTTATTGTAACGATATTTAACTCGACCGGCCGGACAGTGGCGGCGGCTTTGTTAATACGGACGGCGGATGTCCGTGATGCCGTCGCACATAAGACGCGTCCTCCGTTGGTGGTCCGCGAAGGCCTGTCCCGGTTTTGTACGGTGGCAGCTGCTGCAGGATCGTAAAAATTCGCAGTACTCTGCAGTTTTATGTCTCACAGCCGTCACGCTCCGCGTACACACCCGTTTACAAACGTGTTTTCGGATCCTCTTTCTTATTTTTACTGGACATCTATGGAGTTTTTTGGATTACTGGACCGTTTTTGGTACGCATGCCATATAGTATACATGATGTGCGCATTTCAGATGCAGAAGCGAGATCGCGTGGACCAGATAAGTTTCAATGTATATTGATAAAGCTGAAGCGGAGCTTTTCCGTTGGGGTGGCACCATCCCCATAGCAACACCCGTGGCTCCGCTGTAGTGCGTTTGTTCGCTCCTCGTCCAGCTCCCTACGCCCCGTCTACCCGTCCCTAACCCTATTTATACTCGTTCTACTTTAGGGCGTGGCGCTCGCGATCGTAAAGTTACCCGGTGCAATGCCGTAGTATAGCGCGTTGTATGTTGTATATACGACATTGGGGATTTATAAACCGACAGAGTTTTCCATAGTGCTGCAGCGTTCACTCGTGGATGCGCGCGACGGTGACAAAGGAACGGTGTATCAGAGAGAGAGAGAGAGAGTGAGAGTTTGTTGTACAACACAACGTCTATAATACGTCTTTTTCTATGGGTCGTAAGATTTCGGTTGTATGCGCATTATAGTCACTGAGCGGCCACTCTCTCCGGGGACTTTTAGTTACAGTTATTTAAATTTTACTATCAGAATGTGTTGTGTGTACACACTGCAGCAGAATAGATAACGCGTATACTGATATATACTGTTCTACGCCAACAAAGTGTGAACGAGTCGTATAACTCGCGGGTTATCACCATAATACTATAATCCCAATTATTGTAACGTTTTCTTTGTGTTCTTATTTTTCCGTCGACGGATTATTTAAAACGAAAAATAGATATTAATATGCCGCCCTCTCCACGCGTGTACCTATAATATTATATTATACACAACGTTACAAAAAATAATAATGTTATTATCGTAATGTACATCGACGGAGTACGTATAAGTAGTAATAATAAGTGGTATGCATGTACGTTGTACATTATATAAAACCACGCGCGCGTGTACGCAGAATTGTTCACCGACGCATGTCGATATGCCTCGACCACGACAAACTCATACATAGTAAACACACACCTGTTATATGTTCATAATATTATTTTTAATAGTTTTTTTCTCTTTCCTTTAATGCGATGAGACGCCTCTCGAAAACGGTCGGCCGTTGTCGTAATGCATTAATATAATTTATAATATTTATATTGTAGTAGGTATATAACTTGCGTACAACAATAGTATAATATATTAGTATTATGTTATTTTTAATGATAATCCACTCGTTATGACCGCCTATTGGTTCTCAAAGATACGAATGCTCCCAAAAAGTTGTCGACGTTTACCATATATGGGTCTGTTGGTGTAAACTATAGGTATGCAAAGTGAAGGGGTTTTTTTTATTAGTAGATATAATTTTTGTTTTTATTATTTATCCGCCGCGTGCCTTATTTAAAAAAATCCTTGACGTTGTGCTGTTACAAAAATAAAAATTGTTTCGATGATACACACACACAGCCGCCTACTCTTTGTTGACTTTCTCCGATTCGTCCTCTTTATTGTGTGTGTGTGTACTCGGCGCTCCGCGATGTGTCGTCACAATCATATTACACACGCACAAAAGCGGCGGCGAGCGTCCCACGTCCTCGGCTCGACACCAGTAAACATCTCCTCTCACCGCATGCGTTTGTAACTCCACTCAACTTTCACTCGACAAAAAATTGAAAAAAATTAATATAAATACGTTTCATGGTCGAGCGTTTTCAGAGCGGAACTTATGACGGCAGAATTGTGTAATTTTCGTGAAAATCTCTCTTCCACCCCTATCGCAGTGACTAGGCGGATAAAACGCGAGGTTGTGACAAATAGATACTCGTCATCGTATCGCTGTCGTGTGGTGATCAACAGCGATCGATGAAAATCGTATGTATACATATATTAATATGTAGTAATATTCAATATGGCTATATAATAATATATTACGAGTAAATATCGTTATCGACCAGCCTCATGTGTGATTTGTGTGCATAATATATAATATTATAAATTTACCTACCCTCCCGTATTGTCCCACGATACTCGCGGAACGAGGATGTATTATAATAGTTCGTCGTGAATGTGAAATATTCAGCATTTTCCATGAAGAAATTGGAGTGTATCGATACGTATCGGTTCAATATTGAGCGTTCAAGAAGTTACGTGTGAGTGGTATGCCGGTATACGACACATAACGGACTCAAGATTTTGATATGATTCGGTATACGTAACTACTCCGTATCGAATTTTCCTTCTTAAAATTCTTGATATCGTTACCTTAATATAGTAGCCAGCAGGCATTACAGACCTAACGCTGCAGCTGATTTTCCGACCCTGTAGCTAACACACCATACGTCCATACGTACATTGGGTATAACTTTTAATGACGGCTGCACTACGTTAGAAAATTGAATCGTTCTTAAACGCTCTACCTTTAAACTATTTAAATTTGTTTTCTGCGGTTAATTTTGTTGAGTCGGTCGTTTACGTAAAAATACTATTCGTTTCCTTGGAACTAGCTGTTGTCGAGTTCTGCTGTCCGCGCGCCGTTCATGTATTATTATTATTATTATTATTATTATAAGTTATTACATATTAATACAACTACTCGGACCGAGCGGTGCATGTCCTCATTTCCTAAAGTTATAATAATATTATATTATATGCGTGTATAACGACGTCTGTCGCGTATATTCTGCCACATGTCCGTCCGCCCGGATGTGTAATGTGTACGTGTGTTGTCGGGTATACTACACTCTGGTATTGCCATATTAATAATATATTATAATATAACGAAAACTGGCGGTGCACCGGGTGTGTGTGTGTGAAACACGTGTGCTTCACTCACCATCATCAACCACTGCACTTCTCGGGTTTCCGAGTTCTCGTGAGTGTACGGTTTCTCTCGCGTACGTATAAAATATGCTTTATACGTGTGCGTGTATGTGTGCGCGCCGTATGAATACCACTTCATCATCATGTATTTTGTATGTCATGTACCGTCATCCGTCGACGACAGAGACAATTATTATGTAGCCTCGCTTTTGCAGTACGTTCGATAACGCATGCTTATTATTATTATTAGTTTTTTGTTTATTCCAACCGTACGCCGTCGTATACCCACGTCGTGGGTACGTAGAATTTTACTCGTATTCGTGTCGGCACAATATCATCATCGTTTTCTCGGCGTGTGTACCTTCGCAGACCTTCCCCGCTGTTCTCGTGGCGTGTTATACGCGCGCGATTTAGGACGCACTGGGAGAAAGTAAAAGTGTATATTATTTTTATTATGATTACCATAACGCCAACCGGAGCATCCCGTTGTCGTCGTCTGTCGGCAATGAACCAGTTACGGGTGTAATATAACGGGAGAAAGCGGCTCGAATATAATACGTTACGTGAACGCACGTAACTATGAAACGCGTACATATAATACAACGAGCACCCGCGCGCCGTCGGTGCTCGAGCGTTGGCGAATTGGCGCGCGGGACGTGGAAGGGGCCTCGCTCGCCGCCCCGTTCACTTTTTTTGCAATGACACGAATTTGGCCGTAATGGATTTTCCACCGCCGCCGTCCAGGCGTGTTAAAAACGAAAAAAAAATCTAAATCGCGCGCCGCCCGTAACAACCGACGTTTTTATTTTCAACGGGAAACCCAGCCGGCTATAATATATGAGAGCCGCTTTCAGAGCTCGTCACGCTTTTTATTAGGTTTTATACTTTTCCGTCGAATACCGCTCGACACTATAGGTATATATTTAGGTATTATTAATTCCGTCATAACCGATTCCGCCTTTCCGGGAGACACTAAACAGTTAGTTGGGGGTTGTATACTTATTATTATTACATTGACTTGACTGCTGGTTGTTATGTGTTTGTTGTTGTTACCACGCCTCGCCTGCCGAACGAGGAATACCGCCTCCATGACTAAATTTTTCCTCGTTACTGCCCAATACGGTTGTTTTACATCGCCATCGTCACTGCGGCCTTTAATCAACAAACATCTGCTCAGACCAATGCCTCTGCTTCTGTAGCTGCGATTTGTTTGCAAGACACGTACCTACTTAAACTCTAGGGTTTCGTTTTTAATTGCCGCTCGTCAAATTTAAAACTGGTGGCGTCCGGTCGATAAGTATTATACCCATTATTATAATATAGATCTGTATAATATAGCTCTCTCATTAAAACGCGTCGCTGCTGCAGCTTATACGTCGTAATAATATCATTATAATACACACTGCAGCGTTTCCCCTCGAGCGTATGGTACACGCCACCGGAAAAAAGTTCCCGATTCCCCGACGTGAATGAGTCACGCGGCGCGCAAAAAAATGGGCCCCGCGTGCTGCATATACGCGCTCCGCAAATCGGGGACCATTGAATTGGCTCCCAATATTAGGTAAAGTACCTCATCGAACATTGAATTGGCTCCCCAGAAAAGGATTATTGAATTGGCTCCCAATATAATTTTCAACAAGTGGTTCTCATAATATAAAAGTTGGAAAAGTACGCGACTTTAATATTTTAACACAGGGCCGGATATACTGTTTGCAATTATCTAATCGTTTATCCGATAACGCATTATAAATGGTCATAATCATATCATATATCATTAGTTCGTCGCAATCCGTCGCAATAATCGCAGTTCGTCTCAATCACTCGCAGTTCATTGCAATTTGTCACATTTCGTACCTAAATATATTCAATATAAAATGAATTCGGTTAAAAAAATGTTTAGTGAAAAGGGAGAATTAATTTTTATAATAAATAAGTTTAAATTTAGCTATCATAAGCTTCTCCAAAATGAATTTAAACGATTCAAATGTACTAAACGAGGATGCACAGCTTATTTAAGAATTTGTAAAAACGAAAATGTTGTATGGGAATCGTCCAATATTAATCATAGCCACAATCCAGATGAAGAAAACAAACTTGAACGCCAAATTATTAGTAACGGACTGAAAAGAAAAGCCATCGAAAGTATATGTGAACGCCCTTCTAAATTGTTTCATTCGTACTTAAGGGAAAATTCAACAAATTCAATTACAACGCAAGATGTTAAATACATAAAACATAATATGCTTCAAGCTCGAGCTTCAGTACGTCCAAAATTACCCAAAAATAGACAAGAAGTGCATGATATTTTACAAACCATGGATTTAAAAACATATGACGGTAAACAATTTTTACAAACGAATGATGCGGAAAAAGGAGTGTTATTCTTTAGCACAGAAGGAAATTTAAAATTTTTAAGTAAGTTGACTACAATATATGTTGATGGTACTTTCTCGTGTTGTACAAAATTTTTCTACCAGTTTTTCACAGTCCACGTAATAAAAAATAATCACTATATACCTTTGGTTTTTACTTTACTAAAAGATAAAAATCATGAATCGTACATAAACATTTTTAATATTATCAATAATTATTGTTTAAATTATAATAATCAATTCGAAATAAAAAAAATTTATGTTGATTTTGAAGTTGCTATACATAACGCAATAAATGAAGTTTGGCCGTTGAGTGAAATTCGTGGTTGTCGGTTTCACCTAGGGCAATCATGGTACAGAACAATCCAAAAACTGGGCCTTTCTACAGAATATGAAAAAAAAACAGAAATTGGTGAATATCTGACGTATATATTTGGTTTACCATTTCTAGATCCGCAATCAGTCGGTGATTGCTTTTCATTCGAACTAGCTGAGATACAACCAAATAATGAAAAAATTATAAAATTTATGGACTACTTAGTTGAAAATTATATTGAAAATAATTCTTTATTTCCACCTCACATTTGGGCAGAAAAAAGCAGTAGTGTCTGTCGTACAACTAATTCATGTGAATCTTTTCACTCTAAATTTAATTCCCAATTTAGTTCTCCGCACCCAAATATATACAGTTTCTTGGATGTATTGTATGGTATTCAAGCGGATACTGAAATTATAATAAGAAGCTCCAATGTAGAAAGACCACACAAAAAAAAAATTCAAGAAAAAATACAATTTATAGACAGTCAAATTCAGAAATATGACAATGGTATAGTATCAAGATTTGAATATATAAAAATTCTTGCAAACAAATTTAAGCCTACTAAATAATATTAAAACAGTGCAGGTCAGTGAATATTTGTATATTAAATTATAGTACATAAATACCTATTGTATACCTAATATTGTATATTTTTATTAAATTATTTTTTATTAATTTTATTTTTTATTATTATTTTAATTTATTTTCAAACAATTTTGATTGACTATTAAATGTAATATTTGTATTTTAAATTAATTTTATGTATAGTTTAGTTTATTTTCGAACAATTTTGATTGACTATTAAATGTAATATTTGTATTTTAAATTAGTTTTATGTATAGTTTAATTTATTTTCCAACAATTTTTATAACCAATGAATTTATAAAATATATGTCGAGGGAGCCAACTCAATGCATAAATCTTGGGAGCCAATTCAATACATAAAAATATCGTTTACCTATGTTCGGGAGCCAAATCAATAGCTCCGCGCAAATCAATACCGCGCTCGCAGAGTCCTTTTTTTCGTGAGCCCATCCTCGCTCCCCCTCCTACGGAGATCGTTAAACCCGCGTCAACGGACGAAGCCGTGGGGACTGCAATACATTGCCACGCGCATACATTATAATGTATTATTATGTATTCGCAGTGTACATTATTGTTGTTGTGCTGCTGTGGTATATGGTAATAATATATGAACGCGAAAGCCGCGTGCCGCGCACCCCTTTGACCGGAGCACCGCCCCCACCGCCTTTGACGCTGCTGCTGTTCAACGACCCCGCGTCAACGGCCTTTATGCCCAGAGTTTGTTGTGTATTATTCAATTAAATGATTCGAAGTGCGCTCTCTAATAAGAAATCGGCCTCGGTGGGGCTGCTGCAGCATGCGCCGCCCGTTCGTTTGAAGGGTCGCTGTCCGGGTCTCCGCTTACAATGCGGCCAAACTTCCATCAGTCTCGTGGGCAACAAAAAAATTCATATTAGAAATTCGTTAAACAGAATTACATAATTTTGGTTCTAATTTGGTTGTGGTTCTCGTAATATTTCGTTTCACTGTAGGTACTTATAATGAATTAACGAAAACTTTTAGTAGGTATTATCATTATTTGTTGTACGATTTAAAATTTCTCAGACATTTAACGCGGTTATAGCAACATTTAATAGTGTTATACTGACAATACGTACATATGAATAGGCATCTACATACATATTATGTGTGGCTTGGTAGTTATACATATATGCAAATTAAATATAAAACGGTAGATTTAGTAAAAGGATAAGTGTACTAATTTGTCCAACGTACTGAATTTTCCAATTTCGTTATGTTTTTTTTATTGGATGTCGTGGCCCATGAAATACCAAATTTGAAACACCGTGGTGCAGAGGATGTACAATTCGGCCACAATATATTATATTTGTTTTGTTAGCTTACCACGATTCGGAGCCTGATGACGATATTACGACGTAATCGTACGACTTCCATGGCGGCCAGCGGAAATACCATTTCCCGCCTGCACAGTCAGAGTGAAAACCGCAAAACAACATATTAATATATAAATCGTTGCCGAGAATCCCGCCTATCGTATCCCTCGATCAAATTTCGGGTCTATGATATGACGAATTTCAAGCGCATTCCATATTATAGTTTCGGTTCGTTTCATCCGGGGACCGTGTATATACTTTTGTGTGCGCGCATTGCGTATATATTCACCTGGTTAGGTATACTATTCTACATCACTTTCACTGGTTTTCACAACAGAGCTCGCTCGCGCCACCGTCGCCAAAGTAATAATATGTATTTACCTATTAATATACAACAATAAAAACTAAGACGGCGCCGCCGCTGTAATAGTCTTATAATATTATATAGACACGTATTATTATAGTTTTTTTTTATACTCGACGTGGTCTAAATGGGTGATTTTACTGTGTCGATATTTTCGATTTTAAATAGCACGTATCTATATATAATGTACGGTTGGTCTGCCCTATTATATGACGTATTGTATGGTGAAAATATCGAAGCAGAAAATGATTTTCGATTTTTCTGCATTTTTAGTGCCGTTGTGTGTTTGTTGTATACGCGTGTAGTACACGTGTGGTGATAGTACTTTATGTGTTATGTCCTTGACGACTTGTTACTTTTTGTAATGGTGATTTTTTCCTTCTTTTCTGTACCTTCTAAACGTGTGCTAAATGTACCTCGGACCTCTACTTACCACCTGCCCAGCCGGTATATTATATTATACTATACGTATGGTAAGACCGCTGGTAAGAGTATTATTTACTGCAGATAGCGGAGACGATCGTTTTAGAAATGGAAAGTTGACCGTTTTCGAGGCACAATATAATTAACGTAATATATTTATAATTGAAGATTACATTTTTTTTTTTTTTGAGCGCCTGCTGTAACACGGCTGCCGCTGCGATGGCCTCGACACGTGTCCGAGGACACTGCTAATATTCGTCAAATTACGTTCGCGCGTCCAGGTGGTGGTGTCCCCTTTAATTTCGTATTATTTTCAAGTGTAAATGTTCAGCCAATTTCGTTGATTACATCGCTGGTTATATAAATACACTGATACTACCTATATACTATAATGGCAGTGTGCAGGCGCGAGTTTGCACATTTTTACGTCCTCCAGGACATTCAAGGATGTGCCCTCGACGGACACGCGGCTAAATGTTCACGTATTTACCGATGGCGTTTAAAACAATGTTGTGACTTGTGTTTGCGGATTATTATTATTATGACCAATGAGCGAATTAGCGCTTTCAATGTTATCCGATTCTAAAATCAGGTCAAATAGCGGTGCAATCGCTGCGGTGGTGGACGTGAGGTGTTGTGTACGCGGACCAAGTATATAGTGCACTGCTATGACCGACGCACATTTGTTTATTACATTATTTTCGCACAATCTATGCTATACGAGAAAAGTTCGACAAAGTCAACGAGGGAGAAACAAATCGATCAACGTCCGTTTGCATAGTGAATAATTTTTTTTCGTCGTTGGCCCGCCGCAGCAGCGGCCGCGTCCAAGATGAGAAGATTGTTGTTAGTTGTATTAATTATTTTCCTTGTAATCATCAATTTTTAATTTTCGCCAACAAATAACACTATTTATATTACTGCACACAATATTGAATCAATAATACACAAATGTTTATTACATTCCGTTTTGACCCACAATGTCGTTCGTGTGATTTATATGACGTAAAAGTTCAGCACATGGCATAACAAAACTGTGTATAGTCTATGATCCTAATAACTACTAATAAGTAGGGATATTAATAATATTATATTTATGAAACAATGAGGCTCACGCTATTTCGTCCAACTTTTTAAAATGTTTAAGTCTGTTGTACGGACGAGACACGTGTTTTGCAACCAGTTAGAATTCCTTTTCCAAATGATATCTAATAACAAATATGTTAATTTTCTCAACAAAAAAACTGTCCGGTTCCTCTGCGGCGGTGTTAATTTTTTGAATATATTGTCAATTGCATAATATCAAATTTGTGAGGAATCCATTATTTTTACAGGTTTATACTACAGTACCTACATCAAATCGTATTTATTATATTAATTGTACAATAAAATAGATAATGATTATAACGTACGCGTCTGAGCTATACACGAAAATAAAATTGATTAAACACTTATCGAATAATCAGAGCAACCAAATAGTATTTCCATTTTCCGGGAATTATAATTTATTTAGGAAGAAATTATTAAATTCAATGATAAAATCTTATGAAATTGCATAATTTATTATTAAACACTATTTTAATAGGTACCAAAATGAACCTTTAAATTATTTAACTTAATGTAATATTGTTGATTTTAATTACCTATATACTTCTCTTTAAATAACTTTTATAATTAGATTTCAATTTTCTTTAATTACCATGTCATAAATATTCTGATTTAGTAAATATAATATGTTAATTGCCATGATAACGTTAAGTGCCGTAAATTACTTAACGCGTCAAATGTCAATGTATTATATACATTATATGAGGTTTTCAATCCTTCTATAACGACGCCCCTTGTCGTGTGCGTTCATAGGATATGATTTTGAATACTTACTTTCAAAGTCGTATACTTATGTAGCTTTGTAACAAATATTTTATAATCTAGTTCAGTACACTCACGGCGATCTATGGTTATGGTACTCAATATTACTAATAAATTCGACCAACCTAACCAATGTCGATTACAATATTTATATTTATAATATAGTATAATTATAGTCGTGTAGAGTACCTTGTAAACATACCAAAAGTAGCACATACGTTTCTCGTAATAATTTCTCGATTTAATAACCCGTAATCCTTACTCTTTACTAATGGTTTGACATTTTTGCTTTTCCAGACTGAAGGGCACCGGTGGGCAGTTGCTCTGGGTGGGCGAGCAGCGCATTAGTAGGCACCAGCGGCAATCTTGGCGCGGCAGCAGCGGCTGCTGTGCTTAGCGGCGGTAGCAGTCGCGTGACGTCGTCGGGCGTTGAGCTCAGGGAGCTCAGGCGCCACAACTACAAGGCTTCCGTGTCGGTGCTGTCGCACCTGAACAAAGGCAACGCCGCTTCGCCGTACGTCAGCATCGGAGGAGGACACCCGACAACGGACCAGAGCCCACCGGCCATGAACATGGGCCGAAAACTCTAGTGAGTTCCAAATATTCGAACGGTGCAGTAGTTGGTATTATCAAGGATAAAGAGCTATGCTGGCACTTGCTGCGAAAACAACAGCTAACCGCTCAACCCTCAAATTCCAACCCCTAAATATGATCGTGTCTACTCGATCACCGTTCCTGATAAATCACTGCGATAATAATATATGTTATATTATATTCGTGGCGCTGTTATTCGTCATCATCGACGACGGCGACGGGCTTAATCGACTTTTAGCCGCGGCCTTTTGTTTTTCGTTTCCTCCCACGGTTTAATAATAATTTTGGCGTGCATAAAGTGTCCGGGCTGTGATGCAGTTTTTATTATTATTCTTTTACGAATCCCGTGGACCTATAATATACAGTTATACGGATACGAAGGGTGCAACCGGGAAAAAACGCCCCCGCCGTTGTCCCGTCGCTCCCACCCTCCACGAAATCCGGTCCGACGCTGCCGCGAATGATTTTGCCGACCGCGTTCACAGTCCAAATTGTCCGTCCGCCGTCGTCGCGTGTGTAATGTCCGACCAGCGGTCTTATGTACATGTGTATTATACATTATACAGAGTGCTCTGAAAATCCGTGTGCCGCGTGTAATCGACGTATAGTTGTATAGTTTAATCAGTTGTTATTTGTTTGGAAAGGCCACAACTCTGTGGTCATTATAACGGCTCGCATAAAACGATAATATTCTATCTATAGTTGGGTCGTCCGAAAATCGTCGAGCGGAGGATTTAAAGCTAGGGAAAAAAACGAGTTTTCTTATCGGACGAGTTAGCCGCTGGCTGGCGTTTTGAGTATCGTTCGTCACGGTGCACACCACCAACGCATCTAACCAGAGTCGACACACAATCGTCGTTCTGTGTCCGCCGTTGAATAACTCTTCTTCGAAATAATATAACTATGTCTCAAACACTGCGACCGTTTTTCCGTTTATAATAAACTACGTTTGTCTCTCTGTGAATCTCTAGCGGACGCGCGTGCGTCGTTTTCGAAAGTCATCGGTGTGCGTTTTTTGTCACCGCGTGTATATAATTTCGGTGTATTTTTATTGTTATTATTTGTCGTCATTGTTTTCGTTTTGAATATTCCATTTCGTTTATTGCCACACCACACGCATTTTTATACATAACAATAATACCTATACCCGGCGACCTCGCGAGGACAATGACCAACAACGAAACGGTGGCACCCGCCGCAGTCGACGGCGCCGCTGACAACACCACCGCCTTAGGTAAAAGAAGTGAAACCATACCATAGGCATAAGGAGAGACAACGCGTCCGATTCGAAATCGCGCGATCTTCTACCACGACCGCGTGTTTGTTGTGTTGTTCGCGAAGGCCGTTTTCGCCCGAAACGCCGCGCGCCTGGTACGAAACGTTTTCACAATGTTTTAGTCGACTACGATTCCGTCGACACTCGAAAGTCGTGTAAACCACCACCACTCCCCCTCCCATCAGTCATCCCTAACCGCGATCCGTACCTAAACTACGCACTGATATATTATACCTTCGGGTGTTGTACTATATTATATTAATTATGTATTATCTAATCGTCATACGCTTCGTGTGTTTCAGGTGGAGTTAAAACTGTTAGCCGCGAAAGTGCGCAACCATACAAGCCCGTAGTACCCAGAGAGCTGGCCCAAGATTTTGCCCGTCCGGCCAGATTAGACATACTATTAGACATGCCGCCGGCGTCCAAAGAAATGCAAATCAAACACGGTTGGAACGCGGAGGATAGGTCTCTAAACATATTTGTCAAGGTAATGAATAATATATCATGTACATTGTGTTTGTATAATAATATGTATTCTGTCGTAGTGTCGTACCCATCGCACTAAATACCGTCGAGTGTCTTTTAATAGTCGTGATTTTATCGTTCGTTTACAGGAAGAAGACAAATTGACATTCCACAGGCATCCGGTAGCCCAGAGTACCGATTGCATCAGAGGTAAGACTGGCTTGACCAAAGGTCTGCACGTGTGGGAAGTTAACTGGTCGACCAGGCAACGCGGAACGCACGCAGTGGTCGGCGTCGCGACACAAGATGCACCTCTACACTCTGTCGGTTATCAGAGTTTGGTGGGAAGTAACGACCAGTCATGGGGCTGGGATTTAGGGCGTAACAAATTGTACCACGATTCGAAAAGCTACGACGGCATTACGTATCCGGCCTTGCTCAAGCCCGACGAGACGTTTATAGTGCCAGATAAATTTTTAGGTACGTATAGTAACACCTCTCGAAGTGTACGAGAGCATTTTGTTTTGGTGCTCCACGAGACACCTGAGATGATCTTCTTACACTGCTGACGTCAATGACACCTGTGCAATAATTATTATATCATGTCTTTATTTTTTTTTGTTTACAGTCGTTTTGGATATGGACGAGGGAACACTATCCTTTGTCGTAGACGGCCAGTATTTGGGCGTTGCGTTTAGAGGCCTCAAGGGGCGGAAATTATTCCCAATTGTCAGCGCTGTTTGGGGTCACTGTGAAATTACGATGAAATACATCGGCGGACTAGATCGTAAGTATAGTGCCAGCCAGCTCAGCTGACTTGACTCGGAGAAGTTGTCATATGATCATATATTAATAAAATATTGTTTTTTGTTGCAGCTGAACCTTTACCGCTGATGGACCTATGTAGACGAGTCATTAGACAACGAATCGGTAAACAATACCTAGAAGAACGCGTCATGGACCTGAACCTGCCGCAGTCTCTAAGCGTTTACTTATTATACCGGGACAGGAGATAACGGGGCCAGCAGCCGTGCCGAAAATATTGATCAACAGATCTCAAACGTCGATCCGATTCCTCCCCTACTTATCTGTCCTATCCCCGCCCTGTCGACCCAACACCATCTCCTCACCCACCCACTAATCACCCGTATCTCCTCTACCTCAGGCCAGTAACCGCGACGTTCGCTAACTAGTCTCCCTCCTCCTCGTGATCCCTCGTTCAAGTTTCCCCAAGTAACACCCTTACCCCACCCACCCATGTAAATAATACTCGATGCAAACCCCTTCCCTATCCCATTTCAATTACCCAAACACGAAACTTTAAGTAACGACTGATGTATCAAGTGTCAAGATAGTTTTTTTTAATATATTAATTAATTTAAGGTTTAGGAAAAAAAATTGAAGATAAACTTTTGTACAAAGTCCATAAAATGCCTATTCGGTATTATAAGAGAAAGAAATTAAGCGCGCAACGTAAATACCGCGTATAATTTTCAACTTGTGAATTATATTATTCTTTTTTTTTATTATTATTATTAAAATTAATTTCAATCCTGGTTTACTTGTACTATATAATTATACGCGCGTGCTAAGGACAATGAAATCTTTTTTTTACCAGTTTTTGACTAATTATTTGTATATAACTACAAGTTACATGTTTTTTTCCTCGTCATTGTTTTTATATCACAAATAAATTATGTTTTGTAACTGAAATGTTCTTGGTATATATATTCGGAAACTGTTTATTATTATATTTTATTATTATTATTATTATTATTATTATTATTTTTTTTTTTTTTGTAGTAACGAATCTATAACTACACTTTCTTTATGCGAGTTAAAAAATTAGTTTTTCATTTATTATTTTTTTTAGCTGTTTAATAGAAGATAAAAAAAATGTTATTGTTTTGTGAAAATTGCGCTCCCAAAATTTTCTTTGGCAGAACGTTCAAAATCGCTTATTATGTTGATGAAAACGATATTATGAAAAGACATTTAATGTTAAACATACATTTAAAAATGAAAAAAAAAATAAATGTAGACTAATATTTAATTTATATATGGAACGTTTGTAAATAAGTTAATACGTTTTGTTTATTTTTATTTTTATTTTTTTTTTCAACGATAAATTTGTTGGCTGACAGCAAAACTCGTTTTGTGATAGATACGACTTAAGTAAAATATAATATATATAAATATATATTTTTTTTTTACATTTCAGTTTCTCGAAAAAATAAAATAAACCAATTGATTTGTAAATACATTTTTCTCCTGTGTAACTGTTTGAAACGTTAAGTACGAGACAATATATTCGAATATATAAAACAATATTTTCTAAGAATATGAATTTGCATTACAATATTGTTACCATATTATTTAACGTTCAGGTACTACACTATTTTATGTTTTTTTTTTTTTTGAGTAAACATTTATTTGGGCACATGTTTTAGTTAAAATTTGTACGCGTTTGTTTAGCCAGTTGGCAGATTTTTGAGTGTTGATTTCTGCAGTTAATTATCTTCTTTTTTTATTAAAAGAATGCAAAACTAAAACAATAATTAGCCTTGAATGTATATTTTGTAAAAGATAATTTCGGAAAATGTGCAAAAGGTTTTTATTATTATTATTATTATTATTATTATTATTATTATTATTATTATCAATTATATTATACTTGTCAAGAAGTGTTACTGTCAAGTAAACTAATTAATATCAAGAAAGTGTGTTGCGTTTGTTTTGTTCTTGGTCTATACTTTATATACCAACCAAAATTACCTCTTGACCCTATATCAATATTTTACTTTTAAACATTTAATGCAGTTTTTTAACGTCTCATTATGAGTTACTATGAGTTTTAAGTGAATAATAATACTTTATGATAAATAATAATAACTTATTATAATATATAACTTTATTTGATAAAATTATAAAACTGCCTCACGAATTTCCATTTATCAATGTTTGTTTTTAAATGTAGAAAAATAACCTGTATTTTGTGGCATTCAACAAATAGTATATAATATAATAATACTATGTAAGATAACAAATATTGTTTATTTTATCATGTGCAATATTTTTATTTTTTACTAATATCGGGAATAAAAATATTAGGTACTACCATTTAACTTCTATATTATGTTGGGTATATTATATGTACTTAAATGACTCATCTAAGTGTATGTTACTGTTAGTAGGGTAAAGTTTACCTGTTGAATAAATATTTTTATGTTCAACTTAATAAATTTGTTGAGTTAAAATCAAAAATATCATTAAAGTATATTAAAAAATATATTATCAACTACAACAATACAGTAGTAAACGTAAATATCAAACATTGAACTTAGAATTAAAATTTCCTTGTATCAAAAAAATAAATAAACTAACCACTTTTAGTTTAGTGTTGAGTATTGGCATGAACCAATAATCAATAACATTTTGTCATTTCCTTAAACCGACATTCTTGTATATTATGGCCAATTGGTTGTCACAAGTCAATCAATATTCATTAATCTAAACCCTAACAATATTTATAATTGTCTATGATCTAAGATTAACTGGCAATAGCCTTAGGGCCGCTTTCACCAAATACTTTAAACTTCGATTACGCTTAATCGACTGATAACAGATATTTAACCGGGCAAATTCGGCCGATTAAACCCCGGTTTAACTTTAATCGGAGTTTAAAGTAGTGGTGAAAGCGGCCCTTAGAGATTTACAATTATTTTATTTCCTTGTATATTTTTTACCTATATTTTCTTCTTATGTTTGATGTTTCACAAAGTAGATAATTGTCGCATACTGGTACCCTACCTAATACTACTATGAAACAAGGTTTTCAGTACTAGATTCTAGATGGTTGTTACTGGATGTACATAGAACTTTATATTAGCTCGTTATATAGACTAGTTTATATAGACTTATTGAAAACAATGAATTGCACAAATTACCACAAATTCTGATTAAAGCAAGAACACACACGACACACAAGTACAGTAAGTAATACCTACCTATGCATTATTTATTTATTTGATGACTGTTTGAATATTCAACATTGTCCATATTTTTGACATTTTTAAATGAAGAATTGTCAACAATATATTCATGTTTGTAAATTCGTAAATAATATATTAGGTAATATAATATTATGTAGGTAAGTCCTAAAAAAAATTTCTTTTGTGGATAATCTTACTATCTATAATGGTTAATTTAATACAATCAACATAATTACTCTGCTATACATACCCTCGCCACATGTGACATGCAGGTGTATTTCTTTCTAAACTGCTTAGGTACCACTGGTAAGTGCTAACTAGTAAGTCTGAAGTACCGAGTAGCCTAACTTAAAGACTAAGATACAATAAATTGGAAAAGGCATGGCTGGTGGCCGGCGGGTGATGTCATGTACAGCAGAGCCAATATTCATCAGTCGTCACTTGTCATTAATATCATAGCTGTACCTAATAGCAATTAAGAAACGCTAGTTTTCAAATTTAGTTAGATATACTTATATTTCGTTAAGTTTGTGCCGTATTTTATTTTACCTTTCGGTAGACCAGAGTAGGATCTGGAATTTTTTTCTGGTTGGACCCATTGCATTTTTCCAAGTTGTACAACACAAATATTTAAAAATGCCCCAATTTATTAACCTAGATGATAGGCCAATGGGGGGAGGGGGCACCTGCCCCTCTTTAAATCCACCACTGGTACTAGACACGTCATCTCACGCAATTTCGTGCGGCCTCCTACGGCTCTCGTGACTCTCGTGACTCTATCTTCGTGTCATGGAAGTTCGTGGTAGTAACTACAAATTAAGTTTTACGGGTTATAATAGCGATTCCTGAATAGGTGTACACTAAATCCACCTGTTAAAAAAATTGTAGAGGTAATATTTAATACGATCCTATTAAGGCCATTGGCCATCGCAAACCCTATAAATTTTCATCCAAACAACCTATAAGAGACTGATAAAAATTAAGATACTATTCTCGTGGTTCAATTTAAAAAAAATGTAAAGATGATTACAAATTTACTTTGCTTTGATCGCAGCATAATATATAGATACAGTCGTACAGAGTGATTCTTTTATCATGAGCAACTCATTATTTCAAAAAATGTTAATGCTTTTGAAAACATTATTTTGGTTTCGAGTTGTTACAATACATTTTTTAGATTCTGAGTGAAACGATGAATGTATTGATTTTACAATGATGTGTGTTTTTTTTTTTATTTTTTTTTTATTTTTTTTATTTTTTTTTTATTTTTTTTTTTATTTTTGTGTCTGTCATCACGTTTTAGGACAGTAAAAGTGCTTGGATTTTCTTCATCAGTAGCTTTTCTGATAGGAAAGTGAATCTAGCTGGTACTTTGGGGGGTCAAAAGTATAAATTTCCCAATAGTTTTCACAAGCGCCGGGAAAAACAACATAAAAATTAAGGAAAAACGGGAATTTTTACGCAAAATTGGTTTTCCAAAAAATCGATTTTGGTTTTTGGTGTAACTCTAAAACAAATGAACGTATATACATGAAATTTTCACTGGTTGTTTATATTTGCATTTTCTATACACGATAACATTTTCAAAATATTTTGATTTATTTTGAACTGTTTAGGGACATTTTCATTTTCCATTTTTTTTTAGTTTTTTTTCTAAAAATAGCAATAAAATTTTATTTGTTGGTTGCGAAAGCTTGAAAATTTAATAGAAGGCTCCTAATATGTTGTTTCAAAGGCAGATGCAAAATATTAAAAATCCTTAGTCACAATTTTTTTATAAGCATTTAAAGTTCAAAAATTGACAAAATATGGAAAAATCACGAAAATTAGCAAATTATTTTGAGTTAAGAATTCGTAAAAATTTTTCTTTTTAAATCTAAGATTTGAAAATTAAACACAAGATTCCTTATAAGATTATCTACCTTTATCAAAAAAAAAAATGTCTATAAGAAACTCAAATTAAATTTTTATGAGCGTTTGAAATTCAAATTTTTACAACATTGGATGTTCACTCGATTTCCCATGTAGCGATTTCCTTATTTTGTTGTAATTCAAAAACAAATAACTGTAGATACATGAAAATTTCACTGAATGTTTATATTAGCATTTCATATACACCATACAATTTTGAAAATATTTTGACTCTTTTTGAGCTGTTTATGGACATTTACAGCTTTCAATTTTTTTTAGTTTTTTTTTCTATAAATATCAATAAAGTTTTATCTGTTGGGACAAAAAGTGTAAAAATTTAATACAAGGCTCCTGATATATTGTTACAATATCAGTTGAAAAATATTAAAAATACATAGGCACAATTTTCTTTTATAAGAATTTAAACATCGAATTTTGACAGAATTTTTCAAAATCTCGAAAATTATTAATCATCGTAATTAATAAAATTATAAAATGTTCAGTTTTTATAGCTAAGGATTAAAAATTTAAAACAAGATTCCACGTAAGTAGATAATTCTCTTACCAAAAAATCTAAAAAATATACAATCACAGTTTATTTTTATAGTAATTTTATGTTCAAATTTGGACGAAATTACATATTAAAAAACCTAGTTATTTTGTTGTGATTATATAATATTATTCGTGGGTACCTACTTGAAACTTCTAAAGTGTACTATAAAATATATCTATGATAGTATCAGGGTTTGTTATTGATGTTGATGTATAACGTGTTATAAGTACCTAATGGATATTGTGATAATGTGATATGCTTAATTTGGAATTTATTATAGGTCAATTTTTTTTTAATACTATAGATATGTATATAATTTGTCTTAAACCTAGACTGACATACCGTCTTCGCTCAGAATCGTTTTTCTTATACAATGATATTGTATCATTGAATTCAAATTTAATAGCATCCATTATACAGTGACCCACTTGTAACCTACTGTACAGCAGAGCGACATCCACTTACCCACCTTTTTTAAATTCTATTTAAAAATATTTATTTTCTTTATAATATTTTTAAATTGTTACGGTTTTTAATGACAACTTGCAGTACAAAATTAAATTTTTGAAAGCAGAATAATTTTTCCAAGTATTCCAATACATAAAAATCAAATTTACTACGAGTTGTTCATGAGTTAGGCTAGGTATATAACTTAACTTATAACTTAAAAGTAGGTATTTAAATTTTAAAGTATAGATGAGGTCGATGAGGAGTATAGTGTACCAACATTTGAAGCCACTCAGACACCACGAGCAACGAGGGAGTTGGCTCTTAATTTTATAGGTATCACATTACATAATTATAATACTACCCATATATTAAATCATTAATATTTAATTATGTCATTACAAAAATACTAAATCTACTAAAACGTCCAATGTCAGAGGGCATTTCCCCCCTCCCCTGCTATTTTAGTTAATACTTTGTAAAAAAAAAAAATTGTATTTATTTTTCTGTATTATCGGAGATTTTTGACTTTGGCACTGCCGATTTATATTTCTGTGGGCGGCCTTGCCATTGTTCAGACATATTTACGATTTTTAATTTTTCTAATCGAACCTTTTTAACTTTGAAAGTACTCGAATTGTTGTTATGTGTGCGTATTAAGACATAACGTATAACAATTTTACGTCCATAAATAGGTTTTGATCTAATAACCAAAAATGTGCATGCAAGTCGCAAGATATCAAAAATCGGGCTAATCTAAAATTCTATTATAATCGTTTAACTGTATAAGTGTATAACGCTTAAGTACTTAAACCGGATTATTGGAAAGACGAAAGCTTGTCATGAAAATCGGTAAGAAAGTTTTATCTCCAAAATATGTGGTTCATTCCATCAGCCGTTGTATATTCTTCGCTTTGCCTTTAGTCCTTTGGGTATAATGTCCTCTTAATCTTGAGGTGGAAACTGGAAATGTGGATTGTGGAATATCCAACCATTCTATCTTGAGAGGACGCTACGCACTGCCATTTGTTATCTCCGTTTTACTAGTGCGTAACATAGCAAATTTACGCTCAGCAGATCACGTTTAGCTCCGTTAGTTTAAAAATTGGAGTGAATAGACCTATTATGAAACTTGATGTTAATAACATTATCTGTGTTTATATTACGATTTATTGTATACTGTTTTTTTTTTACGATAGTTTAATATTTTAGCAAGTTATGCGTATTTAATATAGTGTAAATTAAAAATGCTCAAACTCATTTAAACACTGAGTTATCGTAAAAGATCCACATACAATCATAGATAATGTTCTTACCATCAAGTTTTATAATAGGTTAATTGACTCCAATTTTTAGACTAACCTAGTTAAACGTGATCTGCTGACTGCTGATCGTAAATTTGCTATGTTACGCACTTGTAAGACGGAGACAACAAATATCCGTGTAGCGTCATCTTAAATTGTCTATTATCGAGTGCATTATTATCACTTGTATTAATATCAATGAATTACTCATAGACATTATACTAAGGTACCTAGTATAAGGTCTACGGAATTACTAGGGATAGACCAAGGTGTATTGATATTGTATCAACTATTAAATACACCTTGGGGCTTGGGATGGACCAAACTTTTTTTTGGGTTTGTTCGAGATTCGAACTTTAAATATTTTGAAATTAATTTATTAATACATTTTGATTTTAAATAGAAATATATCCTGTTTTAACTCTTTAAACAAATATAAATATTAAATTTATATTATAATAATATTGATATCCATTTCTCTCTAACTGTTCAAAATGTTTGATCTTCCTTACTTTGATGTTAAATATTTAAGTAAAATTAATACTTATTTTGTATAAAAAGCTTACTTGATCGAACTACACAAAATCTCAAAATTCTACAAAATCTAAATTAAATATACATATCGCATCATGGCAATGCAAATATCTATAAAATATAATTGTTATTGTATTAAGTTATCAATTCCTATTCTACGGTAGCCTATATTTTTGATAAACTATTCTTGTCAAACCTTCTTTCATTTCAAATTTTCAAAAGATACCTATTTTTAATAAAAACCTAAGCCTAATGCTAATTTAAACTTCTTCACTTACCTCGATTACAAGAATATGATGTATATAAAAATAACATAATAAAATAACAACATAATACAAACATGATGTAACATAATAAAAACAACATATTTTTAAGTTTTAATAATGTTTATAAAATATATATTTTACATTAAAATATGTAAAAACAATGCCTGTAAGCAATTGCATTAACAATGTTTACTACCAGAAACTTAACTCATAAGTTATCTATTGTTTCAGTGTTTGAAAATATTTGATAAATCTACACCTTGTTTGGCTTCGAAGAATGTGTACGACAGTGTTATGTCATCAATGTTCTCCATTTTTGGATCGGTTGTATACTCAGGATCAATAAAAAAGAATACTGGCATATCAACCTGAACAATTTAAAAATTATTATCAATCTTGTTTCTATACTATTAACAGCAAATAAAATACCTCTTCATTTGGATTCAACTGTTGTTCTTCAAAACAAAAACATTGTATTTTATTAAAATATTGTCCTGCCTCAAAAGGTACAACATTGTATGTGCTGATACCTGTAATTGCTTTATCTAATGGATTTTTAGCTGTATAAAACGCTAATGCTGTTTCGCCAGGTGCTACCTAATAAAAACATAATAAATATAATATTTTTTCAACATTAATTTTGAATTAAAAATTTAAGTTTTGTTCTATAAAGTAGGTATATAATATAACATTTTTTGTGCATTCTAATCTAATGTAAAAAGATCTCAAATTAAAACAGATATAGTAATATAAAAATGAAACAAGAAAATGTAGTTTAATAACATTTACATGTGGATAGGTAGTTAAAATTTCCAGAAAAAATTTAAATGTTTACAAACATTTTAATCAATATATCAAACTGTTAAAAAATACAATTGTGTGATAAGTATTCATTATTTAACCCAATAGCTAACACACTTAAATTATGATAATTGAATACTTCTATTTCAAACACGATCTTGCAAAGAATCTAAACATACGTAAATTGTATTAAACATAAACGGAGAAGTATCATTTTGTAATGTCAAGTCAATATTAATTATAATGATCAATGTCTATGGTATTAAATATCAATCAATAAAGAATAAAGTAGTAAAATAAGACGTTTATTTAATTAACTAACCAAACAAACTGTGAATCATTATGTTGGTTACAGTTTATCTGGATTATCAATGCTCTATTAAATTTAAAGGTATAATATTACTCTGATTTCATTCTGAAGAGGTTTAAAGCTCCATTGCATGCTGGATGAGGTATCAGCAGTGAAATGCACTTTGATTTCTCGGTTTCTATTGGGTTTCATTGTTTCTACTTTTGAATCTTCTATGTTATGGTTCAGAGTTCCACCATAACTGAATGCCTATAAATAGATCAACATTATAGTGACTTGTCAATGATATGTTTAGTATGTGCTTACCTGACAAAACATTTTATACAGTGGCACAGCCGCATAACTAAGACCGACCGTTAATACTCCTAGAGAAGAAAGATAATATACAGTAGAACGTATTCTCTTTTTTTGTGCACTGTTTGAACTTGTATTATGTAAACGTTTGTTAAACAAAGCGTTTAGGGGACAATGCAAGCCACATATAGGCCGCATTTTATACATTGCCTTGAACATCATTTTATTATAGTATGTTCTGTCGTCTTGATCGAAAAGTCATCGTTTTTCTTTGGAGTTTGGTCACTATAATAGAATAAAATGTAAGAATATTATGTACGTACTAAAATGTAATAGGGTACAGACATTTATACTCTACAGTAGCTAAATTTTAATTGACAAATATTTACCACACTATTATTCAAGTACGGAGTGCTACATAAGGCACATTATTCTTTAGTGATTTTATATTAATATAAAATTCGGTGGGAATGTGACATTATTAATTGTTGAATTCGTTCGTACTTCGTTTAAATTCGATTTTTAACTTAGCAAATTGTGAATATAATATAATAACTGAATATTATTATCATGTCTGTCGTTTGATTCTGTTATCAATTTATCATTATTATTGAGCACGATTTAAGATAGTACTATCTTTAATCGTGTTATTGAGCAATATAATAATATCACAGAACAAGTTCTGTGATAATATTATTATTGTTCTATGATATTATGAAGACTAGAATAAGGAGAATGAATCATGAATTATGAAGTATGAACATATAATAATATTATAATAAATAATAAGGATATTATAATATTATAATAAAATTGAGTTTAGGAGACCAAACTCTAACGGGCTACGGTCTACGGCCGTCCACATGAAAAAACGTACCGAAACGAGTCGCACGATTAAACGACCACAGGCTGCGCTGCGTACGCTAGGGTTACTAGGTACTTTAGCCCGTTTATATATTATATAGGAATTTTTTAACCCTACACTGCATAGTGTAGACATTTGGTTACATACTGATTTTAGTTTGAAAATAACGGTCTTTTTTTCATATTTTTCATTATGCGCATTGTAGACATTTGTCAACATACCAAGTCGTATAGTGATATCAATATTATCATGATAACCATGGTAACAGTATTATTTATCATATGTTTAATTTTCACTACCCAATATCTTATCAGTTGTCTAGTACCGATGTGTTTATCACATATTATCAAACGGTTCAAACCAAACTTGGATTAAAAAAAAAAGATATTTGAAATCATAATTGTGAGTACTATTTATTAAAACCATAATTATTCCAATAAATATAATTACTTTTGTGTAATTTATATTTTTCTGTTTGTAGCTTTTTGGATACAGTGTGCGTAACCTACATGTTTTTATTTATAATTTTGTTTTGTTTATGTATTTTATTTTGATTTAATTTTGAATAGTATTTATTATTATAAACAATTTTGGGTTATAATAACTAATAACTATAAGTTTATAAAGTATATCATGTAATATAATAACATTTTTCATATCAGTAATTTTTTTTTAAATAAAAATCATGTCACTATTGCACACTGTTGCTAATTGGTTACAAACCCTTAAATTGTAAAAATGGGTAAATTACAATTAAAATACATTTTTTTAATCATTTTTCCCAAATTCAGCATCAAATTCCCTTAAAAAAATATTTTTTTTTTTTTAATCCAAAATATCATGCAGTGTAGGGTTAATACGAATTAAAATTGAAATTAATTTTTGTTCTGCAGATTAGATATCGGTCACAATATATCTGTAAAGTTTCCCTCCTCCCTCTTTGACCAGGAAACTTAAAAACTGCAAAATATTATGCAATTAATTTGCTAAATTTTACTTGGAAGGATACTCAGAATCTACATATACTGTCATATATACCTATCCTTGGTTTTCAGTGGTAGTTCTAAAATGACGATAATAATGTGAAAATTAGTGTATGTACTTACACTAAAAAATTATGATTTCTGACTTCTGGTAAAACTCCAAGGGTACCTATATGCGAATTCTGAACATTTCCGAGCAAAACATCTATATAAAAAAAATATCTAGAAATTTTTAAGTTTCTAAAGCAAAATGCTAGTTGGGAGAAGTCAACTTCCCAATTTTAAATTATGAATTTTTTCCAATTATATATTTTCTATTGAAACTATAAGATACATTACCAGTTACGACATCATCACCAGGACGTAGGTATATCTTCTGATGCTCGGAATACTGGTACGGTCCATACCATTTATAACAAAAGAAATAAAAAACGCGGAAAACTAGTACTATTCAAAATTTAATTTTCAGGGGTCCTAAAATATTTACAATGTTTATAATATAATTTTGATAAATCACCATCGTCTACAAGTTAAATTTAAATAATACTTAAAACAAAAAAAAATATGTTAGCAATCAAAATTACCAAAAAACACTAATAAGTACATACAAAGTAGCAGGCAGGAAAAATAAATATAAAATATAACTAATATAGGTACAGTAAATATAATATAATATAGTTTATGATTAATAATAATTATTTCGTATACTTTGCTATATTATTTAAAAATTGTTCTAATTGAATTTCTTTATTTAAGAAGTTCTCACATTCGTTGTATAGTTTGTCTTGCAAAGTACATTCACAAAGTTTAGAGAAAATATTGGGCTCCCAGACTTCCCACTAACATAAGTTTCGTCAAAATATTTTAGTAACGGTAACAATTCTACAGGTGTCGTTGTATATAAATAAACCATGCCATCTATTACCTCACTAGCTAAAGGGTAAAAACGCTAAAGCGTTAATCATACCGTAACTTATTCTAAAATCTATGTTATTTCTGTATAAGGAACATATGCCTAATTGTTGAGCTTTTCGCCATGTAGATTGGCATAAATGTCCATATTAGGTATAATTTTTATTGAAGTAATAACACTCTCAATCCACTATTGCGAATGATATTGTACTAATGAGAACTTTCTGTATATCACATTATTTTCACTCGCAGTCACTCGTGAGTCGTGTTTTCCCATCGATCGTCGGTAGAATAAAATTAAAAATAATCGTTGATATTTTATTCTTTTTTTTTTTCATAAAAGTTTGGGAAACCTTTACTATTGTGAACCGTACCAGTATTCCGCGTTTATACAGACCGTACCAGTTTTCCGTTTACCATATCTTCTACCGTGAAAAGATTAAATAAAACTATTAACGAAACTCTTCAGATCAAGTTCATCGGAGTGATCTTAGAAAGCTCAGACCGGATTCAGCTCGGATGAGTATGAATAAAATATCAATTGAAAAACAATAAGTTCGTATTTCCTAGTACACGGACGCCCTGACGGATCGGATGCGTGTGTGATACTGTGACAGGGCCTTTACACGTTTAGTTCTTTTGAGTGTATATTAGTTTACAATGTTTACGCATAGACAAATTTAAATTAATCTAGATGACGATTGTTTCGCAAAAAAACTATTAGACTTTATACTATAAAAATATTTAATTTAAAATATACAGTTTATCACACATGTAGGTAGGTAATCTATAAAAAACATTATTTATATAATTATTATAATATATAAATTTCTTTTTTAGTTGTTTTTTATATCACGAAAATATATAATTTAGTTTTAAACCTCTCACGAAAATTTGTTCCAACTGCGGCCTTGAAGATAATATCAAAATGTCATGAATAACACACAAAAAGTGTAAAATATTCAATTAGGATTAAGTCAAAAAGGTGACACAAATGTAATACGGATTTTTTTTTCCATTTAAATTTTCTTTACTTATATCGAATAATATTGACTTTATAAATTTCGGCTTTTTTTTTTTGTTCTAACTTTTTTTTGAACATACAAAATTGTATGATATAACGGCAACCGTTTCTAAAATTGTTTCCGTTTTTGAAATTATATTAAAAATTAAAAATGTCATATTGTTTTTGTTCGATAAATAAAAAAAAAATATGTGAACACAAAAAACTATAGTTGCTTTTTTCGTATTGTCGAGTGTATAAGTCAATTTTTACAATATAATAAAATATTGACTTGAGTTGTAATATTCTAATCTGAACAAGATTAAATCTTGTAACCATTATTGTACTTGGAAATCATTTTTCGACGGTATGAGTGTTTTGACAGTTGTACAATAATATAATTATAGGCATAACCGCACAATAAGTGGTTCGACCTTTATCGAGTACCGAGTGGAAAGTGTAATACATATGCTAGGTATATAACATAAATTCTCAGACATGGCCACAATAATATTATTCTATATTTTCATCACTCGTCATTATTTGTCGGTAATGTTTTATTCCATACCATGTTTTAGAACAATTTTCAAGTCACAATAAAACAAAAAAAAAAATCATAGCACATTCCTATCGTAATAATATTATAATTATAATATGTATTAATTAAAAATGCTTTAACTTACTATTAAGATTTCCTATGTATCGTTAGAGTTGATATTATTAGCTGCAGGCTTTATTGTAAGGATTTTTTCCAACTGTACAAATAAAATATATATTACAGTAATAAGTGGGGGACTCTACACTGAATACATTATTTAAATTATATAAAAAAACTTTACACGAAAAATCGTCAAACTGATTTTATTATGAATTATTGAGTAAACAATTGGTTATTAAACATAGCAATAATAATATTTTTAAACATTTATAGATGAAAATTATTTTTTTGAATTGTCTGTTTTTGGAATGCTTTTCCGCTTTATTATTTTCAATATCTTGTAAAACCCTTTTTAGACCTTGAGTTTGAGATGCTTCTGCGAACACTCCTTTGAACCAACTTTGTTCGCGTGCTTTAGGAGTATCTTTCACTCGGAGACATGTTTCATTAGTCCACGATAAAACCGCATTTCTTGGGTCCCTTAAGGATAAAGGTGGCATGTTGAAATGAACAAATAAATATTCATTCTCCGATAATTATTAATAATCGATAATAATTTTGGCAAAGTAATTTTTGTTGTATTTCTCAAGTGCACATATTCGCTAAGCCAACTGCACATTTTATATTTCCTAATGCACAATTAGTGTCCTACTGCACCTTACAATAAAGCCTGATTAGCTGTCGTGAATCTATTTTGGTACTCATATAACACTATAGAAAATATGGGCCATGAGTATTAACATTGCTTATAATGATTAATGATTAATTAATGAGCTCGTAGACGCCTATACCTGTAGGCTGTACTAGGTAGGTATATAAACTTAAAACCTTCATCATATGGGAAATAAGCGAAGGTGTACAATACCGTAAGTATATGCAAACAAATTTACATTAATTAAAACGTGACAAAATGTACATAAAAAATATGAAAATTGGTTATATTTGTAAAAATAAATTAACATAAATGGGTATGGATATCTATCTATATAGTTTGCAGGATGAAGAATAATCAATTTTATTACGAATAGGTATTTCCATACTTTCTTTGTTTTTGATATTTATAATTATAATTATAATTTATTTATATGTATCAATGCCATTAAAGCCTGGGTTAGAAAACGATTTATTGAACTTAATGCTTATAAATCTAAATTCATGTTTTTTTCATATAAATAATTCTAAAGTCCCTTTAAATTTTAAAAGATGACATCACCTATTATTATAGCTACAGTTGCTTAAGTAAAATACATACGTCATACTTGTAATTGCAAAAATATACTCGAAAATGTTTCTAAAATTAAATATTTTGGCATTATCTTCGATCATAATCTTCAACGGAAATAGTCCATATTTAATTGTATTTGTAATTTGTAGTCTTATTATAAATACTAGCTCTAAGTGTAACTCGGGGCCCGTCGGACTCGCTGGGAGTGGGTACCGATTTTGGAGACGATGAATTATAAAAGTCACAAAGGTTGTAAGACGAAAGTTTAGGATTTGTGATAAGGATTAGTGATATGGATTGGAGATAAGGCTAGACGCTTTGGCGGGAATGTTAAAAGTTTGAGCGTCTAGAAATCCATCACAAACGTTGTAAATGGATAGGCTGGATACGATCTCCAAGATCACCTATATAGAGTATACCTGCACATAGAGTGGTATGTGCCGTAGCATGACCGGTGCTTTATCTTATGTAAAAAGTGTAAAGTCGAAAGCCGTGTTGGAGTTTCTATCGAGTCAGTCATCTCAAGTTAAAATCTATTAACTTTCAAGTCAGCCACTTAGGTAGGCAATCCGACTTCGTCGGATCGCGGACAATGTGCTACAGCAAATCAGGTAGAAATCGACTATAAGCAGCTATAAGTGAAAACCCTATCACACAACTTACGAAATAATTTACGAAAAATTCAAACTATATACAATATACACACAAAAAATATGATATGTATTTATTGTGTGATATAATATAACAATGAATATTTTGAGAAATGTGCAATTATAATTCCTAAAAAAAATTAACATATAGGTAGATAGTTAGATAGGTACTTAGATACATACTATTATATTAACCAATACAATACATATAAACATGTACCTATAGTGTATATATATTAATTTAAAAAAAATGCAAAAACCTGCATGTTAAAGTGTCTATCAAGTCAATCATCACCGTTTAAGACGAAACTAAAATGAGTAATCCGTCTATCACCTACATGTAGTAGGTATATCACATAGAGTGGTATGTGCCGTAGCATGTCCGGTGCCTTTTCTTATGTAAAAAGTGTAAAGTCGAAAACCGTGTTGGAGTGTCTAGCAAGTCAGTCATCTCAAGTCAAAATCAAGATTAACTTTCAAGTTAGCCACCTAGGTAGGCAATCCAAAATAAAATACAAACTATATTTATATAACAATCATGGAAATATTAAAAAATATGCAATTATAATAATTCCTAATAAAACAAATATAATATGTACCTATTTATTGTGTGATATAATATGACAATGACTTTAAATAATAATAATTTACGATAATATGTTCCTGTATTATTATAATATTATTATTTAATTTATATGAAAAATATAGTGAAAAAAATATGCAAAAAAAGTCGGATTTCGGGCGGCCGTGTAAACCAAATGGCAATGACGGTTTCGACGCCCGGCGAGCGTACGACGAATTGAAACCCGGGACACGTTGTTTCCTACCTAACGCCTAACCTACTTGGACACAGTTTGAGATGTGAAATACGGTAAAAACATCAACTCTGAAGCCGTGTGTGGTGCGTCTACGGAGTGACGTAAACCGATATATTCGATGTACATCGATTTAATCGCATATAATTCGCTTGTAATACGCGCATCTCCCATATATATATTTAACGGGGCGTGTGAAAAGCGTTTTCCGTTAATAATTATTACATCATAGGGAAAAATTAAATTATACACGTATATACATGTATATATACGCGTACGGTCGGTCGGTCGCCGGCGTAATTTCTAAACGCGATTCCGAGGCGAACGAACCGATTTCGGGGGAAAAGCCCATATAAACGGCTTTAAAAAGACGTTGAATACACGATTCGGGCACAAACGGCGTGCGAATAGACGAAACGGTGGGAGAAAAGGAAAAAATCGGCAAAAAAGTCCGGTCGGAAGTGTATTTTTCGATCGACATTGCGACCGCGGGCATGGACCAGTTGCGCCTAAAACAATATTTGTATTTTAGGTCAGTATACCAATTGCGCCGCTTAAATTTTAGGTCAGTACACCAATTTCGCCGCTTAAATTTTAGGTCAGTACACCAATTGCGGCGCTTAAATTTTAGGTCAGTACGCCAATTGCGTTACTTATATTTTAGGTTCCTTATTTTTACATGGACATATGTAATTTACCAGTGGCGTAATTTGGTCATGGTTGTGGGGGGGGGATGAAATGTATGTACATTTCACCAATGACCCCCCCTCAACATTTTTTTTTTAATCGTATAAGGCATAAGCTATAAGCAATAAGCACCCCTCAATACAAGAATACAACCATTATGATCTGTATGTAATAACAGACTAGTAGCCGGAATTATATTCTTTTGCATATTTTTTTTGAGTCTATGCAGTCAGACGGGGGTTCGAAATCTTTACAAATCATGAAACAGGTGAGTTAATGGCAAAAGTTTATTTTGCATATTTGGGAATATTTCGTATAATAAAAAATATTAGAGAATATATCGATTAATTTTTGTAGATGTTCGATATTTTTTGTTGCAGTGGCCTAAATAATATAAATAGCACATATAAAAACATTTTAACCGACCGTTGTACAAATATGACATCAGGGAACATGGAACAAAATATAGTTGTCAACTGTTTTCAAAAATTTTCTTAGTTAAAAATTTAAAATAATTAAATATTAAATCAAACTTTTCTTAACAAGTAGTATTTTTTATTATGTAGGTACCTATTTATATCAGGTTTTTATATTATTTTGCATATTATGTACCTATTTATTTATATGAGTTCGTATTATTTGCTTAATTATTTTGCATATAAATGCATATTTTTAGTTCAAGAGAATATTTTAATAAAAAAGCATTTTTTTTTGCATATTTTATTATTATTTTAAAGAATATTGGAAGAATATTTTCAACTTTTTAAGAGAATATTAGCATCTTATTTTGGCTATTTTAAAAGAATATAATTCCGGCCCCTAGTAATAACTAATATTGTATATACAGTGTGATCATGATTTTAGGTACCACTGAATATCTCAGATGGCTGACTTTGTATTGAAATGATAGCCGATAGGAAGCACTTAAATACATATTTTCAGACCAGTTTAAAATTTTTAGCTCACTCGGTATGCGCATGCGCAATTTGACTTACTTTTTGTTAAATGGCAACCCCACTTTTTTTCTACAGATTCGGGTAGAGTATTTTTTTTTAAACATTTTTTGTATTGAAAGTTTTTCTATTTATAAAACTGACCAAGTTAGAGAAAGTCAAATTTTGGATTTATTCATAATACGTGTTTAATGCAATTTGCATTTATAACCAGTTGAAATAATAAAATAAGTGCCAAATAAATGTTTGATTGAGTGGCTGAGTGGACTAAGGCGTCGGTTGTGGCCGATTTCCGTCCGCCATTAAACATTTATTTGGCTCTTATTTTATTATTTCAACTGGTTATAAATGAAAATATCATTAAACACGAATTATGCATAAATGTTCAATAAATGTTCAAAAATAAATACTCTACCTCAATCTGCAGAAAAAACTGGGGTTGCAATTTAAAAAAAAGTAATATTGCGCATGCGGCATGCGCGTACCGAGTGAGCTAAAAATTTGAAACTGGTCTGAAAATATGTATTTAAGTGCTCCCTATCACCTCCCGAAAACCCCATTTCAATACAAAGTCATCCATCTGTGATTTCAGTGGTACCTAAAATCGTGATCACACTGTATATGATAATATTGATGGATGATTATATATTTGTATAATATTATGGAGATTCGGGTGATTTTTGTATTATCTATGAAATATATATTAATAAAATTAGTACATAAATGTGTTTGACGATTAAAAAAAAAAAAAAAAAAAATGGTCAAGGGGGGGGATACGACACCCAAACCCCCCCGTAATTACGCCACTGTAATTTACCACACAGCGGAAAAAGTTACATATGTAAATACACAATTAAATATAGCTAACTAATATACATTCAAATATACTTAATTTAAAGCAAAACGTATACAAAATTACGGGAAAATACGACAAGCTACAAGCTAATAATAGTACCTATATCGAGGGCGTAGGGCGAAATATAAAATATTTTATTTATTATTATTAACGAATATATTATAAAGTATGAATTTGAGTGATAGACTACTCGTATAACAAGTTTTCATTATCATTAATGATCGTTATCCACCTATTTATCTGCCTAATTTGTACGTTCTACACGCTGTCTAATATGTACTATACAGACATATACGATATACTATATTATATGGGATAACACAAATCACAATGGTATGACATTTATATGTACGAATGTACGATATTGTAATTTGTTTATGATTCACTCTGTATATTTACAGAAATTTAACGATCAAAAAGTGTACTAATAAAAACATAGATAGTAAATAGGTACCTTGTCAGCAGCTTAGTATATTTTGAGTGTTTGAAGTTACAATATGGACCTCTTACAACAAGTTCTGAGTGAAAAAGGCAAACCGTTATTAATTATCAATGAATTTAAATTTCGAAAAATTGGCAAATCAAAAGATGGAATTAAGTGGAGGTGTACCGTCAAATCTGAAATCATGTACCTCAAGCGTATGTTCTGATGAAAGTGTATACAACGTATAACTACGCTTTTAACTTCCAACTTAAATCATAATCACGAAAAAAGTTCAAATATTAACAGGCAAATTGTTGCTAATTCTTTAAAAAGAAAAGCAATAGATCAAATAACAACACGACCACTGAAATTAATTCGGAACGAAGTGCAATCAAGTGCAGTTGATTTAACGTTGAACGATGTAAATTCCATAAGACGAAGCGTTTATCGTTCACGCAGAAAAACGTTACCACCACTACCAAAAAACTTACCAGAAGTACATGCAGCTTTGACTAACTAAGTTTTCATGCTTCATTTTCATCAAATTTTTATTCCTCACATCCAAATATTTTTGTCTTTCTAAAAGCAATTATAGAAACACAAACCAACACTTATATTGCAATAAACAATACTGAAGAAGATAAATATATATCAAACCGAGCGTATTTAGTGAAGAAAGTGGCCATAGAATCTATTATTGAGAAATACAAATCCGGAAAAATTACTAGCAAAGAATTTTTAAAATCAGTTTCTTATTATTACAGTAAAACATAAATTGTAATTATATTTTTATGTATATTAATTATTTATTATTGACGTGTATCTATGTGTATGATTTGGTATAGATTTATATTGTATAATTATTATTAATATTGACGTTCATTGTAAAATTTTTTTGTATTGACTGAAAAAATCTATTTAAAATACATATTTTTATATACTAGGTGTAATGTAGAATAATATTATAAACCCTGAAAACAACTGAGCGCAATTGGTCTATCTATCCAAAAAAGACAGAGCTCAATTGGTATATCGACCCAAAAAAGACAAAGCGCAATTGGTATATTAAAAGGTCATTTTAAGCGCAATTGGTAAACTCCCGCGACCGCTTCGGACGGCGCACGAATATAAACAGCACACCGGCGGCTTCGAATTAAGTATAAAAAAGGACCAAAAGGGTCGAAATCGTGTAAAAACAGCTAATTTTCCGAAAATTTCAAAAATCGGCGAAATGATAGGAAAAGAGGTGATAACGAAAAACGTTTTAAAACCGACCGCCGCCGCTGCGAAGGTACGCGATTGGTCGCGCTATAAGGAATCTACTGGACATGGCCGGCGGGCTGGGGAAACGGAGCAGTGCTTTATTTTTTACGCCACGGTTTCACTATAGCCTGATTTCCTTGTCATTTTATAGTATAGGATTTATTATTCATGTATTTTGTGTTTTTTGGAAAATATATACATTAATACATTATTGATTATTTTGAACCAGGACCCTCTTAAGATCATTTATGATTCTTGGGGCCCCGGACACATTCAATGTATGGGGTCCTGAGGTCTATGTATAATATAATATTTTTTATAGGTTAGGTACCTATACAAAAATAAATAATCATGGAGAATTTCTTTTTAAAAAAACAAAATTTTTATGTGAAGACCCACTACTCGGTGACCAGTGTATAGTATATTGTTATTAAAAAATATAACTACACTTTAAGTGTTCTTTTTTATTATAAATATTAATTAAAGCTTTTGTAAAAATATATGGTTATAAAAAAAGTATTGCATAGCATAAACCATAAAGAATGTGTGTACCTACCTATATTATATTTAAACATATAATTAGGTATATAGAAAAAATCTTTACCATATTTAAAATTATAAAAAACGAATCACAAACAGATACAAATAGGTAATAATAATTAGGGGCCGGAGGAGAAGTAAAATTGATTCCTTATCCGGTCCTCGATATCACGAAAAAAAAAAAGGTAATAATAATTAATAAGATATCAATTGATCATACATAAGAGGTACCGTAAGAGTGGGATACTTTGCTCCAAATATATTTCTGTTTTAGTTTGAACCTATACTATAGCTTCAACAACAAAGATAAAAATTACCTGTTCGCCTTGTTTTATATGGATAGATGTTAAGAGGTAAGAACTATTTAAAAAAATCCGAATGTCGTACTAGTGACTTACTTACTTATTCCCAAAAGTTTGGAGCAAAGTTAAAATACATTGCAGGTTACATTGCACAATGATAAAAATTACCTTACTTTAATGCATATAATAACTATTGGTGTAGTGTTTAGTGCTCCGGTTTTAACTTATTTGAACCTATAGATACATAATATAATTGAATAATATAATTTTTTTTTTTTAGTTCATTAAAAGTCTTTTTAAATATATTTTAAATTAAATTTCAATCCCCTAGATTTTGGATAATTTTTTCAGTTATGTGTTTTTGTGTTTTTTAAAACAATTTTTTTCATGACATACATCTTGTAGCAAACTAATAGATTGATGTTAGTAATGTTTGAAAAAATTAGTAATGTTAATATGAATAATATAAAAAAAACTACAATCTCTGATCTCAAAATCGTAATGTGCTACGATTGATATCAATAAATATTTTTTTTGGAGCAATGTCTGGGGGGGGGGGAATTGGTGGACCGCCACCACATGAGGACTACCCCATAGCAGTGCCGCACTTAGACATTTTGCAAAAAAAATTGCTCCCCCCTAAGGGGCCTACCCACGGAAAATATAGGAATAGATCCTCATTAAACTTTTAGATTTTGATCACAGAAAAGAATATTTATTTTACAATGTGTGTTTTTTTTTAAAATATTGTTTATTAATTGCTTGATCCTCTCTCCGCAAAGATACATTTGAATTTATGTCACTTAAATCTTGCTTATAATTCATCTAATAAGTTATTTTTTTTAGCATATTTAAATAGGAACTTCATGAATAAATAAAATAAAATTATACAAAACTATGCAAATTAATACTAATTAAAAATTTCAAACAGCATTATACTATATATTATATATAATACTATTATAAGTACTAATTTTTTTTTTTTTTATTATTGGACAACTCGCGGCATCATAGGCCATTCGGTATGGGGATGGTACTGTGAAATTTAAATTATATTATAATATAATACTGTTATTAAAATAATTAAAATTATAAAATTTTAATAATTCACAAGTAAACAAATTTCTGACCACAACACTTTGGAGCCCCTAAAATACCGGTGCCTGGGGCAGTTGTACCCCCCCTATATGCAGCCCTTCCCCATGGGAAGGGTTGAACGTCATTCCCTCTGTGGATTTGAAATTCGCCCCCCCTCAAAACTAGGATATATCCACCATTGAATATGTGCTATAGAAATAGAATAATTATACAAATTAAGAACGGAAATTCATTTTTCTTGCTTTTAAATTAGCAAAGTAATTTATAACATTTCCCAAATTTAATTCAGAATTCAGATGTATGGTGTTGTTCAACATTAAGTATAGCTATATACTATATTGTGCTATAAAAATCTTAGACAATTCTTAACAAGTTTTAATTTGGGTAAATGATCTCTCTGCAGTGGCAACTTTAGGTGGTAATACTGAAAACATCACTCGACTTGTTATGTAAAACCATCATGGGTGGGTGTTAGAATTATTTTTGTGCCATAATTTTTAAAAAGTTGATTAACCTAGGTTAAAAATATAATTTTCATTTGTTATACTTAAGCTCGGTAAGCTTTAAGAGTAAAACACCAAAAATCGTGAACTTCGTAAAGCTATACCAATACCATAAAAACTAATAATTTCCGGCAGTTAATTTTTGCATCATAAACATCTTAACTGGTTGCAATACATGGGTTACCGAAAAAAAATAATTGAAAAATTTGCCTGAGCGATTAACTAGATTATAACACTAAAATATTTTAGAGGTTTTAAGAAATTGTCTTCAAATTATCACATTTAATGAATAGTCTCTTCAACAAGTCAACCATGTCCAATTACCAATATTATCATTATCTCCATTGTACTTATTGTAAATATTTTTTTTTCTACAGATTGTACAAATAAAAACAAATATGACAAAAAAAAAAAAAAATTATTTTATATAGTGATATTATTGGTAGGTTCAGTTACTATTTTATAATAGATCAATAGCCAATATGTTACCTAAATCACATTTTTTTATTTAAATCCCGGTAGTCGAGTTTTGGGCAAATACCTACAAAGGAAACTTATAATAATTCATATTGTAATTTAATAGAATGTCTATAAACTTGCGAACCAGTTTTGTATAGTTAAATTTGGTATGCAGGGGCGTGCTCACGGGGGGGGGGGTGGATGAGGGTGTCATATCCCCCCCATGAACTTTTTTTTTATGCATTTACTTAAGTTTCTTGCTTGATTCGTTTTTTTCGAAAAAAAAAATGGTAATGCATAATTGGTTTTAATTTATTAGTTATGTAATAATTATCAAAGATATAAAATATATATAGTTGGTACCACGAACTAAGTTATCTTATCTAGTTATATCTAGTATATCTTAGTTCGTGGTTGGTACTATAGTATAGGATTTGAGACAATTTTTTCAAAAAATTAGTTTTTAAATACTAGTGAAATTGAATCCTTTAAAAATCTTTCAGATTTTTATTCACCACACATAAATAAAGACAACAGTTTAGCTGAACTAAAAATCTAACGAACAAAATTATTGGAAAATTCTGAAGTCATTAAAACTGGCCTAGATGCTCTCCAAATTTGCAGTTCCTCTATTTATACAAATTTGAATAAGCTATTAAAAATTTTATGTGTCCTACCCGTTTCAACATCCACCCCAGAAAGAACATTTTCAACATTAAGGAGGGTGAAGACATACACAAGAAACTCAATGCTTGAAGTAAAATACTCTTCAACTTATTAGTTTAACCGATTATATACTTACATTTTATTTTAGGACCGTTTGAATGGATTAACGCTATTGGCAGTTCATAAAGATATAAGCGTTACTCCAGATTAAGTCTTAGATGAAATGGCTAAGAAACCAAGAAAACTTGAATTTGTAATTTAGGTTTTTAGACCCATAATTTTAACATGTCCGAATATATAAAACATTAATACATTTTGAATTTTATGTTTAGCTATATAGAATATAGTTTTAAAGTTTTCAGTGATAATTTTAGAATAACAAGTAGGTAGGTATTTATATAATATAATATATATCAACCTACTTCTAAAATACCAACGTATAAACGATATACCTATAAGAACATTTTGTGTCTATGATAATCAACAAAACAAAATAAGGTTCATCCCCCCCCCCATTGGAAAAAGCTGAGCACGCCCCTGTTGGCATGCGAACTATACCTAAATGAAATAGACAACCAGAATAAGTACATTGCTGATCACAAAGATTTCTGTAAGTACGTACAATTTACCAAAGACCGTTTAGGTATTGAGTATAGTTTATAAGTTCTATGGATTTATAATAGTAAATAATATATTTTATAATAATATCTATGGCAATCGTCAATATTGTCGACATTTCTGAGACGGTTAACAATTCTAATAATTTCAGTGAACAAAAAAATAATAAGCCATCAATATATACGGACAGTTTGTTAGCACAAATTCACAAATTTCGTTATGGTCAGGTTATTTTCATTAAATATTTCGATACTTTCAAGTTTCGGTTCCGAGCAAGATGATGATGGATGAATATAGCCGTTTTTTTCGGCGACGGCGGCACTCTAGCTAGATTTCACCGGAAGATTCGATGTTTACGCGTAAGTTTGTTTTCATATTATTGCTATTTTAGTATTTTACATTTACTTTAAGACTTAAATTAAATATTTATTGCACGGGACAATCTGTTAACTGGGTGACGTAGAAGCATTTATAAGTTTAATCCTAAAAGCCCCATGTATAAAATACGCGAGACCGAACAGTCCAAAGTCCGTCTTCGTTTCACTACTCCAAGTTTAATAAGTGCCTTTTTGCATAGGCATACTATAAGCCGGGTATCCCCTTAGGTTTTGCGTGAAGTATTTAAAACAATATAATGTTATCAATCTTTATATTTTATATACATAAATACATTATAAACCTCTTGTATTTTATTAGCATACTCACAAATTTTGTAGTGTAGTTTATACCCTATATAGCTAGATATTAAATGTTTTGCAATTATATATTTTACTATAATTATTATTTTCCATTATCATATAATATAACAATACACTTTAAATTAAATTAGTTGTTATCAAGACAGACAGTCTTAAGACAAACTCTTTTCTGGATGTTATCAAAACGGATTATGCTTAAGAAAATTGTACAGTTGTCGCAGCAGTCAGTTGCTAGATCAACCCGTGAGACATTAAATAATTTTTTCGAAAAATATATGTAATATGTATGGCTCATACAATTAAGAATTTATAGTTAATAGAAATGCGGATGTTTATACCTCATAGATATTTTTTTATTGAAATCTTGTAAATAATTGAATTAAACAATCGGGTACAAATCACTAGTATCAATTTTATTATATTACGTGTAAAATCACCGGAACAAAGTGCAGACTGCAGATTATTAAGCATTAGTACAGCAGTAGGTTATAGTCATTTTTGCCCAAAAAATTAAATTTAAAAGTGTCATAGTGTATTCGTGTATATAAATTATAATAATATACTCTATTTATAGTATATATTTGTGATGTCTATAAACTTGTGGACTAATTAGTTTGGTTAAATTTAGTATACGATAAATAACTGAAATAGAAAACAAGAATACATTGCAGACCACAAAGATTTCTGTAAAAGAACACACTGTGTATCAATAGACCGTGTATTGGCCAGATTTATAGACGATACTTAGAAAAATCTTAGTATTATCTCAACTAAAACTAGAAATTGGTATTTATAAATCAGACTTATGATATTTACTAAGAATTATCTTAGTTATATTTTAACTTAAATAAATCCTAAGTTTTGGTATTTATAAATGGTACTTTGAAAAATTTTAAGAAAAATTTAAGTAAAAATTAAGAAATATCTAAGGTACCTACTAACCATGCTTAACAGTCACTCAACAGACACAAAATTAGTAACTTGGTATAAAATAGTTACTTTTATACTATTAAATTGTTGTTCGATCTTTTGTAAAAAGTTGATAATTTTGTTTAATTTATTTTTTACTATTTTAAAATGGATATTAATTATCTTGATTATCTTGATGATGACTTAAACTATGATTGGCTAGAACAAACTATTCGTGTTCCTAAACGATATTTACGTGATATGCAAAACTCCATTGAAGGGTAAGTAATTTTGAAATATTTTTTAATAATTCCCCTTTACAAATATTTATTAGTAAACATTACTAGATTTTCAGATTTGCAATTTTTCCAACTGTTTAGGTTTCCAAAATATATTGTGTTAGAAATAATTTTACCTATGATATAGGTACTTGGATAATATGGATTGCAATTTTGATAGACGTGGGTTAAAAATCGATAATATTACAAAAGTGTTAATTGCCCTACGTTTCTATGCAAGTGGAAATGACCAAGTATTTGAATGCAATTTAAATGAGTAATTATGGTAAGATTATTGTTTATTTTATTTTATTGTTTTTATAGAGAGTCAATGGAGATACATTAGGATACTCACAAGCTTCGGTTTCTATTGTAGTTAAAGAAGTATCGGGATTACAAGCTAAATGTGGAAAAAAATGAATTCGATTTCCATCAAATTTACAAAACACTAAGGAACAATTTTATTTAATTGGTGAATTTCCTGGTGTAATTGGAGCTATAGATTGTACACATGTCCCTATTAAAAGTCCCGGAGGCAACAACGCAGAAATGTATAGAAATCGAAAAGGATGGTTGTCATTAAATGTTCAAATTGTTTGTGGTCCTAAAATGCAAATTTTTGACATAGTCTGCAGATGGCCAGGTTCAAACTAATGTAATTAATAAGAAATCGTATTAGCAATATTTGATATTATTATCACAGATAAGTCAGCTAATCTGTGGCAATAAAATATTAATTATGCTGATAACAATACAATTATATATAATCTCCTGAACATTTTGCTTTTAAGAAATATTTTTACTTGAAATCTTAGCTAAGAAATAACTTAGTACCCTTTATAAATACCACTTGTGAGTTAGTGAAAAATATTTACTTAGCAAAGTTGAATATAAGTAAAATCTTAGTATCGTCTATAAATTTGGCCATATGTGTGTTGAGTGTAGAAGTTCTATGGATTTATCATATTAAATAATATATTTTATATCATCTATGGCAATCGCCAATTGTCGATATTCGTCTGCGACTATTAACAATTCTAATAATTTTAGTGAAAAAAAAAAAATAATAAGCCATCAATATAATATACAGATAGTTCGTTAAGCAGTATATATTATAATGTAAGTTTTAACACAAATTCGCACATTTCGTTATGTTCAGGTAATTTTTATGAAATATTTCGATAGTTTCAAGTTACAGTTCGGAACGAGATGAAGACGGATGATGATAGCTGTTTTTTCGGTGGCTTCACGTACTGGACGTTTGCATTGTTGATGCACTCTAGCTAGTAGCTAGGTTTCACCGGAAGAGTCGATGTTTCAGCGTAAGTTTGTTTTCATATTATTTTGGGATTTACGTTTACTTTTTAGGCATTTTAATAATTAAAAACATAATATAACGTAATGTTGTAGTAGAAGCTGGAAAATGTAGTGCCTATATTCTAATTTTTGAATTTTTTAAATTTTAATGTAACATTTATTATGCCTACACAAAACACTTTTCTATAAAAATTGAATTAAAAATAAACAATATGATCATTGATTACATACGGAGTACCTATAATAGTATAATATATTATGCATGGCAAATGAAGGTTGAATTTGACTACCTACCTACTTATCGTGTACACATCAAACACAACAAAGAAATAATAAAAAAAAAATTAAAAATTAAATACACATCATAGTAAAATCAAAATATTCATCGTTCCACTCAGAATTTAAAATACAAATTATAGGTCCCCGATACAATTAAAATTTTCGTAATATTGAATAATAATTAATAATTTTGTGATCAGCAGTATTCGTAGAAAATGTTCGATTTGAAATTTTAGAATCTAGTTGGTATTATATCCGATACTGTAAATTTGATGAATTTACTGAGTATACCTTTATGTTACCTAAAATCCAGTAATCACATTTTTATTTAATGATTTATAAAATACAATACGCTTTTATAAAAATATGCTTTTACTTCTGCAGATATCTATTCACCATATTAATAAATAATTAAATTAATAAACGAAAATAAAAATTCAAATAATATATCATATTATTTGATACCTATTATTATTATAATTCAAATTCAAAATTATAAACTATTTTGATTTTTGTCATACAAAATTTCAACGAACAAATATTGTTCCTTAACATGGAACTCTTTGATATAAAAAGTTGCATTATATGATATCCGTGGATTCATCATATGACGTAGGTACCTAGTATAATATCTATCATTATTCATTTATATTCCATGGCAAATCTCAGTCATTGCAGCAGACACAATCGTCATTAAAAATTCCAAAATTTCAATAAGCAAAGCAGATATGAGCAAAAAACTTACTGCGTTCCTTATAATTTTAATTTTCAAAAATCACAATATTTTAAGTTTTGTATTCTCTGGAGCGTTTCGTCATCGGCGGTCACACACGTCACGGATTTCGCCGAAAGAGTCGATAATTAAACTATTAAAGTAAGTTTTTTTTCATATTCTTTTGGGGCTTAATTTTACTTTCATTTTTTCTAAAATATATGGTAAAAAATAAATCATATTTCGCTATAAAAATAATAAAACATAAAGTATTTTAAATTTGAGTGGAATAATTTTTTATGATCATAACCACATTGGCTACAGATTATTAAGCATTAGTACAGCAGTAGTTTATAGTCATTTTTGCCCAAAAAATTACATTTAAAAGTGTCATCGTGTATTCGTGTATATAAATTATAATAATATACTCTGGGGGCCGATCTTACAATGTCCGTTAAAGTGTCGGTTAACGCTAACCGACTAATAACAGATTTTGTTACCTGCAGGATTATACGGGTTATGTGTAGGTTAAATTTAACCGGACATTGTAAGAACGGCCTTAAAAGTTTTATAAATCCACGAACACCTACTAATTTTAAATTACAACAAAATAACTAAAATCGTTATTCTTTGTTTTAATAAGTAATTTCGTCCAAATTTGAACTTATAATGTCTGTATAAAGAAATTTTTGTATGAATATCTGACTACAAAATATTTTGAAAATTGTCAAGATTATGATGAATTTTGTAGAAATTTGAATTTTAAAAGCCCGTAAATAAAAACGTGCCTATATATTTCTAATATTTTTTAACTGCTATTATATCAACTTACGATTAACTTTGTATTATTTTTAAGCTTTTTGACCCAACGAATAAAATTCATAGAATACAGAACTAAAAACATTTCATAATTCAAATGTCTATAAATCACTGAAAACGAGTCGAAATATTTTGAACATTATATAATATATATTATGATAGTTTAAACATTTGATGGACATTTTAAATACCGACAGTTAATAGTTGTTGAATAACAACAAAATAAGAAAATCGTTTATACGAGAATCATATACAAATCATTGTAAAATCAAAATATTCATTTCTCCAGTAGTCCACTCTAAAATACAAGCTAACACACAAGCCCGGATTAAGGGGGGGGGCAAGGGTGGCACGATAACGGGGCCTATTGATTTTGGGGGCCCATCTTTATCCCCAATATATATTTTTTTAACGCTTTCAATACATTTAAAAAAATATATATATATTGAAGTAGGTATTCCTATATCTAGGTAGTAGATAAATTATTATTACTTCTATATATATAAAAATGAATGTATGTCTGTGTGTCTGTGTGTCCATGTTACCATGGTTACCAAGGTTGCCATGGTTACTAAGGTTACCAAGATTTCATATCAATCTATCTATATATATAAAAATGAATGTATGTCAGTGTGTGTGTGTGTGTGTGTGTGTGTGTCCATATTACCATGGCAACCATATCTGTATATAAAAAACAGTAAGCTGATTGACTGCTATCAACGCACAGCTCAAACCATTGGACGGATCTGGCTGAAATTTGGCATACAGATAGCTATTATAATATAGACGTGCGCTAAGAAAGGATTTGCCAAAATTCGCATTTTAAATAGGTGCTGAAACAGGGACATTGAGATTCACGATAGAAATTGGAAATTTTATTTTTATTTATTTATAGTTGCCATTGGTTACAGTCTACATTAGAAATTAGCATTTATTTATTGGTTGCCATTGGTTATTCGGGCAGATCAGGTACAAGCTTGCATCAAATCGAATTATTGAACAATGCTTACCAAGGTGGCAGAGTTGCACTTACCGCAGAAAATTACACCCAAAAGGAGTTCAACAATCATAATTTTTTTAAGAGTTGCGATTTCATACGAGCAACCAAATTTATTATATTAATCCACAGTATTACATCAAAATAAACTTGGTATAACTTTGATACTTTAGAGTTAAATCATACACTTCCGTACAAACAGCACGGGGTCCGCGATCTACCGCAGGTAGATTGCCTACCTGATAATGTACTGCTGCGATTCAGAATTTTTATTCAGGGCAACGGGAAAGATAAGATAAATTTTGAACACCATACACGTTAATGAATTGAACAAAGTTTGAGTAGGTAGTATTGAGTTGATCCATTTAACGGGCGACGAAGTACACGGGATCAGCTAGTAATAAATAATAATTATAAAATAAAATTGTTCTCAATTTTATATCATGAAAAATTACTATAAATAATGAACTGTGTTGGTAAATACAATTTTCATTATGTTTTTTTTTCTGAGTATTTTCGATTACTGATTTAACTATTAACTACCTGTAGTTATAAGAAAAAAATATTTAGCTCTTGTAAATTAGGTATTTCAGTTAAAAGTATTAACGCATATTATACTAAACTTTCGAGGACCATATAGTTAATAAGTAATATAGGTATTACATATTTCCATATAATATATATATATTATATATATATATATATAATGTATTTTAATTTTTATTAAATTGTTGTAAAAAAAGGCTAAAAGGCTGAAATCTAAATTATAATTTGTTTATTTTATTATAATGGTTGACTTTTTATTAGGAATAAATGGAAGTGTTAATTTTAAAATAAAAGTGTTCTCTAAATTAATGAGCATAAATGCAATAAGGGGAAAATATACATTTTGGGTTATCAATTATCACTTTTAAATGGCTTGAAACCGATTGAAAAAATTTCTGTTTTGGTTTCGATTTATACACTGGTTTCTAATTTTTTTCGGGTTTGGTTTTGGATTTAATACCGATTTCCAATTTTTTCTGATTTTGTTTTTGATTTTGTCATCGGTTTCAGTTTTTAAACGGTTTATACCGGTTTCTAAAATCGGTTTCAATACCTGGACTATTTACGTTCATTCTTAGTTTATTAATTTTTTTGAATCGCTGGATCGAGCGTCCGATCGCTCGTGTAAAGTAAACTTTCAAAAATGTCAAGATACAAAGATTTTCAAAAAAAAATACCGTTTTTTAAATTATATTTTCGGTTTTTAATTATTATACAGGTATGCAATTTTTGTCGAGTCGGTATTGAATTTAATACCGGTTAAAGTAAATTTTAAATTAAAGGTGGCTTAAAAGTTTTTTGTGATAATGAATAAAAGGAAACTGAGAAAAAAGGGGCGCCAAAATCGTAAATACGCCACTGGTACTATGACGTAAAATTCACTCTGTATATTTTTGGCATAGTAAAAAATTATACAATAATATAAAGTCGTTAATATATGTAATAATACAATTATTTTGAAGTTAAAGTGGAAACGGGGCCCACTAAGTGTATGGTGTCTCGGGGCCCAATTGATCCTTATCTGGGCTTGCTAACACATAATAGTTAGGTAGGTGTAATACAAATTAAACATTATACATATAAAATATAATATCCGTGACGCTTAGGTCATAAGAATATTGTTAAACATTTTACTGCAGGCTGCGTGTTATTTCAGAAATGGTATTTAATTCGTCAGTGAAGATTTGTTAGCTGGGAATAAAATATATCATAAGCAGACTGAAATGAGAAGACTTTGTAGTGTTTCGAAGACCAAGTTTTATAGCAGATTTTGATTCACCACGGACGCGGGGTATGTATTTTCTTATTTTTCAGTATGTTTCTTTTTATTTTTGTTAATTGATCAGGGGATATATTATTGCCTACAACTCTTCAATTATTATTTATTTGTATTATAACTATACTGGTATAACATTATTCTCGCTATCAATAAAGTCGTGATAAAAATTAGGAAATTGGTCAGGTATGCTATTATTGATATGTAGGTACTTCTTTTGAGTAGATAATTCGTTCAATGATATTTAAATATTTTCACCGATAATCAAGTACGATAACTTGTAGGTAACTAGAGACTGAGTGAATAGGAATTAGGAAATGTATGATGTGGCGAAGATAAGGAAAGAGGCTCGGAAAGAGGTCAACAGGATTTCAGAATGTTTAGCTTATGAAAGGGAAATGCGAAAAGGAAATGTAATTTTAGGTTAGGTTAGCGAAGTGTGTGTAGCAGATATGAGAATATTAAGTTAGGTGTTTAGGTACAAAAGAGGATAGAATAGGAAATTTATTAATTAAAGGTTGTCGTGTTGTGTTGTGGCATATATTGTAGTGAAAACAAGAGAGAACAGGTTTCGGTGGCTCCGTGACTGTATGATAAAATATAGTGAGAGTGGCTAAAGAAGTTAGAGTCTGAAGAAAAGATGGATAGACAGAATACCGATCATATGGAGGTGTGGGATGAGAGTGGTTGAACCTGAACAGTTGTGAGAGAAGGGGGAAGAAAAAGTGTGAAGGTAGAATAGTTATGTTAACAATGCCGAATACGTAGTAAAGGATCTTGAATTGCAAAGGTCACTTGACTCTTTGGCTGAAACTACCGTTATCAGTTGATATAGGTTTACAACCTTGACTTATGGGATAGAATAAAAAAGATCGGTTGCCGGTTGGGAAGTCAGCGCCATAGATATATACAACAACTAGATAGCCGTCTCCTTTTTGTCATCGAAGTCGACCCCCATTTACAAAGCAGGCAATGTTTACAAAATAATATTATAATAGTATATATGTATATAAATAAATGTAAACATTGCCTGCTTTATAAATGGCGGCCGATTTCAACATTGGTCACAACTGTAATATAAAGACGGCTATCTAGTTGTTGTATATAGCTATGGCGATGACATCCCAACCGGGAATTCGGGGGAGGGGGGGGCAAAAGGAGCAGTTGCTCCAGGCGGCATTGACGGCCAAATAATTAAGAGTGGCAAAAAAATGTCGTTTGTAATATAATAGCCGCCGGGGCACCGAACTGCCAGAATTATACGATATTGCCACCTACCATTTATTGCAGTACTGACTACTGAGACTATGTAGTTTGTTATTCGATTATATTTATGTTTGCTCCCCCATACATTGTACCTTAATACGGCCCTGTATATCTATGGTCAGCGCATTATTTGCTTTCCATCTTTGATCCACACGTAGCATACCTAATGTACGAATAACAGAACCAAAACAAGTTGTTACTTTTAATGTTAGATTAAAAATATTAAGTTAAGAAAATTACATACGTCGTTACGTTGGTTACTTGATGATATTTTAATTATTATATAAGTTATGACTAATGATCGTCTAAATAATTACAATTTAAAAATGATTATAAACGATTAGACAAATCTAAAGAAAAAAAAAATTATAATTACTCTACTAAAAAATAAAAATGTCTATATATTCATTATTAATACTTAAAGTATAACAATATATGCAATACGAAAAAAATTAATGAAAACTAAAATGTTATCCCAAGAAAAAATTAATTCAACAGTGAAAGGGTTAAAATATTCAAGTTTGATAATAGGTTAATTCAATCTAATATTAAAAGTAACAACACTAACCCAGTGATTTCTAGCGTAGGGGTAAGGCGATCATTATTAGCCGAAAAATAAAATAGTTCACTAATCATATAAGTAACTAATTTTCGTTTTTAATATATTTCAATTATATACAAGAATAATTTAATAATATTATATTATACGATTTTTTACAATCATATAATATATTCAACATAAAAAAATTCTATTTTATTAAAAAAGTAAAGAAAATCTAAATTTTATTGGTATTCAATTTTGAACAGTAAAGCAAAAAAAATATTTGTGTTTGGGAGTTTAGGTTGGCCTATCAACTATAAATTACTTATAAATATATATTTATGCCTGTACGAAATTAAGTCCTTGAACCGGCTCTGGTTGATTCTGTTAAACGTAAATATGATTGTGCGTGGGTCAGAGAGAGAAATAAATGGTGCGCTAAAAATCTGACATCCCTTATAAGTGTTATCAAGTTGAAGAAGCAGTTGATTGTTGACAATTTAACATTTAACATTAACTGTGGTAGGTATGATTGGAATAAAAGTAATTAGCAGGGCTGTGAATTTAATTAATTAAAAAAAGTGTTTTATATTACACATGTCACATGTATGCACTAAAAACTAGCAAAATATGATTTAAAATATCGATGGCATAGTGCACACATGTTGTAAGTGCAAAATTCAGATAAATGAGTTTTTTGCATGGCTGTATTGCTGACAACTTTCTACATATTGTGTACAAATGTTGTAAGTGTATAGTACATATTTAGTCTGCTAGAGGTCTGCGCGTTTGTTGTAGTGCATGTAATCTGCGTGATGTGAAATTACAATTGTCGTTCTCCTGAACAATTACAAAAATGTCACTTACAACATGTGTGCGCTATGCCATTGATATGCACTTAAAATTCGAAAAAATACTGAATGAAAACGCGTTTATTAAAAACTGTTTAAATTAATAAATAATAATTAAAATTGGTATACCAAAAAAAAATTCTTTATTATACACTTGGTAGGTAGGTACCTATTTAGTTTTCGAACGAATGAACCTAAAATATAAAAACATTTTAAGCATATTGGCAACGGTGTTGTAATAATAGTGATGTCCCAGATTATGTGATGTCCATTATTCTTCAAAATTTTACATCGCCTATGGCCGTTATATTGAATATGCACGTGCACCGTATCACTTTAATTATTTGTTGATATCAAATAATATTATTAAAGTGTGACCAGCATAGCACATTTTTTGTAAAAAAAAATTTTCCCAACAATCAATAGTTTTTGAGATACAACGATGTCCCATCCTACCTCTAGGCTCTAGTCCTCGTCTTACCCAGGTTTCTCTATAAAATACTTTTATTGTAATAATTGTTCAAATGTTTATTATAGTACATTATTAAAAATTAACTAAAGTTTAATATAATACATTATAACAAGTGTTGAAATGTACAAGTCACACCCAGCGCCGGGGCTAGGTTTTTCGGGGCCCGGGGCACATCATATTGAAAGGGTCCCCAATATCCGAAATATTGAAAGCAAAAACCTACTGGCTACCAACTGGAAAAAATACAAGTCCTATACATATTTTATATAATTTACATAGGTAGTTATATTTGTTAATATTAGGTATGTACCTACCTTTACAGTCTATAATATAGATATTAGACTCTATACTCTATATATTAGAATTTTATAAGTATCTAATACTTGAAAATAAATAAAGCATGCTTCGTAGTTCGTTTAACAATAAACAGTATGTATGCAAAAAAATACAAAATATGATTTTATAGTAGGTAAAAGATTTTATTTGAGAAACTGAACTAGGAAGTTTTTATATTTGAATAGTGTTTTACATCAAGCTTAACATAATATGTAATATTATTATATTTTTTAGCGATTACAAGTATATTATAGTGTATAAAAAAATATAGAAGTATGTATTATTACTTACACAATCAATTTACTTTTATTTTTTTTTTTAATTCCCTTTTATTTTATAAACTTCTCAACATTATCAAAATAAAAAATATAGTATAATATAGTTGATTAATTTGAAATCATTTTTTAGTACATAAAAATAACAAGTAAACATTTAAAATTATAATTTATATTTGATATACAGGGTCCGTCAGAACAAACGCATGTTTTTCGAAATAATACTACGCTAAAAGTCATTTCTTTAAAATAATTTTTATTTCATCAAAAAATGTAGAAACATATGCAATTTTTTTTTACTGTAACAAAATTTAGGTTTTAAAAATAATGTCAGTCATATGGCGCCCTTGAGCCGCAATGCAGGAATGCAGGCGCTCCCGAAACGAGTCCATCGCGTCGGTCAGCATCTGTCCTGGAACTTCACCCACAACTCGTGTGATCTCGTTCTTCAATTCATCTAGGGTTTGTGGCTTGTATTGATAGACTTTTGATTTTAAGTGACCCCACAAAAAAAAATCACACAATGACAAGTCAGGGGAGCGAGGGGGCCACAGAACGTCACCAAAGTGTGAAATGAGACATCCGGGGAATTTTTGGCGAAGAACCTCCATTGAGGTACGAGCTGTGTGTAATGTTGCCCCGTCTTGTTGAAACCACACTTTTTTAATACTGACATGTCGTCTTTGAAGCTCAGGGTGAAGTTCCGGGACAGATGCTGACCGACGCGATGGGCTCGTTTCGGGAGCGCCTGCATTCCTGCATTGGGGCTCAAGGCCGCCATATGACTGACATCATTTTCAAAACTTAAATTTTGTTACAAATGTTACAATAAAAAAAAATTGCATATGGTTCTACATTTTTTTATGTAATAAAAATTATTTTACGGAAATTACTTTTAGCGTAGTATTATTTCGAAAAACATGCGTTTGTTCTGACGGACCCTGTAGTTAGTTTTAACTAACTATACTACTAATAATTTTCTCTCTGGCTTTTTTGGAAGCAAAATCATTTATAATTTCTTCATAGTTCAACTGTTCGAATAGTTCTTTTTCAATACAAATTGTGGCTAGTCCAGTGAGTCGTTGTTGGGACATGGTACTCCGTTCATAATATGAAATATGAACGTGAAATGACAATAAAATAAAAATATTATTAATATAATATTGTTGTTAATCATGAGTCATGATAATCAAATAATAACAGAAACACACAGATACCCAGTACAAGTAGCATGCATTTGGTTTTTACGAAAATAAAATTTATGAATCGTTATCGCGGTTTGAAATAATTACGAATTCGATTTATTTATAACTCATCTACAATAATACATATATTTTAATATTTCGGAGATCGACCACATCAAGATAATATTATGCAGCTATACTCTATAATAAAATCCTGTATGGAACTTAACAAAAGAGTTTTAAATATAAATAATTTTATTTTAAATAATAATTTCTAGCAGGGCCCTGAAAGCGCGGGGCCCGGGGCATGTGCCCCGCTCGCCCCGGCCTTGCGCCGGCGCTGGTCACACCCCATATTTTGTTACTTCACACAGTCTCTCTTTAATTTCAAATTTTTCTTCAAATTATCCCAAATTATCTACAAAATATAAATGTAAAATACTAAAATGTAAATTGGAAGACTTGATTGAGTAGGTATTTAATAATTTATCTAAAAGAGGTGGGCCTGGTCGCCTCATTACTATATCGAGGGGCCATGGTGCAAGTGCTGTCCATAAATATCATATCTACATAATAAAAATGTAAAATGTAAATTGTAAGACTTGATTGAGTAGGTATTTAATAATTTATCTAAAAGAGATGGGCCTGGTCGCCTCATTACTACCTATATCGAGGGGCCATGGTGCAAGTGCTGTCCATAAATATCATCACATATTTTGTTACTTCACACAGTATCTCTTTAATTTCAAATTTTTCTACAAAATATAAATGTAAAATGAAAATTGGAAGACTTCATTGAGTAGGTATTTAATAATTTATCTAAAAGAGATTGGCCTGGTCGCCTCATTACTATATCGAGGGGCCATGGTGCAAGTGCTGTCCATAAATATCAGCAGATATTACATTAGAAATACAAAATTAATATAACAGTAAATTATAAAAAAATATTACGAAATGTACTATACTCATATTATATTATGATTGTATTAGTTACAAACTCTTAAATTAAGAGTTACGATTGAGGATTTAATTAATTTCCTAAAAGAAAATGCCTCAAGGTTGCCTCTGTAGGTCGAGGAACCGTAGTTAAAGTGCCGTCCACCAAAGTACCAGAAAAAAAGAAGATTAAATCAAAAAATAGAAGGTACATACATCATAAACATTTATAAAAGCATGATTGTGTTAGTCACAGTCTTGTCTAAATGGTATTGTCTTATGTTTTCCCAATCTAACTATACACAATACTGAACATTAATGAAATCACAAATATTTATACAAAAGAGAGACTGTGCCTTGATTTACAAATATTTCTTAAATTTACTTTTTGCATAGAGAATATGAAGGTGGCCTGGGCTTTTAAAATCAGAGTATGGGTGACAGGGCTGGGATTTCATATTATGAATTGAAATATTTGTGGACACTGGATGACCAAAAGGACTACTCTCCATATCATGTTTCAATAACTAATAAGTACAAAATAAAATTAATTGAATACGTTCTAAAGTTGCTCCAAAGCTCGACATTATCCGAGTATTTTTAAAAAACATGAAGCTAAAAAAAATCATTAAAATTGTTTTTTTTAAAAAAAACCTTTCATCTGCATGTGTTGCCTACAAGTGTGTCTTACAAGTGTGAAAGATATCACTTTTTCATTCAGTTGCCCGTTCAGTAGTTATCATTATAGGGATCAATAGTTTTAAAAAATATTAATCACTCTAATATTAAAACTAACAAAGATTAAAGATTACATTTAAAAATTTAATTAAGATCCGCTGAAATTGATACCTACTTGCAAGACGGGAGAATGCATGCTGATAAATCATTAATTAAATATGTATTAAATCATTAATAGCTACTTATTACTTTTACAATCTACATCCAATCATACTTCCAAGTTGTGATCTCAGTTTTATTGTGTCAACTTTGAATCATATACTATGAATGGGTCCACATCCCGATAATTTTGAGCACATATTAATGACAAGTCTCTGACTCTGATAGATGTGAGAAGAGGAATGTCTCATATTTATCTATGCGAATTGGTATGTATCAATAAAAACGTCAGAGACTCGTTGATCGCTTATATGTGCTTCAAATTGTTTACACGAGTTAGTGTCACAGGGCTGTATCAAGGGACAATTTATGGGGAAGCAAACATAAATATGACACCAATAATACAGTATACGCGTTTTTTTTACAACTAAATAACCAAAAAAAAAAATTTATCGCCACTCTCTAACAAAAATTATACAATATACTTACAAAAAAACTATATGCTTATCTACTCATTAGTTATATACTCAATACGACACTTAGGCAGGTATTGTATTTTACAATATATTTAAACACATGAACCAGATACAATTTATACAAATTAATAAATTATTACACACACAATATGTCTACGTTTCATTATTAATTTCAAACTCATGTCTCTTATATGGTATATTCTATACCCATACCTATGAATTATTGTAATGATAAACGACTAAGGAAGTAGGTATAGGTACTATGTCTAAATTTTTAAATATTATATAACACTAACATTATCCTAAAAATTTACCAAGTTCAAAACCTTCGTTATTTCTTGTACAAGTAAATAGTAAAGATACAAATATATAGGAATATAATAGATATTATAATCGAATAACAAGCCACATAGTCTCAGTAGTCAGTACTGCAATATAATGGTAGGCATAGGCGCCGACTCCACGGGGGCAAAGGGGGCGATCGCCCCCGTAAATTGATTTAACGGGGGCAAAAGTATTATTTCGCACCCGTGCCCCGTTGTGTACAATAATAATTATTTGGTTAAAATACCAAATTATAACATGAAAATATTCATTAGAACATCGACGATTGTATATTTGTATATTACCTAAATATGATCTATAAATACTACAGATAGCTCGACTTTTTCATGTAAATAATTTTAAAAAAATAAAAGCAATAAAGAAAATTTAAATAATATACATGCATAAAATTTTATTTTGCACCCTAGAGGAGTATTAAAATAGAGTTAAGGGACAATTTTTTAATTGCTCCTCCCGGTAAGCAAACTACAGCATACTGATACTATAGAATTTTTTTTCGCTGAATAGAAGAGTTTGCCCTCGCGCTAATATCTAAAAGTCGGCGCCTCTGATGGTAGGTGGCAATATCTTATAATTCTGGCAGTTCGGTGCCCCGGCGGCTATAACATGTCAATATACTATGTAGTGATGAATAGTGATAATATTAAAAATATTTCAATTAGTACGCAGGTACTAGGTTATTACGAAAACAAGGTCCACAAACAGCGTTCTCTTAAAATAAGTAGACCTATAAGTTCTAATATAAGATTCCATTACGATTTTAGATATTCTGACAATATTGACATCGCAAATTCGTAAAAAAAAAATTAATATTTATTCTACTAAATATTTTATTTTTATTATATTACAAACGACATTTTTTTGCCACTCTTAATTATTTGGCCGTCCCTGCCGCCTGGAGCAACTGTTCCTTTTGTCCCCCCCTCCCCCGAATTCCCGGTTAGGATGTCATCGCCATAGATATATACAACAACTAAATAGCCGTCTTTATATTACAGTTGTGACCAATGTTGAAATCGGCCTCCATTTATAAAGCAGGCAATGTTTACATTTATTTATATACATATATACTATGATAATATTATTTTGTAAACATTGCCTGATTTTTAAATGGGGGGTCGACTTCGATGACAAAAAGGAGACGGCTATCTAGTTGTTGTATATATCTATGGCGCTGACTTCCCAACCGGCAACCGATCTTTTTTATTCTATCCCATAAGTCAAGGTTGTAAACCTATATCAACTGATAACGGTAGTTTCAGCCAAAGAGTCAAGTGACCTTTGCAATTCAAGATCCTTTACTACGTATTCGGCATTGTTAACATAACTATTCTACCTTCACACTTTTTCTTCCCCCTTCTCTCACAACTGTTCAGGTTCAACCACTCTCATCCCACACCTCCATATGATCGGTATTCTGTCTATCCATCTTTTCTTCAGACTCTAACTTCTTTAGCCACTCTCACTATATTTTATCATACAGTCACGGAGCCACCGAAACCTGTTCTCTCTTGTTTTCACTACAATATATGCCACAACACAACACGACAACCTTTAATTAATAAATTTCCTATTCTATCCTCTTTTGTACCTAAACACCTAACTTAATATTCTCATATCTGCTACACACACTTCGCTAACCTAACCTAAAATTACATTTCCTTTTCGCATTTCCCTTTCATAAGCTAAACATTCTGAAATCCTGTTGACCTCTTTCCGAGCCTCTTTCCTTATCTTCGCCACATCATACATTTCCTAATTCCTATTCACTCAGTCTCTAGTTACCTACAAGTTATCGTACTTGATTATCGGTGAAAATATTTAAATATCATTGAACGAATTATCTACTCAAAAGAAGTACCTACATATCAATAATAGCATACCTGACCAATTTCCTAATTTTTATCACGACTTTATTGATAGCGAGAATAATGTTATACCAGTATAGTTATAATACAAATAAATAATAATTGAAGAGTTGTAGGCAATAATATATCCCCTGATCAATTAACAAAAATAAAAAGAAACATACTGAAAAATAAGAAAATACATACCCCGCGTCCGTGGTGAATCAAAATCTGCTATAAAACTTGGTCTTCGAAACACTACAAAGTCTTCTCATTTCAGTCTGCTTATGATATATTTTATTCCCAGCTAACAAATCTTCACTGACGAATTAAATACCATTTCTGAAATAACACGCAGCCTGCAGTAAAATGTTTAACAATATTCTTATGACCTAAGCGTCACGGATATTATATTTTATATGTATAATGTTTAATTTGTATTACACCTACCTAACTATTATGTGTTAGCAAGCCCAGATAAGGATCAATTGGGCCCCGAGACACCATACACTTAGTGGGCCCCGTTTCCACTTTAACTTCAAAATAATTGTATTATTACATATATTAACGACTTTATATTATTGTATAATTTTTTACTATGCCAAAAATATACAGAGTGAATTTTACGTCATAGTACCAGTGGCGTATTTACGATTTTGGCGCCCCTTTTTTCTCAGTTTCCTTTTATTCATCATCACAAAAAACTTTTAAGCCACCTTTAATTTAAAATTTACTTTAACCGGTATTAAATTCAATACCGACTCGACAAAAATTGCATACCTGTATAATAATTGTATTGTAAAAACTGTTCAGGTTCAACCACTCTCATCCCACACCTCCATATGATCGGTATTCTGTCTATCCATCTTTTCTTCAGACTCTAACTTCTTTAGCCACTCTCACTATATTTTATCATACAGTCACGGAGCCACCTAAACCTGTTCTCTCTTGTTTTCACTACAATATATGCCACAACACAACACTACACAACCTTTAATTAATAAATTTCCTATTCTATCCTCCTTTATTCCTCAACACCTAACTTAATATTTTCATATCTGCTACACACACTTCGCTAACCTAACCTAAAATTACATTTCCCTTTCATATAAGCCAAACATTCTGAAATCCTGTTGATGGCATTGGCCCTATGAATCATCTTTCTTTAATGAAATTTTCATTTTGAATAGTTTTTCTGTTAGGATTCCGGACATTTTATAATTTGACTCTTTAATGTGTGGTCCTATTGTTAAATTTCTTCTATTTATTTTTTTTGTTTTGTGTTATCTGTTTAAGAATCTGGAAATTTTCATTTGAATTCTTTAATGTGTAGTCCTATTGTTTAATTTCTAATTTTTTTTTTTTTTTGTTTTCTAAAACGCATTTGCCTGCGGGCGCCAACATCTCCCTTCAATTTTTTTTTTTAGTTATTCAATTCTAGTTCAATTTTTTGTTAAGATGTGAACATTGATACCCTGCACTAATTATTTTGAATAGTTTTTCTGTTAAGTTTCTGGACATTTTAGTTTGAATTCTTTAATGTGTGGTCCTATTGTTTAATTTCTAATTTTTTTTTTTTTTGTTTTCTGAAATGCATTTGCCTGCGGGCGCCAACATCCCCCTTCAAGTTTTTTTTTTTTAGTTATTTAACTCTAGTTAAATTTTTTGTTAAGACTTGAACGTTGATAACCTGTATTGGCCCTATAAATCATCTTTCTTTAATGATCTTATCATTTTGAATAGTTTTTCTGTTAAGTTTCTGGACATTTTAGTTTGAACTCTTTCATGTGTGGCCCTATTGTTTAATTTCTTCTAATTTTTTTTTTTGTTTTGTGTTATCTGTTTAAGATTCCGGACATTTTATAATTTGACTCTTTAATGTGTGGTCCTATTGTTAAATTTCTTCTATTTATTTTTTTTGTTTTGTGTTATCTGTTTAAGAATCTGGAAATTTTCATTTGAATTCTTTAATGTGTGGTTATATTGTTTAATTTCTAATTTTTTTTTTTAGTTATTTAACTCTAGTTCAATTTTTTGTTAAGATGTGAACATTGATACCCTGCACTAATTATTTTGAATAGTTTTTCTGTTAAGTTTCTGGACATTTTAGTTTGAACCAGGCCCGTATACAGGGGGGGGTTTAGGGGTTCAAACCCCCCCCCCCCCGAAATTTTTAAAGTAGGTATATATTTATAATATAGGTAACAAAAACTAACTACATACGTCTTTGAAATATTTTAACCCCCCCCCCCCCGAAAATTGATCCTGGATACGTGCTTGGTTTGAACTCTTTAATGTGTGGTCCTATTGTTTAATTTCTAATTTTTTTTTTTTATTGTTTTCTAAAACGCATTTGCCTTCGGGCGCCAACACCCCCCTTCAATTTTTTTTTTAGTTATTTAAGTCTAGTTAAATATTTTGTTTAGACTTGAACGTTGATAACCTGCATTGGCCCTATGAATCATCTTTCTTTAATGAACTTATCATTTTGAATAGTTTTTCTGTTAAGTTTCTGGACATTTTAGTTTGAACTCTTTCATGTGTGGTCCTATTGTTTAATTTCCTTTATTTTTTTTTTTTGTTTTGTGTTATCTATATAAGATTCTGGACATTTTATAATTTGACTCTTTAATGTGTGGTCCTGTTGTTTAATTAAATAAATCATAATATTATCTTATTTGTCATATGAAATACTAAACAATTGCCAACCGACCTTGAAGCTTCAATTCATGACCGGAGTTCGCTATCTAGTAATATATAGAAATCTGTGGTTCACACGAACAGCTTGTAACTGGTATAGTTACGAATATTTTAAAGGCTTTGAATACATTTGAAAATAAATCCTCTCTACTATAAACTTTAAGCCACTTAATCCATTCACCACAGGTTTTTCCTTTTGGATTTGGATCACTTTGTTTAAAATTTTATATCTGTGATCACAAATTAATAAATGCGTAACTAAAAAAATTACAATCAAAATCTACGGGTATAAGGTACTGCAGGGTACACACCACACAAATTTTTTTTATCCTGACATGATTTTATTGGAGGCACAGTCGGCCGGTGGGGCCAGTGCCCACCCGGCCCCTCCCGTAAACACGCCTATGATTGGACCTCATGAAGAATGGGTTAGCTTAGCTAATTGTAGACAATGTCGTAGTAGAGCAGGTCGTGTAAGACCTGGTATTTGTTATAATTTGTATACAATTTTACGCGATAGATCAATTAATGATTATGTACTACCTGAGATGATATTTATATGATGAAATTGCAGCTGGATCAAGCAGCAGAATTTAAAATTAAAATTATGGAATCTCAATCAGCATTAAAAAAAGAATTAGAAAAAGTTAAAATGGAGAAACAAGATGCATTAGAAGAAAAATACGAGTATAATGAAATGGCGGAGACTTTAGAAATGGCTGAAGTGTAAGCAGAAACACTTCAATTAGAATTAAACCAAGCAAAAGAGCGTATTGAGGAATTAACAGTAGATTTGGAACTGTTAAAGGCTGAGTTTGAGAAAGGAAATGTAAGTGAATAGGGAGGAGATGGTGCCAATTATTTCAAAGTCAAGCAACTTGAACAACAAAATGTACGTCTTAGAGATACACTATTCAAGTATAAGATGCTTTTATATTATTATTGTTGTTTAAAATTGATTGATTCCTATTTAGTTGACACTTATTGAAACTTTAGATTACGAGACTTATCCGCCCACGAGAAACACCAAACACAAAACTTACAAAGAGAAATCGAAGAAATGACCAAACAATGTAATGATTTACAAAAGTCCAATGAAGAACTAGCATCTCAAGTTAATGATTTGCATGAATAGGTTTTATATTAATTTTTAAATAGATAGTTTCGAAGTATTAATATGTTATTATATTTTAGGTTGATGCAGCTTTAGGAGTAGAATAATTAGTTGAGCTTCTGGGTTAACAAAAATTGAATTTGGAAGATAAAGTGGTAGAATTAGAGAAAGCAATGACTGATCTAGAAGCAATACAAGATATTAATGATCAACTCCAAGAAGATAGTACAGAGTTGGAAATGCAATTACGTAAAGAATTAGATATGGCAAATGCTAGTATTAGAGAGGTTTTAAATAGTATTAATAGCAAACATTTTATTTTTATTTGTATCTAAGTCATATTTATTTTAAAGTGTGTCGAAGGAAAAGGACAAGCATTGGAAAGTTTAGCTGATCGGAATTTGGTTTTTGTAAAATTTAAAGGTCTGGTTAATGAACCAAGTGAACAAAATCAAGATCTATAAACTCAATTAATGATAGAATCTGCATCAAAAGATAAAGTTCGGTCATCAATACCAGAAATGCTTGACTTTAAGGTTAACTATAAATTAAAATATTTATTATATGGAAAAATAGTTAAAAATATATTATTTATTAGAAAATGTTTGTTTTATATTAATTGGATCACAACAGCAATTAAAAAGAAAGTCAAAAGAATAAGAAGAAACGATGGACCATTTGCAAGCAGATATTGATTCACTAGAAACAGAAAAAGGAGAATTAAAAAATAAACTTAAAAATTTCTCAAAAAAAAAAACCTTATTGAAGGTATAAACAAGTGAGTTACCTATACTTTTAAGCTGTAATTAAAATATAGTTCTTAAATTTGAGTTGCATAATAATTCTATATTTTTTCTTTTCAGTGACCGGTACTGGAAATGATAGTAATAAACCATGCCAAGAATCTCCATTCTAACTTAACAAATTAAAGTTAACCAAAATGGCACTAAAACATGAAATAGATCAAAGAGCCAAGCTTGAAAATAATTATTGTGAACAAATATTTTCTCAATTAAAACCTTTGCCTGTAAGTTAATACACTTATTTTTATTTATGAAATAACAATATTATAACAAAGGACTGATGAAATATTTGTTGCAATATAATAATCAAAAAATTTTAAAACCTTTTCAATTTTGATTTCTAGTTCAATTTAATAACTGCCTTGAAAGTTGGGTGGGTAAGTGGCTGAAATAATAGTGTATACTTCTGAGTCCTTCTGCTATATTTTTACTAAACACAGGAATGTCATTAAATGATGTACATTTAATTAGTAAGTTAGTTTAATTAGTTTCACAGTCATTTGAAAGGGTGTTCATTTGGAAGGAGTGGGATGTGTGTTTCAATCATATTATTTGAACTGCAAGTTTTAATAATTAAGAGGATGTAACACGGGCATTTGTTGTCTCCGTCTTACAATTACGTAACAGCACATTTAAGCTCAGCAGATCACGTTTGACTTTGTTAGTTTAAATTTAGAGTGAATGAAACTTGATGGTAAGAAAATTATATTTGTTTTTATAGAAGTTTTTACTGTAGTTAATTTTTTTAGCAAGTCTTACATATATAATATAGCGTTAATTAAAAATGCTCATAACTAAAAATCATTTTTCATTATAGGTCGATTCATTCTAATTTTTAAACTAGAAAAGCTTAATGTTTTATGCCGAGCTTAAATTTCCTATGTTACTCTCTTGTAAGACAGAGAAAACAAATGCCCGTGTTACGTTCTCTTAATATTTTCATTTATTTGAAGATCACGTATCTGTTTTTAACTTTGCTCTAAACAATTTTAAAAATGTACATGCCCAATTATTTCCATTATTTTCTTGTTGACAAGTCATTTTACAAACAATTGTTTACTTGCCTCATATTATTTATAATAAGTCTCATCAAAATTGGTATATTTTGTCATAATTTTAACGGCAGTATACATTTCAATATTTCTATTACAAAAATCAATTTTAGATTCTGAGTGGAACGATTGATGGATCATTTTCAAGATTTTGATAAATTTTGTCAAAATTCGATCTTTAAATGCTTATAAAAAAAAACTGTGCCTATGTATTTTTAATATTTTTCAACTGATATTGTAACAATATATCAGGAGCCTTGTATTAAATTTTTACACTTTTTGGCCCAACAGATAAAACAGAAAAAAACTAAAAAAAAATTGAAAGCTGTAAATGTCCGTAAACAGCTCAAAAAGAGTCAAAATATTTTCAAAATTGTATGGTGTATAGGAAATGCTAATATAAACATTCAATAAAATTTTCATGTTTCTACAGTTATTCGTTTTTGAATTACAACCAAATAAGGAAATCGCTACATGAGAAATCGAGTGAATATCCAATGTTGTAAAAATTTGAATTTCAAACGCTCATAAAAATTTAATTTGGCTTTCTTATAGACATTTTTTTTTTTGATAAAGGTAGATAATCTTATAAGGAATCTTGTATTACATTTTCACATCTTAGATTTAAAAAAAAAATTTTACGAATTCTTAACTCAAAATAATTTGCTATTTTTCGTGATTTTTCCATATTTTGTCAATTTTTGAACTTTATAAAAGCTTATAAAAAAAAATTGTGACTATGGATTTTTAATATTTTTCATCTACCTTTGAAACAATATACTAGAAGCCTTTTATTAAATTTTCAAGCTTTCGCAACCAACAAATAAAATTTTATTGATATTTTTAGAACTAAAAAAAAAATGGAAAATGAAAATGTCCATAAACAGTTCAAAATAAATCAAAATATTTTGAAAATGTTATCGTGTATAAAAATGCAAATATAAACAACCAGTAAAAATTTCATGTATATACGTTCATTTCTTTTAGAGTTACACCAAAAACTAAAATCGATTTTGAGTAAAAATTCCCGTTTTTCCTTAATTTTTATGTTGTTTTTCCCGGTGCTTGTGAAAACTACTATTTTGACCCCCCAAAGTACCAACTATATTCACTTTCCTATCAGAAAAGATACTGTTGAAGAAAATCCAAGCACTTTTACTGTCCTAAAACGTGATGACAAATGACATGTTTGGTTGAGAACAAGGACTATCATCTTCGTACTTTCGTTTTATTCGTCTATATGGCAGGTCAGTTGCCAAAACAAGTTGGTCTGTAGTCCCGTGTCTTGTTCTATTTGATGTCGATTTTTGATGTACTTTTGATTTAGGGTTTTTTGGTGTATCGTACGAATTTATTATTTGGGTTAGTTCGTTTATAACTGTTTTGTCTGGTTGGTAAATTGAATATGCTGAACCTATTCGCCAATCGCAGTGAAAAGTGATGTAGTAGTCTGGTAAAGAATGATCATTTCTGAATGGCATGTCTTTTGAATTTTAACCTTCGTACAAAACCTGAAATGATAATTGTATACAAAAAACGATTAAAAGTTGAAAACATTCAATTATCTCGTAAAATGAATATATTACTCGAATTAATACACCATAGTTTCTAATCCAGTTGATAACGATAGTTAGAGCTGCTTCAGAATTATCATTTTCAAAAATTATTTTTAAAATTTGACGAGCCGTATCAGGCACTCGACTGCGTGTTTTGAAAAGTTCCTCGCAAAACAACTCGATTTGCTAGCGCTGAAACACTTAAAAACATTTTATTAGAATTATAAATATCTTACGTTCTTTTGCATCTTATAATTCTAATAAAATGTTAAGTGTTTCAGCGCTAGACTAAAAATCTGACATCCCTTATATGTGTTATCAAGTTTAAGAAGCAGTTGATTGTTGACCATTTGACATTTAACATTAACCGTGGTAGGTATTATTGGAAGTAAAAGTAATTAGCAGAACTGTGAATTTAATGCAATAAAAAAGTGTTAAATATTATACATGTATGAACTAAAAACTAAATATTTACCTACCCACCAAGTGTATAATAAAGAACTTTTTTTTGTACACCAATTTTAATTATCATTTATTAATTTAAACAGTTTAAATTGATATGTAAATATGCGCCGATATACCGTCTACGCGGGTACGTCCTTAGGAAAATTCAGAAAAATATTCTAGGTCCTTTTATCGCAATCCCCAAGATAAAAAAAATACGAAATACGTTGTTTTCGACTGCTTATACATATATTCTCACTCTATCGACCGTCACACACTCAATACTTGTCTGATGGAGTTTCAATTGATATGTAAATACTAAATATGCACCGATATGCCGTCTACAAGCGTAGGTCCTTTGGAAAAATCAGAAACCTTTTATGGCAATCCCCAAGATTCAAAAATTACGAAATATCAATATATTATATATTATATTCCTCATGATGATATATTTCTCGAGATAATGGAATAATACGCCAGTTATGGTATTACCCGAGATTATATATTTTCCGAGATATTATGTTTCCTCGAGATATTATAATCCGCCAGTTATGGTATTTATCGAGATATTATAATCCTCTTGATGATATGTTTCCCGAGATATTATACTACACGTGATGATATATTTCTTGAGGTATTATGTTTCCCGAGATATTATGTTTCCTCGAGATAATATATTGCCCGAGTTATTATTTTTCGTCGAAAAATATATCATCACGTGTAGTATAATATCTCGGGCGATATATTATCTCGAGGAATATAATATATCGAGAAATATATCATCACGTGTAGTATATTATCTCGGGAAACATTATCTCGGGCTATATAATATCTCGAAGCATATAATATCTCGAGGAAACATGATATCTCGGGAAACATATTATCTCGAGAAATATATCATCTGCAGGGAAACCAATAAACTCTTACAATATAAATCTAGTTTACCACCACTAACCAAAATTGACAATTCTATTGCTATAACTGATGAGGACAAGGCTGAGACTTTTCGTCAACATCTATAGGAGATATTTAAGCCACATCCCGACATAAATAACCCAAATATTATATCTAAGATAATCCAGTACTTAGATTGTCCCATGCCTCTTCATCACCCCGAAAAGTGTTTTACACCAAATGAACTAAAAACTGCAATACAAAAATATTCTACCAAAAAAAAGCTAGGCTTTGATCTAATTACTGTAGAAGTTGCTAGATGTCTTCCGAAAAAAACTATGTTATTCCTTACCTATTTATTTAATGCAATCTTTCGACTTTCATACTTCCCACTTCTGTGGAAATTTTCAAACATAGTCCTTATTCCTAAACCAGACAAACCACCTGATCTGCCTTTCTCGTATAGACCAATAAGTCTGTTACCTTTTCTAGGTAAGCTACTAGAAAGACTAATACTTAAAAGGCTATTATACCTTACATTTCTATGAACAAGATATTACCTGACTCGCAATTTGGTTTTCGCTCAGAGCATAGTACAATACACCAAGTACATAGATTGTCCTTTGTTTCGAATTACACTATACATAATGACCTGTCAATTAAAACCGTGAGAGGAGAAGCTACACGCTTCTACAAAATCTTTCATGCCTGTCAACAAACACACCAAAACCCACTAATTAAAAACCTATCCACCCAAACATTACCTGGCAACCCCAGGCGTCCCAGGCGCCCTTAAAGAGGAGCTGGTGCCGTGACTTGTTAGGGAACTAATATGAAAGTAGAAAAAAAAAATTCAGTACATAATATAAAAAAAATTTTTTTCTACTTTCATATTAGTTCCCTAACAAGTCACGGCACCAGCTCCTTTTTAAGGACGCCTGGGGTTGCCAAGTAATTTATTATATATACTATATATAATATATAGAACATCTATACAACATCCAGTCAAGTGCCACTAGTGGGTGGCTTCTTATCACGTATTCATACATTTTGTAACCATTATCAAATATGTTAATTGTGCATAGATGTACAGATTGTATATATTATACTGTATAAAAAAAAAAAAATATATTTTTTATATTAAATATTTTTTTGTTATTACTATTATTTTATAATTCTCTTATTTGTTTTTGTGATTATATTTACTGTAATTTCAGTCTACTAAATAGATTTAAGTTTACTAATATAATAACTATTAATTTGTTATTGTGTTCATCCCGTTTAAATTTATAATAAATAAATAAAGAAATAAATGCATTAGATTTTATACTTGGCTATGGATCGTTTATACACAACACAAATATTGCCTTTTATCACGATGTAGATATTATTATTATTTATTATCTAACATCTTGCCTTTTATTAATAAAAAGTATGTTATAATATTTATAAATAATAGTTGTAGGTAGTATTATATTCAATATTGTATGCAATACGAATTATTTAACTTTAGAATTCCCAAGAAAACTCGAAGTTGTTTGATTACCATTTGTGAGATGAGATTAGTGTCATTATAATTTGTGTTATAAGATTGGTGTTGTAAATAGATATTTCTGTACTTAAAATTCTCCAATATGTGTGAATTACGTGCACGACCAACCAGACATACAGATATATTGACCGCATGCCATCATGATTCTGGTACCTAATGTATCCATAAATTAAATTTTTGTATTGATCAATTTATATAGAAATAATAAATATTGATGATCATCTTTTTATAAAATAATATACAAATTTACAGAAAATTAAGTTAGGAAAAAACGTAATACAATTAAACTGTTATTAAATTTGTTAAATGTATACACTGATCAGGCCCGTAGCCAGACCAAATTTTCAGGAGGGGCAAAGCAAATTTTTGGGGGGGCATTATATATAAATGTATTAAATATTAATGCAATTTTTAATTTATTTACATTGATATCCCATTAAATTAACACAACTATAATTTTCTATCTAATAGTAATAATAATAATAATAATAATAATAATAATAATAATCCATTTATAATAGAATATTTTGGGAATTTACAATGAAACATTTGTTTTAAAGTTACAAAACGAATAATACTAAATAATAAAAATAAAACTTATATTAAAGTTTACATAGATAATTATAATATTCATCATATTCACTGATGTTACGTGGTTAAATTTTGAACATTTTAATATTAATTAATACAGCTTCAATTTTCTATTATTCTGCTTGTTGAAGTTCGTTAATAATAGGTCCATGTTTAAGTTTTCTGTCCGTTTGGACTCAAATGCCAATAAAGTTAAGTTGGAAAGCCGGTTATGTGACATTGATTGCCTTTGAGGATTGTCAACTCTGTTTAAGCAGGAAAATGTCGATTCACAAACTGCTGAGCTACATCCAAATACTTCAACTGCTGCTATCATTTCATATGTAGCTTTAAATGCTTTACGTTGTTGATAAAGCTCTAAAAAAATGTTCTAATTAGATATATTATTTTCTTTTAAATAATTTTTTACACAAATTATTTCTTCTTTTGAAGGAATATTAATTTTAAGATCATTAAATATTTTAAAATCATCGTAATTCAATTCGTATATGTTAGAAACAGCTTTAATAAGTTCATCATTTTTTTCAAAACGAGTTTCCATCTCAGATTTAATTATATCAATAACTTCATAAAATGTAGATAATAATGAAATATTAATATCGTCGTTGACATAATTTGTATAAGTACCAGATGATTCACTTAAAATATATTCATTCAATTTTATAGTAGTCTTTCTCTTGCGTTTTGGAGATTCAGTTTCGGTTTCAGGTAATAAATTTTCACAGTCTTTTAAAATTGCATTGAACACTTCTTCATTTCTTGATTGTTTTAAACTATTAATCACGCTATGAATAATTGGAATTGCTAAGGTTAAACCAGTTTCTCTTGATTGCAAAATTTTATCGGCTGGTTTGATGTATCTTAAACATTTTAACATAAGACACAATGCAAATCTAAATGTTTTCTTTTTCATTGTTAATGAGAGTCCTGCACATTGAGCTACTTCATTGCCATCAAATGATTTTCCATGCACTTTTTTTAGACAATTTATCATATCATCATAATTATTATATATAATTTCACATATTTTTAAATGGCTAGACCAACGTTGTTCTAACAATCTAACTGTATTATTGCCTTCGTATAATGTGTTTATTTTAAATGTGTTAAATACTTTATGAATGAGCCTACACTGATCAAAAAAGTGACCAATTTCGGTCACTTCCGACACTGCTTTGACAATAACCAAATGCAATTGATGATTATAACAATGTACATAGGGAATAGTTCGATTAAGCTTTTTTTGCATTAAAGACTGAACACCACCTTTAGTACCACTCATCACGCTAGCGCCATCGTAACATTGGCTGAGCATATAATCAGTATTAATATTTAATGACTTTAAAAGATCAAGTGTCATTTGCACAAAATAAGCTGCATTTAAATTTGTTGCATTTTTAATTGCTAATAAAGATTCAATTGGTTTTCCATTTTTTACGTATCGTATGGCTATGGCAATATTTTCCCGATTATTATTGTCTTTAGTTCCATCCTCCATTATAGTATACCATGGGACATCTGCATTTTTTAAATCTTCTACAACACTATTTTGCACAGCGTTATGCATAACATTGATAGTTTCATTTTGAATGAAAGGGGATAAATAAGTAGCATTTTGAGGAATTAATTTAGCGCATTCTGCAAGTTTAGTGTCTTTTTTAAGAGTGTACCGAAAAAGTGATTGAAATAAACCTTTATCTTCGTGCATTTCTAAATCAAAATCCCCACGAAGTGGTAATTCATTCACGACTAAAAATATGATTATTTCAAAAATTGATTTTACATAATATCTATGTTTTTCGAGAACGTTTTCATTCAACAATGTTGAAATTTCTGTAGTAGTTTCAACACGTTTTTGTTTATCTACCAATTTTGTTATACAAATACGGTGCGATGAAGAAGATTGATGTTTATAAAACCCTTTATTATTTTCCAAAGCTTTTTTCCAGTTAGAATATCCTGTCACAGAAAATGCAATTTCTTTAGTCTCATTATTACCAAAAATTCTGCATGGGTAGCAAAATGCAACATTTTTTTCTGGACAATATTCAAGCCAATCAAATAATTTGAACCATTGACTTCTAAAAGATCTACCACCTACATTAGGATACGACGGAAGAATTATTTGATTTTTTTGATGTGTTTGAAAAATCGGTTGATTATTTGTTTTATTAATTATTGAAGTGTTCTCTGGTGTTTTATTATTATTTGAAGTACTTTCGGACATTTTATTATTTTCGGTAGTATTTTGCGACGAGTTTTTGGTTGTTTTGATTACCCATGAATCCATATTACGTATTTATGTTTGATAAAATCCAAAACTAAAAATAATATTTATTTTGTTTAATTACCTATTAAATTATATTAATTATATATATTTTAATTTTATTATATTTATAAATAAAACATTTTGCTCATTCAATTTGCTTCAAATTTAATCATAATAATATAACAATTTATTAACTTACCTTATAACAGTGATATAATTTCTTGGTACACGTGTACTGCTGCAGTCGGCGATAAAATGAAAGAATATTTAGGTGTTCTATAATAAAATGTCAATTGATAGGAAAGTATTGAGCTACGATAACGATAGCAATCAATTTGCCAACAGTCGTCGTGACACGTCAGTATCGTCGTCATGGCCCGGAATTTCCGAAATAAATACTATAATACGGCTAAAAAAACTTTTTTGATCTATTCTATTACCGATGAAAGTGTTATTAGCAATAAAATACATACCTACCTAAAAGTCTTTCTAATATTTTTTAGGGGGGCAATGACTGGGTTTAGGGGGGGGGGCAATGCCCCCCTTGCCCCCCCGTGGTTACGGGCCTGACACTGATTAAAGAATTTTATATTGTTAACGAATACAAAACTTTTTCTACAAACACTTTTTAGTTCAATACTTCAATTGTACTTTGTCAATTGCATTTAAATGAAGTGTTTTGTTTTAAAAATAAAGTTTTAACCACATTAAACACGATTGAAGTTAGCATATAATTCGTGTTTAATTGGTGCAAACTATGAGGACACTGAATAATTGCGAATAATAATAATAATCCTATTGAAAAAAATGTATTATTAAAACGACACTGTGATTATGTAATTGTAGCCATAGACTCGCTTGTGAAAGACTTCGGCGTTCAATTGGAAATCAACAACGGAGTAGACACCAAGACGAGTGATGTGGGGGGGTATTCACATCTGTGATCTCAGACGGCCCCTGTAAATGTAATGGGTTTGACGAAACAGCCTACGAAGGCGAGGAGAAAATAATCACCATAGAATATAGATTATGGCACTCATAGAAAGAATCACAAGAAAAATAGTACGAACACATGCCAAATCCTTGGTAATCGATGGTCCCACATGGCAAAAATATGTCGCTAGAATGTTTTTAAATTATTTCACAAAAATTAAAATGGTTGTCGGTACGAGGGCTTTAACGGTGGTGGCAGGGGAGGGGAGTTTAAAATCTGGTCCCCAAATACTTGTTAGAAAACCATATATGTATAAACTCACCTATACGTCTGCGTGGTCAATCGCACCACAGCAGAACATTAGCCTCATGCATTTCTTGGTCCGGCTCCACAGTGAACGTCTAGGTGTGACTGCGGTTACCTCCTGTTCCGTCAACTCACCACTACGGCCAACGCGGGTTACCGTATCCATTTCCATAAGCCGCCCACCGGCTTCTACCTTTTGTACCAGTGGAAAAGACGACGAGACTACGGATAACGTCGTCTCGATCCCGATATCTTCTACAGGGGCAGCAGGTGTCATCAATGTGGTAATAACTGACGATCCGGCACACGGTGGTGAATCGGCCGAAACTAGCAACTCCGCGGACGTAACTGACGGCAATCCAACCTCGAGAAAATCGCCCCCGGAGTTTGCACCCAAGCATATGTTGGGTAATGACAGAAATCTCTTCTCCAGCGGCAAACTATGGAAATCCCAGCTTTCCGGAAGTTTCTGTATGTGTTCAGTCTTGGCGATTGACTGCGATCGGTCGCCACGTAAAATATAGATAAGCGCGATCGACAAAATTGTAAATTATAAAATAACAATTTTTAAAAGTTCAAATTACCGTGCGTTCAATTTCGTAAAGATTACGATTACCATACGGCCCGACCAGTATATTTTCCTAGAGATCGCCGTCAACCGCTAGCGTTACATTGAGCATGGATTTCCACCCGATCAATGGTGCTTCGACAGTGGTTTTTTCAGCACGACAACGACATAAACCGTTTGTGCACCGGGAAACTATTTAAATTGCAACTATCTAACGGTTTCGGCCTATTTGACCGGAGATCGTAAAAAACCAGATGCATAATATCGTAAGTGGAGAGTTTCTGGATAACAGATGAATTGCTGTCGTGTACTGCACTATTTAACATATTGAATATATAAGTTAAATATACGTTGAAGAAACAAATTATAATATGAAAATAAGAAAACTTTTAGACGAAAGTAGGTAAACTTATTCGTAATTTTCGCAAGACGCAAGACAAATTAATAGGTAATAATAATAAAAATTAGTAATTACTGTGACACAGACACGAATAATACATTTTCCAAGTACTTAATATGCACTTGGCAACAAGATGTTTGCTGTTTTTGTAAACCTGAATCTGTCTATTTTTTTCAACATTATATACAACAATTATTTATTAAATTCTTATTTTTATTTATTTGTTATACTGCTTACCTACAAAACTAAAAGTTATTTTATTATTTAAATGAAACCTATAATTTTTAGATTTGTAAATATTGGATATGTCCAAAAGATAACTTAAGATAGAAATCCAGGCACGGCACTAGAATTTTTTTCCAGGGGGGGCAGAGTGGGGCAAATATTTTTTTTACATGGGCTAAAATTGTTTCAACAAATGCTGAGGTTATTTAAATGAAATATAAATATTTTCGTATCATATAACATAATATAGCTATTGCCTATTAGCTATATAGTACATACTTTTATATTGTATGCTCTAAACGTCTAAACATATAATATTTACAAACTTTTGAATAGTTAAAAATGTTTTAAGAATAATATCAAATATTTTTTTCGTACCTTATGTAATATGTAAGAAAATGTTTAATCACAGACCTAAGACCTTCAACAACTATATTCATAATGATAACATGATATACAAAAATAATAATTTCTTTATGAGCTAAATATTGATTTTTTATACAATATCTGTTTATGCACCATACAGTAAATGATTGAAAATCTTATAATATTGAAAAAGTTAACAAAAATGTATACAATTGCACTGATATAAGTAGGAATACAATTTGTTTTAAATAAAAACTTTTGATTACCTACCTTATATTTAACTAGTACATTTTAAATTTTTAATTCAATACATTTTAAATTGGTATTTGCATAGTAGTGTATGTATTGACTATTGAAGTACCTACTTTATATTTTTTGTTAAATTTTGGAGGTTAAAATAATAAAGTTCATATATATACATTAAAGCATAGATACTTTAAGAAATCCTTTTTTATTAATTATCAAGTAATATGTGAACTAATTACCATGACAAATAAGATAATAAAAATAACAAAATAAGAAAATTGAATAAATTATTTAATTATTTTAAATAAGAAATTTGTCATGCTAATTACCAAACTAATATAAGTAGGTAGGTTCGAATACCAACTCCTTACACAATAGTATTGTGTTAATCAAACATAAACATATTTAAAATAATAAGTCAACTAAAAATATTTTTAACTGTATACAACAAACATTAATTATAGCGTACATATTTTTCAGTGGGTGGGGCTGGCGAGGGGGCTGATCTGTTTTCTGGGGGGCTAGAGCCCCGCCTTACCCCCCCTTGGCGCCGTGCCTGTAGAAATCTAAATTTGCGGTTTTAAAGGTTTATGTGGAGCTACGGTGCACAGTGAGGTATTTTCATAAAAACCTGGCCAAAATATAAAGATTAACCTAAAATTGAGTTTTTATTTTTTTTCTCTGTGATAACTGCTATTTTACATTTAGATTTCAATTTTAAACTCACTAATTAAGTATTACAAAAGATAAAAAATACATTTAATAAATGTTCTGGGCATTTTGTTAACTACCTAAAAGTTTATTTAAATGGTAAAAAAAGATTGTTGGATCTATCTTGGAAGTCTACTAAATATAATGGCGAAGTTTGTATTTATATATTTAAATATTTTACAAGTTTGTTCTGTGATATTATTATGTGTAACTGTGTAAGAACTAAAAACGTGACGCATTGCGCGGACTAGAACCAAATCTAAACCGTGTGGTTTATGATATACCATGGTTTGATACTTATTATAATACATCATACATCATAATGTATGCAACCGAGTACCGACTCAATAAAATTTAAGCTCGACGAACAATGTGGATGCGCGGTTACTGACATGCGGACGTATCGTTGCATAAGAACGAAAACAAATGCAAGGCACAAACCAATAGGTACAATAAAATTCGGCGTCATGTAAGACGAAACCCGCCACAACACTATTCCTAAGAATAAAATATTAGATAATGCCACACTGGACGTAGATAAGAATATATTATACTATACAGCACCGACTTTAAAAGGACAGCGGACTAGTCTCGGGCGCTAACATCGATCGTCGATTCACTGTTCTCTCAGGTTCCGGAAATTACATGGCCGATTATGTCCGCAAAACCCTGCTTCTCAGAAGTAACGAATGCAGAAGTAATCGAGGCCAGCGGGAGAATACCGTTGGGTAAGGTTTCCGGTTCAGATGGAGTTCCCGACTTGGTGGTCAAGCAGATAGCAACCTACAAACCCGAAATGCTCAGGGACCTGTTCAATGCATGTCTGAGAAAAAGTATGTTTCCGAAAAAATGGAAAGTAGCAAAGTTGGTGCTGCTTCGCAAAGGAGACATGTCAATAGACAACCCTAAGTCGTACAGACCTATTTGTCTGCCGAATACGATCGGAAAACTTTTCGAACACATCATTAAAGCACATTTAGAAAACCACATGGAATCAACTAGCGATTTAAACACGAAACAGTTTGGCTTCAGTAAAGGGCGGTCCACCATAGATGCAATGGAGACAGTCATGGGGGTTGTAGAAAACACCTCAACCAGACCACTGTACAATAGGTAGCTATGTGCGGTAGTTGACTTAGACGTCGCAAATGCCTTTAACACGGCTAAGTGGCACAGGATAGAGGAGTCTCTACATGCTAAGGAAGTACCAGAATACCTCGTGGGAATCATAAAGAGCTACTTAAGCGAGAGAAAGCTCCAGTACGAAAATAGCGGAAACAAAGACATAACATGTGGCGTACCACAGGGGTCGGTGCTGGGGCCAATGCTGTGAAACCGCATGTTTGACGACTTGCTCCGGGTGGAAACAGGAGGCAACTAACAGGGCAGGTCATCTATCACGTTGGTCACGTTTGCCGACGATGTGGCGGTGGTCACAACAGGTCGAATAACTGACGCCCTACAAAAGGTTACAAACAACGCGCCTGCAGCCGTAGCTGAATGGATAGACACGGCAGAGCTTTCACTGTCAGTTAAAAAGACGGAGGCCATCATTCTTACAAAAAAAATAGGATATGCAATGCCTGAATTCAAAATACTCGGCTCGAGTATCCAGACGAAGGATCAGATCAAATACTTAGGAGTGGAACTTCGCAGAATTCTCAGTTTCCGAGCACACCTTGTAACGGCAGCTTCAAAGGCGCAGAGCAAAGAGAAAGCATTATTGAGAATAATGCCGAACGTAGGAGGCTCCGGCCAACAAAAGAGGCGCCTACTGGCTACAGTGGTAATGAGTAAGCTACTGTACGCAGCACCAGTCTGGTCGGCGAACCTAGTGTTCAAGAGAAACGTCCGAACCATCCTGAGGCCTCGAAGGACTTTTGCGCTGAGGACAGCGATGGCGTACAGAACAGTTTCAACAGCGGCGATCATGGTTGTGGCCGGGATCATACCTGCACACCTTCTTACGGACCAAGAGCCATGAAATCAGGAGGGAACCTGATAAAGCGTCAATGGAGAAGGAAATACGCGAAGCGGTACTTAACAAATGGCAGTCAGAATGGGACCAGGAACCAGACACGGGAAGGTGGACCTGGAAACGTATCAGGGATGTGAAGACCTAGTTTAACCGAAAAGGCGGGGCCGTCGACTTTCACCTCACGCAGGTGCTAACAGGACACAGTTGTTTTTAAAACATCATTATTTTTCAATTGCATAAAGAAAGTAGTGGGTTGTCGCTCTTCTGTACAGTAGGTTACAAGTGGGTCACTGTAATGGATGGTGTTAAATTTGAATTAAATGATATACCTAATATCATTGCATAAGAAAAACGATTCTGAGCGAAAAGGTCAGCCAGCCTATGATATTACTAAGTATATTTGATGATATTATTGTGAATAAAGTAATTTATATATTTACCTATTTACGTGAAACCTTGTTATTTTCAATCCTTAGATATAAAAGTTGAAAATTTTAAAAATTTTTAACAACAAAATAATTATTTAATTTTAAATTTGATAAATTTTGTCAAAATTCGAACTTTAAATGCTTATAAAAAAAATTGTGCATATGTATTTTTAATATTTTTCAACTGCTATTATAACAATATATCAGGAGCCTTCCATTAAATTTTCAAGCTTTTTTACCGAACAAATAAACTAAAAAAATTTAAAACTGACAATGTCCATAAACCACCAAAAAAGTCAAAATATTTTCAAAATTGTATGGTGTATAGAAAATGAAAATATACACATTGAGTAAAATTGTCATGTATCTACGGTACCGCCCCCGTTAAGAACCACTGATCTACAGTTATTCGTTTTTGAATAACAATAAAATAACAAAACCGCTACATAAGAAACCGAGTGAATATCGTAGATTGTAAAAATATGAACTTCAAAGGCTCATAAAAATTTAATTTGATTTGCTTGTAGACATTTTTTTTTTTTTTTTGATAAAGGTAGATAGACTTATGAGTAATCTTGTATTACATTTTCAAATTTCAGTTTTAGAAAGAAAAATTTTTATGATCCTCAATTCAAAATAATTTGCTAATTTTCGTGATTTTTCCGTATTTTGTTAAGATTTGAACTTTAAATGCTTGTAAAATAAAACTCTGACAAAGGAATTTTAATCTTTTTGAACTACTATGGTTACAATATAGTAGGCGCCTTCTATTCAATTTTCAAGCTTTTGTACCCAACAAATAATATTGTATTGATATTTATAGAATAAAAAACTAAAAAAATTGGAAACTGAAAATGTCCCTAAACAGATCAAAATAAGTCAAAATATTTAAAAAAAAGGCATAGTGTAGAGAAAATGTTAATATAAACATTCAGTAAACGTTTCATGTATCTACGATCATTTGTTTTAGAGTGACATAAAAAACCAAAATCGATTTTCTCGAAAACAGATTTTGCGTAAAAATTCCCGTTTTTCCTTAATTTTTATGTTGTTTTTCCCGGCGCTTTTGAAAACTATTGGGAATTTTAAATTTGTACCTCCCTAATAAGTGGAAATCGAAGCATTATTTCGACTAGGTACTTATCGTGTACACACACAATAATAATAATAAAAAAAAACACACATCATTGTAAAATCAATACATCGTTCCACTCAGAATCTAAATGTGTGTGGGATTTTGTATCAAATTGTAAAGTTTTTTAGAGAGCTTAACATTTTATATCAACACCTCAATAATAATTATAAATATCTTAAAATTATTAAAATACCTTGACAGTTTCATTGAGTATTGAAAATTATAATTTAAGTGGAAATGTTTCAAGATTCTACGATCCATATTTGTACGTTGAATGTATTGATTTTACAATGATGTGTGTTTTTTTTAAATTTTTTTTTGTGTTTGAGTACACGATAAGTAGTCGAAATAATGCTTCGATTTTCGACTTCAGTATCTTGTTCGATTGGAAAGTGAATATCGTTGGTGCATTGTGGAGGTCAAAATTTAAATTTCCCAATAGTGTTCACAAGCGCCGGGAAAAACAACATAAAAATTAAGGAAAAAACGGGAATTTTTACGCAAAATCGGTTTTTGGTGTAACTTTAAAACAAATGACCGTAAATACATGAAATTTTCACTGGTTGATTATATTTGCATTTTCTATACACAATACCATTTTCAAAATATTTTGAGCTGTTTACGGATATTTTCATTTTTCTATTTTTTTAGTTTTTTTTCTATGAATATCAATAAAGTTTTATCTGTTGGGTCAAAAAGTGTAAAAATTCAATACAAGGCTCCTGATATATTGTTACAATATCAGTTGAAAAATATTAAAAATACATAGGCACAATTTTTTTTATAAGCATTTAAACATCGAATTTTGACAGAATTTTTCAAAATCTCGAAAATTATTAATCATCGTAATTAATAAATGAAAAAATGTTCAGTTTTTATAGCTAAGGATTGCAAATTTAAAACAAAGGTTCTCATAAATAGTTCATACTGTAACCAAAAAATCCAACTCGATCGGGTTCCTTTCTTTACGACGGCGCAAATTTTTTTTGGTGACATATTGACAAATTGTCACAAAAAAAATAGATATAGTTATGTTCAAGTGTATACAAATTAAATAGGTACAATGTATAAAATAAAAAGGCCACTCTGATCTTGATTAATTACAATTAGGTATAAATTAGACGAGTATCGTAATATGTACTATGTAGTCAGAGACAAGTCACAAGTATACAAGTATGTAGTAATCCCACAGCGTATCTTGTCATAAGGCGACCAAGATGAGACTGTCAATGGCACGACCAAGTGTAGCTTATAAAATATAAATAATTAATTTTTAATACCCATTGATTATACCGTGTGTTCAATTTTAAAGGTAACAGGAAATATTTCGATCGTGTGACATTGAATTTGAATCGGGGTTTTTATACTGCATTTAGGACTTATAAATACATATTTTTTTAATAAATTCAAATTTTTAATTTTTTTTTATCAGCGCATGCGCAGTAAAATAAAAATTTCTTAAATAGCAACCACTATTTTGGAGACCGGATTTCGATTTCTTTATTTTTCTGAAACAACTTTGATCTTTACAGTTTGTTGATATCTTCAAAATTGCCATGTTTATGACGGTCGGAAGTTTTAAAATAGTTAATTTGTAAATATTGCATTTTTCAAAGGTCTATCTTAATTTATAGGTATTTATAGGTATTATTATAACAATTTATTTTTATTAAAACTACTAAATTATCTTCTACTATTATCTTAATTTGTTTTTAATAGTATTATAATGAAAGTTATACTATTAACCTGTGTGAATAAGATATTTTGATAGCATTCTAAAATTGATTGTGAATAGTCAAACGTTTTTCGTAAGTCGCGCGTGACACATTATTTTCTGTACAATGGCAAACTATTCCAAAAAAACCGATATGGTATTAATTTTTGGGACGAATAGCAGTCATCAAAATTCGCGTAACGCAGCGGCACTTTATGCTGAACGCCTGAACGATATCCCGAGAGATATCATCCACCACACAATTATTTACGAATTAACTATTTTAAAACTTCCGACCGTCATAAACATGGCAATTTTGAAGATATCAACAAACTGTAAAGATCAAAGTTGTTCAGAAAAAATAAAGAAATCGAAATCCGGTCTCCAAAATAGTGGTTGCTATTTAAGAAATTTTTATTTTACTGCGCATGCGCTGATAAAAAAAAAAAAATTTGAATTTATTAAAAAAATATGTATTTATAAGTCCTATATGCAGTTTAAACACCCCGAATCAAATTCAAGGCCAAACGATCGAAATATTTCCTGTTACCTTTAAAATTGAACACACGGTATATACTATATTATTATTGTATGCTAGTAGGGCTATAGTCTATTTTCATTATTCAAGATAATAATATTATATCTATCAAATTCTGATCATCGGAATTTTTATTTCTGTCACAATAATTCGTCGAGACGCCAGACAGCAGACGGTGCGGGCCGATAACGAAAAACGCGAGTGCTTGAATAGAGTAGGGGAAGCCACGTTGTGCTGTTTTACGCCACCAGGGAATATTTCGATAATAATTAGAAAAATTATTTTACAATAATTTCACATGCCAAAAATTGTTTTGCGCGGGACAACTTTACTCCTTCAATATTAGCAAAAAAATTACCAAAATTTTACATCCCTATAAAGAAGAAATTTATCGGTGTCGTAGCGTCGTTATTTTTTTGATAACACCACCCAATAATTTTTAATAATTAATTGAAAAATACAAAAAAACCTGATGTTCTCAAACCAATAACTTTAATCGTATTTATGTTATCCAAAAAATAAAAACGCTACGACATAGATAAAATTCTTCTCTATGTGTTGTAAAATTTTGGTTATTCTATTATAGTTATGATGCGAGAAAAGTTGTCCCGCGCGAAACAGTTTTTACAACCGAATTACGAGTGGTGTGGCGTCCTCTTAACGAAAATTGCTTAAGGTTTATCACATTAGCACAATGTTAAATTTAACATTAAGCTTTTTTAATTTTCAGTAAATAACTTTTGAGAAAGTTTGGTATTAGATTTTCATTAGTCCCTTTAATTTAATTTTAAATATTTTGCATATTACATGTAATCATAACATTTTTCATCAGTAGTTAATATTTTTTTTAACTGTCCTCAGACTTAACAATTACTATTAAAAAATACCTGAATACTCTAATTGCTATAAACTAGGATATTTAGAAAAATGTTGGATACAACAAGTCTAAAATAAAGAACTATTTTTTTATTCTTTATAATTAATGTTTATAAAATGTTGTTATTTATTTAAAATAACAATTCCAACAAAAAAAAATAAAAATAAAATTGTAAGTCATATTCAATCAACGTAAGAATCTTTATTTAAAAAATTTAATTTAAAGTGATGTTTTTATAATATAGCTGAATACAATATAAGGAAATCAATAATTTAATTATTATTATTATGATTTTTATATTTTTACTTACAATTATTTTGAAAGCTATTCCATTACATACAAAGTTTCGAAGTTATTTTGACAACTCAACTAGGATGGATTTATTAGAAATGTGTTAACCTAAACATGTAAATTAATTAAGAATAATTATAATATTTATATTTGTAAAAATATGACTAAAATTATTAGGTAGAATATAAATTAATTTCAAAAATCAATTTTGTTTTTAAACTAATCAGCTATAAACTAGATTAAAGATATAAACTTATCAATAGTTACATACAATTAAAATAATTTATGTATTCAATTAAATACATTTCAACAAGTCATTATAATAAACAAAATTAAAAATGTATCAACATTGATATTTTATAAACTTAGTTGTTTTATAGTTATTGTTTATTGTATTAAGTAGTAATATTATAATTTTAAATTTGTGGTTAATATTTAATAGACAAACATACTACGCAATTATTTTTATTTAAAAAAAAAAAAAAAAAAATGATAGTTAGTAAAATAATTTAAAAATATAAACCAAAAACATAATGAGAATAATAATTAAAACAATATAATATAAATCCTATTGAAAAAAAAAATATTGTATAAGTATAAAACAACAAAAATGGAAAAATTATTGTTCGTTCACTAATTGTCATTAATCCGAGCTCCTAAAATTAAATTAAAAATATTACAACAATCATATTTATTATTTTGTAAGGGTTATTTAAAATGATTCATCAGATTCTTTGCACATGGTTTCCTTGACCATTAGAAATTATGCTATGTGAATGTTGGAGATATGTTAAAAAAACTAGCACATGCACAATATCTTTAAAAAACTGATGTACTGGATATGCTGTAGCAACTGTGGAATTAATTTGACTAACTATAGAATATTAATTATAGATAAATTTTAAATTATATTATTTTAGTGTGAAATATCACTCAAAGACAAAAATTATACAATCATTCACATCATTTTGAATAACCCTATATAGTAAATATATATAATATATATTAAGGAGCACAGTTCCAATGTAATTTTGTTCAAATAATAGTAATAATACACTCTATAGGATTAATGATCCTATCCTATAAAACCAACTAAATTTGATCATTTTTTTTTTTTTAAACTAATGAGGGTAATATTTTACAGGCCACATTCAACTTAGTTTTCCAATATGTAAATCTAAAACTCAATAATATGTTTTTAAAAATATACAATTTTAAGCTTTTTTTTAAAATTATTTTATTCAATTATTTGAAATAAATAAAAAAAACGGAGTTTAATGTTATAGGAAGTATTTTTCTTCAAGCTAAAAAATATTTATCGAAATCCGACAATGCTATAAGGCCAGGGCTATAAGACTTCTGCAGCCTTTGAAAATCTGAGGAATACACAGTGTATAGCCCAGCCTAAGGCCTGAGATTTTTTCTTGTGAAGTTATTTTTGTTAATATAATACATCCTAAAAAGGTATGGGGAAGTAGATTAGTGGGTAAAGTATTATAATTAATTTGGAAACTAAAATATAAATAAAATTTTCAAATTTTATAGGAAAATTGCGGAAAGTTTGAAAAATCAACACCAGGCTCCTTAATATATAGGTATATTTAGCATTTTAAAATATAATAGTAATGTACTATACTCTGTTCAGGTTAAGAGTGCCCAAAATCGCGCATGCATACTGAGCCGCCGACAGCTGTCAGACCCCCAGGCGACAGCAGACACGCTGTGATTGGTCAGCATTGTCGACCGCCGTCGTCGACTGTCGGATCGGACTATCTGCCGCCGTCTATATACAGACGGTTGTGCGTCGGCACACCAGAGCGCTCCCCATGCATGCGCGAACAGAACCAGTTTTCGTCCGAGCGACTGGGCACTCTTAACCTGAACAGAGTATATGTAATATTAAATCAATAATATTTTAGTACTACCTGCTACGCCTATGTCTTCGATGTCTATTATATGACCGTGAACGACTACGGCTTCTTGACCTAGAGTATGATCTAGACCTAGATCTAGAGATTGATCTACGTTTATAACGATCACGGCTCCTTGAACGGCTCTTAGATTTTTTTGATCGACCACTTCTCCATCCACGTCGTCTATCACCTATTTAATATAAATATAATATTTACTATAAATTATTTTTATTTAATTTTATTATGAAATAAGTTATTTTAAATTATACCTCTTCCTGAAAATCCATTTGAACGCCAGTTGTCAGCTATGTCTTTTAGTTTGGGACTTATAGTCTGATTGGCTTCTGTGAGAACTGAAACCAAATCTGCAGCTTGTTTGGCATTTGACTGTGTAAAGAATGTGTAAGCTGTACCCGTCTTGTGAGATCGACCGGTACGACCAATGCGATGTACATAGTCTTCAGAATTATTTGGGTAGTCAAAATTGATTACAAACTTCACATCTTCCACATCTAAACAACAATTAAAATAAATTAAGAAAAATCAAAAATATTATTAAATATCAACACTTGTAGTTGTTAAATGTTGCTGTTTGGCCCAAGACTTCATAATCACTTTCATTTACCAAAATGAATCTCCAAAATAACATTGTTAACGTTTTGTTTATTTGCTATTTACCATCGACATCCGGTGTACGTGTTTAAGCGCCCCACACGGGACAACGATTGACGTTGGACACGTCACAACATACACAGACAGGTCGAGGCGGCAGTTGGGGGGACAGCAGTGTGGAATGACTAGCCCCACGTTGCTGCCGGTGCGCGACCACTCAAACTACTTGTGTAGCCAGAGCCGCCACGAACACACAGACCCACACGCAATTATTAATGCATGTCCATTTTCGAGGCACAGCGTCGACAATGCGACAACATTGATACATTTTTATAGTATTTTTAAATTTAGTACGCATTGTACAGCTTGTGTGTGCCTCTGTAATGTAAAATAAAACAAAAAACAGAACATATCAAACACCTATAATTCCAGGTAGTTCTAAAAAAATTATACCCATTTTACGTGTACATACAAATTTGCGTTACATTTCAATGCAGAATCAAAATATAAGCCACATGAATCCAACAAATTCATTATATTAACAGACACACACATAACATCATTAGTAGAATGCCATGAAAGCCATTATGAATAATTATTTCTATTAACATAAATGTAAGAATTAATGATGAATGATGATACTATTTTGATACTGAGCATCATAAATAGCAACAGGGTTAAATATAAATATTACTTAAGATAATAAAAAATAAGACCTAAATTAAAGTAGGTATTATATTATTATTGTGAAAAAATGTTTGTATACATGACTGCCAATTTGTATTAAGCATAAGTACCCAAGAACAAATGATAATTTAAGTAGATATTTGTCAAAGGTCTTTTTTAATTTGTTGGTATTATTGGTATCAATATTTTCTTAGTTGTTGGAACATACTTAAATGAGCTTAATATTACTGGGTCTTGGTAAATTTTATCAAGTGGAACCTCATTACCTAGTACTGATTTATTAATTTTGTCTAACACTAGTAACACTTAGTACTGGGACAAAGAAAAAATAAAAATTATTCAAATGCAATGAATAAATATATTTCTCCCTTCACATAAAAAAAAAAATGATCAAAATAATTACACTTTTTATTTTGATTAATTTTTCGAACAGGTTATTGCATAGCCGTTGCACCACCTAACAAGAAATTTCCTGAATTTTTATCACTTAATAAATAGCCAGCTCTACAACAATAATATAACTTGCTGTCAATGAGACAATATATAAATTTGTATATCATATTTTTCAACCAAAATTAACTCTTCAGTAACTAAACAACAGTCTGCATATTAATTTATGGGTGAAATAAATATATTAATATTCGGTAATATGAGATAAACACTAATTTCAAGTTATAAAACTTGATAAAACAACAAAAGGTTTATCTTCTCCTATTATTATGCAAATTTACTATTTTCATTATAATATTAAATATAACCAATATAGTGAAAATTTTGAATTTAAACAATAGGCAAAATTTGATTGAACTCATGCATGATTTATACAAATTTAAAAAACAAGCACATTACTTGTAAATTGAGATATTTATTGTGTGTGTGAAATGAATCAATGTGAACCTTTTAATTAAATTTAAATAAACAATATATTAAGTATTAATAATTTATAAAAGATTTGATACAAATAAATAATAGTAAATACATTTAACATACACTACATTTTTATTTTATTCAGAAATAATCAATCTACACAAATTGTACCTAATAAGTTTAAGTTATTATAAATCATTGTATAATTTAAGTCTTTGAGTGACACTAAAATAATATTATTTTAAATTTAGTTTCTGGTATTTAATGTTCTATAAGGCTTCCCTTATTTACTTAAATAACATCTAATCAATAGTCAAAATTATCTCATAGCTGCTACATCATTTAAGGTATTAAATTTATTTAGATATGCATGGTCAAATGTAGAAAAACCATCAATTAATGGAACTTTCAAAGTTCATTCACAAAATGTACGTTAAATAAAAAAATTTTCCTGCAATAATATTTCAGGTGACTAAGTGTACTATATAATTGGGTTATTAGATATTTAGTCATTGATCAGTTAAGATTTGAGTGATTTATATATTAAATTTCTGAATCTTTATCTTATTATTATATACATATTTATGCCTAAACAGGCAGTTTTTCAGATTACATTAACAAACTATACACAAATACAATATGAAATAAAGGTAGTTAGTACAGCAAATATTTATATTATAAAAGTACAACAACATAGATAAAAAATGAAGGAATAACATTGTTGGTTTTGATTACAATTAAGTTATGGGACAAAACTATAGGTAAACGTTAAAAATGTAATATAGTAGAATTTAAGTAACAAGCCTCATATAATTTATAAATAATCCTATTTTAAGACCATAGTTAGTTGGATAAAATGTAGAAGAGAGAATGATTTCATGAGTGTGGGGGATCAAGAAAATTAATGTCAGAGAGTAGGTCATTATTGTGGTACGTTATCTGAAAAGATAAACTCGATTTAAAGAAACATCGTCAATAGAGTAATCTTAAGCATGAGAGAATGATGTCTAGAAAAGGTCAATATGTGACATTTTTTAAGGTTTAGTTGAAGTCAAATATGTTTGAGCAGGCAAAAAAAAATGATCATGTCCAGATTGAAAAGACTGACAATACCTAGAGAGCAAGCAGTGGCGTATAAAGGGGGGTTAAGGGGTATTAACCCTCCGGCAAAAAATTCTGGGTTGTCACTACCAGAGACTATATCAAGATGCATTGTTATATTGTTATATCTTATTTTATAGAGAATCAACTTCACATTAAATCCATGTTTTAATCCTGTTCACAAAGAAAATGAAGATGAGAAGACTTCAATGACTACCTTGAGGAACCTATTAGTTTGGGATGCTTGCTCAATTTCAGAATTATTTATTTTAACTAGAGGAAAATAATAGATCAAATATTCTGCAGATTAATGTTAATTTATGTGTTAAAATAAAGTATATAAATTATGAACAAAAAACTGAAACACTTGCAGTTAGATTACAAATATACAACTAAAATACAAAAACTGTTTTGTTGAGATAAATATACATTCTTAGTTTTTGAGCAAGATAAAGAATCTTTTAAATCATTTTTTACTTGATTATCAGATTATAGCAATTAATTTTTATTTTTTTTTGGTTAATTTAAGACTATAATGGTCATAATTATACTTAGGGGATCGTATGGTAATTATACTTTAGAATCGATTCATTAAAAACGCACATATATATATATATTAATATCATACTAAAATATAATTTGAGAGTATTCCTTGTCATCTGCAGTGACAACTTTTTAATTTGTAATATACAATATAACGAAAGGTTTAATGTGATAAAACTTTAAAATAGTCATAAACAATAAAAAAAACGGGTTTTCTTTGAATTAATTTATATTCAGAACTTTTAAAATTTCAAACAACTATAGTCTATTCCACGAGAGAATAATCAGTCCGCCGACCAATTCTTGTCAGGGCCGTGCATCCCCCACCAACTTCCCTGTGTTAACGTGATCACGTGGTTCTCGACGCAATTGAATCATTCGTGATGAGCGAAAAGTGATTATTCTCTGGTGGAATAGACTAAAACTATGATTTTAATTAATTGACATAGTTTTAATTTCATCAAATTTAAATACATTGTATTATTCCAAAGTGGTTTAAAAATGTAAAGTGTGTAAATGAATAACAGAACATTTTAATTGTTTTATCAAATGTATTAAGCTAAAAATAATCATAATAACTTTTTTTAAATTAAACAAATAAAAGTTACCTGAAATAAGACTATACTAATATGTACTAAATACTATTATCAGTGAAGTCAGTAGTACATCATAATTTTAATTACCTATTCAATTAAATTAAATGTTTTTTACAAAAACATATTTTGTTAAAACTTATTTCATTATGAAGGTAAAACGTTATAAACATTTTATTCAACAATAAAAATTATGTTATACGGTTAAATTTCAAATATATAACCTCCAAGTTTTTATTGTAATAAAATTATTGTAACAAATTTTATTGTTTTTTTCTATAGATATAATATTATAATTTGATTTTAATCAAATATTGGTTTTGTACTAGAAATGAATTATATTAAACCCTTAAAACATATTTGTAGTTACTCACCAAGACCACGAGCAGCAACATCTGTAGCGACCAATATAGGGTAACGACTATCTCTGAAATCTATAATATATAAATATAAATTTAATTAACCTTAATTTTATTTATATTCAAGCAATACAAATATAATAATCATACCTTTCAAAACATTGTCTCTCTCATACTGTGATTTATCACCATGAATACATACAGCTGAATACCTAAAATATAACAAAATATATAATTATAACAACATTTTTTCATACTTAATGTATTATTATATCAACTCACCCATGTCTTTTAATCTTTTTTGTAATTTCATCCACCCGTCGCTTAGTTTCTATGAAAACAATAGTTTTATTTTCATCTTCATCCATTATTTTCTTTAAAAGTGATATTAACCTAATAAAATATTAAATGTTGAAAAATTATAGAAACTAAAAACATAACCATAGGGAATAATATATACTTTGTTTCTTTATCATATTCCTGACAGACTTCAACAATTTGTTGGATATTATGGTTAGCCGCTAATGTTAAGGAACCAATATTTATTTGTATATAATCATCTAAAAATTCTTCAGCCAAATTCTTTACTTCTTTGGGCCATGTTGCTGACCACATTAATACTTGTCTATCTGGCTGCAAGTGAATAAATAGATAATAGATATATAAAATTGCTATAGCTTATTTTATTCATTATTAACTGCATACTCTTATTTGATCGATGATTTTTCGAATTTGTGGTTCAAACCCCATATCCAACATTCTATCAGCTTCGTCTAAAACTAGGTATGTGCATCGACACATATTTGTACGTTCACTTTCAAGAAAATCTAATAAACGGCCTGGTGTAGCAATTACTAATTCAACTCCACGACTCAAGTCAGATGCCTGGAAAAAAAAACATTGAAAATCAAAGAAATAATGATGATTAACTTAATTCAGTATTTCAACATACCTGACCACCTTTTGGTGCACCGCCAAATAAGCATGTACTACTAACTCCAAATGCATCACCAAAATCGTCACAAACAGTTTGTATTTGTTGGGCTAATTCTCGAGTTGGAGACAATACTAATACAATAGGTCCATCACCACGTGACAATTTTCGTTGATGTGAAATATGTATTAAAGCAGGAACAATATACTGTCAAAAAATGGAATTATATACATTTACATTATGATCCAATTCATACACTATGCAATATTAACAATAATATAATACCGATAATGTTTTTCCAGAACCAGTAGACGCAATACCAACTAAATTATTACCAGACAAAGCTATTGGCCATCCTTGTGCTTGAATAGCAGTAGGCTCAACAAAACCTTGTTTCCTGTTCAAAAAAGTATTCATGTAATCAAATGATCAAATACTTAGCATATATTTAACAAAAATGTGTTACTTTAATTCTTTGATTATGATTTCAGGAAAGCCACTCTCATCAAACTTAAATATTGGTTTTGGAATATTTTCACCAACTAATGTTATTTCTTTCTCTTCTCTGTATTTTTCAATATCTGATTTTGATCTAAAAATAAAATAATACAATGATTCATTAAATGATTTGTATAAATATTTTAATTCAAAACTATAAAGATACAATTCAGGCATAAGTTAATGTACAGAAATAAATTGAAAATGTTAAAAAATGTTTAACTCTACTCAAAATGAATATAACATATTTAACATAAACATTTAACATACATCCATAAAGAATAATAAGCACCAATATAACATGGAAGAACACAGAGCTTTAAATGTATACATAACAATATCACATTTAATAAAATTAATAATTTATAATATAAAACTCATAGGTGTTTATTGTTTATTATATTACTATTGAGCAAAATTCAGAGGGCACAGCAGCAGCCAATCAAGTGTATATATTCAGCTTAATATTATTATAAGTTATTCTAGAATATTACTTATTAGTAGGGCTGAGGACTTCTAGTACTTATACACCTGGAAATATGTATGTGCTTATGCACTAAAAAAACAACAAATATGGTCTAAAAAGTGTATAACAGTACTTTTGGTACTTAAATTATACAATTATATGAAAACAAAAACATAAAAAGGTAGTATGATGAGGTATTTACTTTATAAAAACTTGAAAAATTACTAATTGGCAATTAACACTCCCTGGTACACGCGTTGTAGTGTTATCGGCCAGATAATAGACCGATATGCGATTAGTATAGTAATTTTATATTTTTAAATATTCAATTTTCCAAATTTATACATAATATGCTCTTAATTTCTCAAAGACCAACATTTTACACTTCAAGTTTTTAAAAATATATTTTTATTTGTCCTAACTGACTTTATTTAGATAGATAACTGGCAAAATATGGTTTTATTTTTTCTAATATGCTTAAATATACATATATATGCAATAACGACCAAATATGCAAAAATAATAAAAATAAAATGTTCAGTGTAACTTACTAGTATTATGAAACATATTTATACTAGAGATGTAGGTGTTGTAAATTTACCAGGTAAATGTATGTGTGACCAAATGTTGTCATTATCACATTGTTCATCTTCATACAATAAATGTGCACACATCATTAATTAGCTCCGCGCTCTCTTTTTGTTTTTACCGGACATAATAGTCAGTTTTTTTTCATTCTTAAGTCCAAAAAATTATAAAAAGTTCGCGTACAGACTGGTGTCGGTGTTGAGTCAGTCTGTTTAATATATTTCTATTAAAGGCCGTTTTCCTTTTGTTCAAGAAGTGAAGGTAAATTTATATTTAATACATCTTATCGACGTTTGCTGCTCATTACAGCACAGTGCTCACGTATACACGATTGTATTATTACTCTCGTTATCTTCATTTCGTCCGCGGCACGTGACAAGGTCATCCTAATTACGTTATCGTTTATATTGGAATCAGACTATTTTGCTTTAACTGATTATTCAAGGCGTTTAATCACTACTGCTATTTGTCTTGTATCTCTTTTAATTTAAGGAGTTTTATCTGCCACGAATTCTACTATGTCTTCGGATAATCTTAATTCACCTGTAGTCTCTGACCAGCAAAGGTTGCTCAGATCTGCCAAGTCTTCAGTTCCGCCTTCAACCACCCCACTATCGTCTGAAGAATTTAATCGAGTAATTTCGGCCATGCGTAAAACTCAGGATGCTACTTTGGCTCAATGTAAGGCTCTATCCCTTTCATTCAACAAAAAGTTTTGTGAACTTCAAGCTAGTGTTGATTCACTAGCTTCACAAATTGTTGATGTAAGAGCAGATAATACCTCTCTTCGTAACGAACTTTCTACTCTCAATAATAGGATCGGTGTCATTGAATCTGACGTGGGTAAATTGCCCTCTTCATCTGGAGACAATATTCCTCAGCTTCTTCAAGAACTATCAGAAAGAGAAAAATGTTCTTTTAATGCCATCGTCCACGGACTTATTGAATCTTCTGCTACTATACCAACTGAACGTTTATCTGATGACCTACAGCATCTGTCTGAGTCCATTCTACCACTTGCTATGTCTCTGCCTTCAGATGTGAAGATGATCAGGTTGGGTCGCACTATTGGTAAGAACCCTCGCCCATTAAAAGTCATATTTTCATCAAAGATCACTTCCCAACAATTCATTAAGGACTTTGTAACCGGTATGCGCTCTCGTACTACTACCGACCCACCATTATTGGTGTCGGTTGTTCGTGATCGTACATTAATGGAACGGCAACAAGTACGTCAGGTATATGCCGATTTGGAACAGCGTAGGAAGAACGGAGAAAATAATATAGTGGTCAGACATTTCAACGGCGTTCCTTCCATTGTCCAGGCAAAGAAGGATTTTCAATTAAATCATACTACTCATCGTCATGTCACCCTAGCAAAAAACTAACCAGCTTGAACCACCCAGGGACCTGTGGTGACGTCAGTCAATCATCATCATATCTCATCGATCCTCAATGTTTACATTTGGTACCCCTGGCTTCATGTTATCTTTGTAAATTATCTGTTAATACATCTACTGAATTTTTTGATTTTGTAAACCGCTTTAAAAATAATAATCATTTGAATTGTAATCTAAATAGTTTAAACATTTTCTACCAAAATGTCCGTGGGTTAAAAACTAAATTAAGTAATTTTAGATGCTCCATTCCCCTTTTTATTTGTTATGATGTTATTATCCTCACAGAAACATGGCTCTCTTCTGACGTCCATGACTCTGAACTTGGGCTCAATGGCTATCAAATCTTCAGGGTTGACAGAAATTATCTTAACAGTAACTACTCACGAGGAGGTGGTGTTCTCATTGCAATCAAGTCTTATATTAAAACATCTCTTATCTGTACAAACCTCAACACGCTCGAGCAAGTATATACCCTTCTGTCCATTAATTCATTTAAAATTCTTATAGGTGCAGTTTACTTACCACCTATGTCCACGCTCCCAGATTTTGAGGCCCATACCAGCTCTATCGAACACTTAATATCATCTACCAACCCTACATCTATTATTCTCTGTGGTGACTATAATCTACCTCTTATTAAATGGTCTAAAAGCAACCAAGGTCTTTTCGCATCTGGTACCATGTCTAACACTTCTACTCATCTTGTCGATTCTTTCTCGTACTATAATTTTTACCAGCTCAACCAAGTGCCTAATGCCCGTGGATGCCTTCTTGACCTTGTCTTTTCTAGTTTTGACACACCTACTGTCCAACTTGCCAACACTCCAATCGTTTCTCCGGATTCTTACCACCCACCTTTGTTTGTATCTTTTCCATTTCCAACTCCGATAACTGCTCAAGACACACGTACATACCGTGATTTTAAATCGGCTGATTATAAATCCATGCTCCGTTATCTAGGATCGTTTGATTGGGAAAATACTTTTTCGCTTTATTCAGTTGATGATTCTGCTGTTGTCTTTAACGATGCACTTTTAAGCTCTATAAATAAGTTTGTTCCCATCAAAGTTTTTTCACCTTCTAAATTTCCTAAATGGACATCCACCATTCTCAAACATCTTATAATAACCAAGAAGAAAGCCCATGCTGTTTATAAGCGAACCAAGTCGATATCTGATTATCTTGTTTTCTCGGAATATAGAGCAAAATGTAAACGCCAGTCAAAAGTTGATTACTCTGCTCATATTAGGCATACCGAGGAGGCTCTTTCATCTTCCCCCTCCAAATTCTGGAAATTTGTAAATAATCTAAAACAGAAACCTCCAATTCCGTCATCACTCCATCTCGGTAATATTGTCTCAAATACTCCAACTGAATCAGCTAATCTGTTTTCAACTCATTTCTCTTCGACGTTCAACTCCTCGGCTTTCCAACTTTCACCATTTACTGGCTCATCTGATTACTTATCCTATGAACTTCCTTCCGATATAACGTTTTCTGTTGACGATGTTTTTTCCGCTCTTAAATCGTTAAAAAATACTTACTCTAATGGTCCAGATGACATATCCGCTCAATGCTTGTACAATTGTCGTTTTTCTATTGCTTATCCAATATATTTACTATTCAGGCGTTCATTAGATTTAGGTATTTTTCCTAAGGTTTGGAAAATATCCTCTATAGCACCTGTTCTGAAATCTGGTGACGCTTCTGATATCCAAAACTACAGACCAATTTCTATAATACCACATATTGGTAAATTATTCGAATCGATTGTATACTCCAGAATAAAGCGTAGTCTTAATCATCTTATTATAAGTGAGCAGCATGGTTTTAGATCGCATAAATCAACCGTTACAAGTGGTGTTGCCTTCTCCTCTTATTTATCAGAAGTTATCGAACACAGAGGTCAGGTAGATGTAATCTTTACAGACTTTAATAAAGCATTTGACACAGTGGACCACGATTGCCTTATAATGGTGCTTAAGTCTTTAGGCATTGGGAATCCCCTACTATCTTGGTTGCACTCTTACATCACAGGTAGAAAACAATTCATAAAAATCAAAAATGCTGTTTCGGAGTTAGCTGTAATACCATCTGGAGTCCCTCAAGGAGGCCACCTTAGTCCTCTTTTATTTATTCTGTTTGTGAACTCGATAACCAAATGGATCACTAAGGCTAAACTCCTTCTTTTTGCTGATGATATAAAAATATTCCTTAAAATAGACAATCTTAATCAATGTCATATCCTACAGTCTGAACTAGATATTTTTGCAAGTTGGGCGTACTCCATTGGTCTTAGCCTTAATATAAGCAAATGTCATGTTATGTCGTTTTCTAGGCAGCGATCTCCTATCCACCACAACTATTCTCTTAATGGCACTTCTCTTAACCGTGTCTTCCTCTATAAAGATCTTGGTATTCATTACTCACCATCATTAAATTTTGAGCACCATATTAATGTCACTGTAGGTAAAGCTTTAAAAGTATTGGGTTTTATTAAACGCAATACTAGTCAGTTTTCTTCTGCTCGTTGTCTCTGCACATTATACTTCTCATTAGTACGTTCTATATTAGAATACGGTGTGGTAGTGTGGCATCCCTACCTTGCTAAAGACGAACTAAGACTCGAGCGTGTACAAAATAGATTTCTTTCCTACATTGCCTACATAATGAAGATACCTCACCCAATGCATGACTATTCATTAATTCGTAGTTCATTGGGTATACCAATGCTGTCAACTCGTCGACAAGATGCTGATGAGCGCTTTTTAACCTCGCTCCTAGGTGGCACCATAGATGCACCCGATCTCCTCTCTAAAATATGTTTCCGTATCCCTTCCTTCTTCTCCAGAAATCACGCACTCTTCCAAGTTCCGACTCACAATACATTATACGGACATAATCACCCCTTGCACAGAATGCTTCGTAATCTGAACAATCTTAATTTTGATTTTAATAAGTAATTAAATAATATCATTTATAAATATGTTGTATCATAGTTATACATTACTAAATTAAGGTATTACCACTTAGTTTATATTATGTTGTGTTTTTCCATATGTTCTAATTTGTGTGAATTTGTATTATATTATTGTTATATCTATTAATTTTAAACTTAATGTGTTAATTTAGAATTGCCGTTTGGCGTTTATATATTATAAATAAATAAATTATTATTTTCAACAAAATAGACTATGGCAGACAGTACAGGATTACTGATTTAATAAAGTTCTAATAAAGTTCTGACTCGTAAATGTTGATCAACATATAATCAGCACAGTGGAGTACTCAACCCCAATGACCCCCCCCTCCACAATCAGCCTTATTTCTTTTCACTTTTTCATGTGTATTACAATAATTATTATATTTTAATACCAAAAATATCAAAATTATTGATTAAGTGATTAAATTAATATAATAAAAAATAATAAATGAATGTAGGTATAGATTTTACAATTATGTGTTTTTTTTTTTTTTATAATTTTTTATTTGTATGTGTACACGATAAGTAGTCGAAGTAATGCTTCGATTTTCAACTTCAGTATCTTGTTCGATGGCAAAGTGAATCTAGTTGGTGTATTGGGGAGGTCAAAATCCCATACTCCCAAAGTGTTAAAAAGCGCCGAGAAAAAAAAAATAAAAAAAAATAAGGAAAACTAGGAATTTATACGCTAAATTGGTTTTTGACAATATCAATTTTGGTTTTTGGTGTAACTCTAAAACAAATGACCGTAGATACTTGACATTTTCACTGGTTGTTTATATTATCATTGTCTATACAGAATAAAATGTGTTATTAATATTATTTTGATTTTTTATTAATGGGTTACGAATTTTAGATTTCCAATTTTGCTTGTTTTTTTTATGAATGTCAATAAAATTTTATTTGTTCTATACCTAATAAAACTTGACAATTTAATATAAGGCTCTTAATAAATTGTTACAATGACATTTGAACAATATTAAAAATCCATAGGCACAATTTATCATATGTTTATTTTATCAATTCCTATACGGCTATATTTGATAAAATTTTCAAAATATTTTGACTTGTTATGAGCTGTTTATGGACAATTTCAAATTTTTAGTTTTTTTTTCTATAAAAATCAATACAATTTTAATTGTAGTCTAAAAAGTAAGGCTGGGTATTAACGAGTCAATAAGTTGAAGTTAAGTTACTTTTAACTAAGTTAAGTAACGAGTTCCTTTTTTTCTTATGTTATTCCATAACTTACGAGATCATGAATTTTATTGCCACGCTAAGTTAATTTTTTTCCTAAGCCACAGGTTTAAAATAAATTAAATTTTGTAAAAATTAATTTTATAAAAAAAGAATCCGAAATATTAAATATATTAATTAGTAAATAATAATTTAGGTATAACAATAGTTATTATGCTGCATATTCACAGAAAATTTTGTATAACTATATTATAGACGGAAATGTTATAAGGGTTACTGTTAATATTACTTTCTTACAATATTGTATGGCACATTGGCACCTATTGTTTGAAATTTTGAATAAAAATATGGATAACTATAAACTATTAACTTAACACATCTCATGCAAAATGGAGTCATTTAAATAATTTTAAAGAAACGTCGAGGGCCGCGAAAACAGGACGCGGGCCCATGTACGGATAAGTTTATATTTATAAGTATAAAAAAATCTACAGGTTAATAATAAATTAATTTTAAAAAGATAAAGATTTATTCTTGTTGGCAATGCACAATATCTTATAAATTGACCAGTTACAAAAGTAGTTAGTAGTGTAAAACGGTAAAGAGAATGGATAGAGATCATGGACTAAAACTTGAAAGTATTATGTTTTGAAATGTTTGATAAATTATTATGGTTTTATAATGATTGTTAAAGTAGGTATGAATGTTGAAAAGGTTAGTTTTTGGTTGCATTATTTTACTTTTGATGTATGAAATACCAAATACAGCTCACTAGGTACTGTCTACTAAAATAATAAAATGCCTACATAAATACATAATAACACAAAATTTGTAAATATTACGATTACAGTGGGGTGTGGGAGGCGGTATTGAATTCTAGTAACTTTTCAGAACCCACCCCATATAAATTTCCTGATAACGCCACTGAATCAGCAGCTATAGAAAATATTAGGAAGATATGTTATGGAAAATGTATAATAACGTCTAAATTTAAGGTGGCACATTCTTTATCCTGCGCAACCAATAGAATCAATAGATTATATTGTATACTAACTACTAAAGACATATTATGATATATTTGTATCAAAATCTTAAAAATATATAAAATGTATTAAACACAGTTAGATGAACTTCAAATAATATATTATTATGTAATTAATAATAAAAAAAAGAGCTAAATAAAAAAATGTTAAATAAGGTTTAAAAAATATTACCCTTATTAACCCCTTGCGAGATCAAATGTAAAAAAAAACCGTGCAACTAACAGACGGTTAAGCAATAAAAACCATGAAATCAACAAGAAGTTAATCACTTATTAGGTAATTTAGGGAATTCATAGCAGTTAGAAACCATAAGATTTGAGCCCATGACTATAATAGTATTGTTTTTATTTACTCCAGTTTAATTATTTTAAAATAGAGTTGTACTTCAAACTAAATTTGTACATCTCTTTTTTTTTATCAGTTTAAGAGGATGTTACACCGACATTTGTTGTCTCCATAACATAGCAAATGTTATGCTCAGCCGAATAAGGCTTAGTTCCATTAGCTTACAATACAGGTAAGATTATTATGTAGGCAATTTCATGGTTTTTTTATTATATTTAAATTTCAAAGCGAGTTATGCGTATTTTAAGATGTTCAAACAATTTACCATTTTAGAAAACTCGTAACTCACTTTAAAATTAAAATATAATAAACAGCTCATGAAATTGTTTTGAAAATAATCTTACCTTTGAATTTTATAAGAGGTTCATATATATTTCATTTATAATTCACTCTGATTTATAAACTAACGTAGTTAAACGTGTTCTTCTGAGCGTACAGTTTGCTATATTACATACTTGTAAGACGAAGACAACAAATGTTGGTGGACCGTCTTCTTAATTAAATATAAATCACATTTCTTACCTATTATGGACAGCTTCATGCGGCAGATAGAAATCTTTTTTGAATGGTTCGAGCTTTTTTGTTTCCCATCGAGGTTTGCGTAAGTTAGAGCCTGGATCACATCTACCTCCTCGACCACCACCACCGCGTCGCCGTATCGGACTTCTACTTCGTCTATCCCGTCCACGTCTACGATCTCTCGATGACGATATTGGACTGTTAAGAAAATTATATAAACACAAAATTATTGTTTTATTAAAACGTAAGTAAGTATTACTTAAATTGAATATTACGATCGACTTACTTTCGACTGTAACCCATACTGGAGACCATTCACAGGTCGGCGGATGAAAAGTAAGAATTGTAAAATTCACGATTAGAAAATATAATTATTACTATATAGCCCAGATATTTAGCTTAATATGTTGAATAAGCAACTCAAAACACTGACGTATGGCATAAACTAATAACGACTTCAGAACCGTTTAGTAAATGGTAAATATAAACATATTGTATTTATGGATGAAGAATGAAATGTGAACTTTGTGAACTCTAAAATCGGCAATCAGCAGTCGCCAGTCAGTTCTCATCAGTCGGCACTCGCGACTCCCGAGTCGCTGATAGGCTCATAGCTTATTATATAGTTATTGTTGTTTAATAAAATGCATTGAAAATCCATGTTAAAAATGTTAACATGGCGTCATCATGGAGAAGAAACTTCGTACACAAAAAATATTTTTAATCAAAAATACTATTTAATTAAAAATACTTTTTTACTTTATTAATAATGCATATTATGCTTTATCATAATAAATTATTCTATTTTGTTTTCAATAAACCATTACTATTAATTGTTATGATAATGTTATAGGTGTTTTATTAACTTTTTTTTAAACAAGAAATATTAATTTATTTTGAAGTTCATTAACTATAGGTTTAAATATTAATTTTAATTTACATAATATTATTATATTATTATACTTTAATCCGTGGTTCTAACTTCTTATACATATTTCACACTGAGCACCCCTGGTTGTTTTGTTTATATTTTAGCCATTATCACTTTACATTAGTCATCTTAATCAAATTTCCCTTTGAATTACTATTGTCTATTTAGTATTCACTACCTATTTAGTATTTACCATTAAACAGTTTAAAATTTTTAAAAACGTAATTTTCTTTTTATATCGTTGAATTATCTATACTAATTTTGTTACCTAATAGCTCTATTTCTTATTATTGTTATAATGAAGTACACAATACTTTCTTGTTTTGTATTAGTTTTAGGTTTATCATTCTTGCATAAAGGTAATTTTATGTCTAAAAGGTGTGGCTGTCTTTTGTCACGCCCTTACTATTATAACAATATTATTAAGGCTTAACTTGTCGTGTTTAGTTAGTGGAATCCAATGCTACCAGTGTTCTACAAGTAGCGACCCACAAGGATCTGATAATTGTGGTGCATACGAAAAATTCCACAAAGATCGTCATGTCTCGGTAGAATGCACTAGTGATGAATCTCATACGCCTGGCACATTTTGTGTTAAAGTAACCAAACAAGGCCTCCGAGGATTTATATGTGAGTAAAAAGTGTCTAATAATTGATTTGGTCAATATCATCAACATATTTGTATGGTATTCTAATATTAATGCATTATGTTAATTATATTTTATTGTTTTAATATCAGGGGATGGTCGTTGGAGAAATGTGATCCGCCGTTGTGGATCGGTTTCCGATACTGGTGTGACTGGTGTATGCAACTGGGGAGTTGAATGGAATGGAGTCTATTGGGAAGAATGTTATTGTTCGGAAGATAACTGTAATTCGTCCACCAACATTACACCATTATCCGTCATAACAACCACACTGTGTTCATTAATTACTATGTACATATTAAGGAATTGATCTATACTTATATGTAATCTCGTAACGAATTCCGTCCAAACTTTATAGTGTTGATCACTACATTTTTTTTATACATTTTATAATTCACTTAATTATTAGTTTTAAAATATAAACAATTTATCTTTTTAAAAAATAACAGGTACTGTTTTCTCAATTACCTGAACCTGGAACAAATTATCAATGTTTTGTACAGTTTGTTAGTTTAGTATCAGGTATGAATGTAAGATGTAGAGAATTACATTTCAAAATACAAATAGTTCCATTACATCTTTTCTATTTGAATTTATGCTGATTATGATAACCGTAAGTGTCATAATTTGGGCTGATTTTGTTGTAAAATATAAATCATAAGAACGTGCTGCATCTAACCCCAATGGGCTGGAGCAATTACTAACTAATATAAGTTCATACAAATTGTAAGTGCATCTGATATAAAAATTTGGTGGTCAACCAGTGGTTGATTGGTTAAATATAATGTTACTATGTTAATAAGTATTACAAAAACAGATTATGTGATGCGCTGACAACTTATAGTTTGAATATATATTTTTGTTTCAATTAAACATTTTATCCACATTGTTACACAGTTCAGCTCTTATAAACGACATTTTTCCTTGAGACTTATTCTCTTGTTTATTTAATTCTTATCTAACCTTAGTAGTACTATATTAGGTGATGTACTGATGTTTTGTTTGAGAATTCTTCATGTGGTATTAATACAGAAAATTATTTTAAAATAATTTGTTTTTGTTGCATTAATAAAAAATTAAACAATGAATTATGTGACCATCCCTGTATAGCTGAGAGGAAAAAGCAAAGAAAAAGAATCATATAATTGTTTACCTCAGTGGCACGACCAGGGTTTATTCAACGGTATTTTTTCTTTATTTTTGTGTCTGTCATCATTTTTTGGGGCAGTAAGACTGCTTTGGTTTTCTTCAAGAGTATCCATTGTTCAATAAGAAAGTGAATCTAGTTGGTGCATTCGGGAGGAAAATTTTAAAATACTCAATAATTTTCAAAAGTGCCGGGAAAAACAACATGAAAGTTAAGGACAAAACGGGAATTTTTACGCAATATCAGTTTTCGACAAAATCAATTTTGGTTTTTGGTGTTATTTTAAAACAAATAAACGTATATACATAAAATACATGACTGGTTGTTTGCATTCGCATTTTCTATACACGATAAAATTTTCAAAAAATTTTTATTTGTTTTAAACTGTTTAGGAACACTTTCTGTTTCCAATTTTATTAGTCTTTTTTTCTGCAAATGTCAATAAAACTTTATTTGTTGGGTAAAAAAGCTTGAAAATACAATACAAGAATCCTACTATATTGTATACTGTACTATGTATAATTTATCACCATTCATTACAGTGACCCACTTGTAACCTACTGTACAGCCAACCTACTTGCCCACCTTTTTAAATTTATATTTACAATACTTATATTTCCGAAGTACCTTCACTGTATAGTTTCTTCCCTCAAGACACTCAAGCCATTACACTTAATTTAATTTAAAAAACATACATTATGCTTATTGTACTTTTTTTTTTTAGTATAGATTGTGTAAGTTTTAGATTAAAAATAAAAATAAAAATATTTACTATATAATATGTCAATTAATTATTAATGTTATGCTAATTTAATTATGGCATAGTCATATATTGTCTCATACTAATCTCATAAGTAATCTAATCAATAGGTTTCGATGAACATTTCAGGGAAACTTTTAAAATTAAAAATAAAATTATGACATAAGCCAGGGGGAGGGGGGTCCCCGGGTCCGAACCCCCTCCCCCCTCTCGGTTGCTCCACTGGACTATACCTTCATTTCATTAGTCAAAAGAAATGTGTTAAAATTAGACTTAAGCTGAGCTGCCAAAAGTAGGTTTGGCCTATGGGTCCATCGTCCATAACTAATATACAACCTTTTTTCTATTATTTCACATTATATTCCATATTAGTATATAACAATATATTCTGGTGATCACTATGTTATATTTATTTTTTAATTTACTTACTCATCAATAAAATCCATAGAGTATACTCTATAATAAAAGCATAATATAAATAAATACAATTTTTCTTAAAATAATAAATTGTAAATAATATGCATTAGGCATGGTCAAAAATGAAAATTCCAGTAAAAAAATTTTACTAAAAAGAAAGTGTACATACTTAAAATATTATGATTGCTTCATTATTATCTGTCGGAATTTGTGTTTGCTTTCCACCATATGCAATATTTTCAAATAAATTTCTGTTTTATAAGCAATCGTAAATAAACAAAAAATTTTAATTTAACACAATATTTAGTTTTCTTATATATCCAGTACACTGCAGAAAAAATGTTAAATACTGTTACTGCTGAATTTTAAAACCAAACAGAATAATTGTTCTATTGTTGTAGTAATATAGGTAACTGCATTCACATATTACATAGGTTAGTTATATACTTATATCGTTGAGAAAGATAAAATATAGATAAAAAATTATATAAGTATGTTCTTACATTCTTAAAAAAAATGTGTTTAGTTTCAAGATAGTAAACACCTATCACATTTTTCTCATTCAATTACAAACTAAATGAATACATTTTTTTAAATAATGTATAAACTGTATTATTGTGGTACTACTTATACTTTGCATTAATATTTTAATTACTTTCAAATATTTTTCTGAAAGCATAAAATATCAGTGGCGTAGCCAGAGGTGGGGCTTAGAGGGCTGTAGCCCCCCCCCCGCGAAATGTTAAGAAAATTAAAAAATTATTTTAATGGTCTATGATAGTGGCTCAAAAAGTTTTAAATTGTATTTAAAATATTAAAAAATGTACTTTTTAGTTTTTTTTAACTTTTTTCGGCTATCTATATCTGTGCTAGTATGTATTTAATGTGTAAAAGTGTAAAGATGATCAGCCTCCTCCTCCCCCCCCCCCAAAAAAAAAAAAAATCCTGGCTACGCCACTGTAAGATACATTAAATTACCAAATTTAAGAATGTTTTAAAATATTCATTATTAGATTTTACAAATTTTGTAAAAAAAATTACAAATTATTTTCAATATATTTCATTTATGTAACTACCAGGTAACCTTCAAAGAAAAATTAAACTAATAGTATAAAATCATTAAAAAACAAAAAGAACAACATTTTACAAATATAAAACATAATAAATAAATTAAAAATTATGCAGCCATGTCTAACCAGACCGTGAGTTTTGTTGTCCTATATTCAGTAGCCCCTGCTGA